>CM032436.1:0-522291 GCA_019049465.1 Dryas iulia moderata | reverse complement strand
CCAATTAAGTACTACAGATACTTTTTAATATCGCCTAATTTAACCGTAGCGATCTCCCCATATAACTATATATAAACTCGGTACTGGGCTTCGACTGGAACCCTTTCTTCATGCACCTTCACAACATCAAAAACCCACCGAGCAATCTAATTATAACATCTTATCTATTCAATCGTGGGAATTCCGCGTTACCAACTTCTGATTGAATATACCAGATTTACAGTCACATGTCTTTTTATCAACTGTTATTTTGACTTGACACCTACATATGATACTAAGAGATCGCAGTGGACTGCCTAATTGTTTCGTTATATGCACCCTCGGGGGTAGGGTATTTGACAAGTAAGTACCTATGTTTTTAAGCTTAGTTATTAATTATATTTATGGGCCAAAATTCATTATAAACTATGTCGGAAAAGCATTTAGAGATTCTTCTTCTATAAACTTTCTCCCATATTTCAACAACCACCTTTGGCGTTAACCTTTGAAACATAAGTAGCTTATGTTTACCCCTGGTTTTTTACTACTTTCATCTAAATTTCATCCTAATCGGACCTGTAGATAACCGGAAAGCGTAGCAACAAAACAACAAGACTTTGTATTTATAATATAAGTATGGATTGGTGTAGTAAAAAACCTTGGTAAACAAGTTTCAACCTTCGCTCTAATTAGACATTACGTATTGAATGGCGGAACACAGAGTTGAGGTGTATTAAGGAAATTAATTTTATATAATTTATGGGGAATCCCCAATGTAAATCGACCCACAACCCAGTCACATAGTTTGTATATACAGCGTAACGGTTAAATTGCAATTGCACCAAAATGGCTTTAAACCTGGAAGAGATGTTCCTACTGCCAAACACTTTCCCGTATCCACCCAGGTACGCAAAGTTAACGTATTATCACACCTACGCTGTTTCCGTCTACAATCCGCCTAAAATCAAGAATTTCCCTGAGTATCAGACACAGATACTAGAGCGGAAAAGTGAAAATAATTTTAATATAACTAGTCAAGCAAGTGCGAATCGAACCTAAAATCATATTTAAGGTCAGACGCTGTTTCTTTACGCCAAGACAGCCTAAATAATCATTATTAATATAGCAATTCAAAACCAAGAGCGGATTCACTGAAATGGACACTATAGGAATGCCAAAACCTAAATTACTTATGACGACATACGCTGGGTTACAGTATCACCGTATCATCTTAATAAAATGAAAGAAATATTTGTGCGAATTTCTCAATTGTAATTATCCCCATGTTGATACTTGTCCTATCTTAAGATGACTGTGACAACAGCCTTTTTGAGAGCTGAATCCCTCCCTGTTCAAAATAATATATATTTTGTGTAAAATCAAAGATCGATTCCCACACGAGACAAATTATATGTGTCAAGATATAAGTCTATGAACTTTCAACATTTCAGATTACTATTAGAGCAGCTTTTACTTACTATGTGGTAGAACAGCCGAGCTCGCTGTCCAAAGACCTTCTGCATAGGGTCGACGATCGTTCTATTACTTAAGTCTACTTTTGGAGGGCGACGAAGTGTAAAATAAAGTTGAATTTTCACTTTGAAAACGGTTTTTCTAGCTTCATTTTCTTTAATAAATTAGGAAAGAAGAGTGTCAAGACACTACTTTTTAGTTGAAATGAAATATTGCATGACTATTTTTTTTTATAGTTTAGCTGGCATCCGTAACGGATTTCCTGACGTTAAAAAAATGATTTCAACGCTATACATTTATATTCTAGAGCGGAGAAATGTTGATAAATTATTTAAATATCTCTCCTAAGTAGAAATCGAACCGACAACCAATCTCGTATACAATCAAACTCTATCCCTTTGCCATATATATATTATAACAAAATTACAAAACAATGTTAATTCAAAGCTTTAATGTAAGCTCATTCTTAAGTATTATAAAGTTTAACATCGAAGGTCAAGGGCACCGAAGAAAGCAAATGAGCGAGTCTGACTCGCGATTCATGGAAAAACCGATCGATTTGCATCAACACTATAACATTATATGCATATACATATATACATATGAATAAATACTTGATTTTGTTATTTAATTGTTTTTTGTTATTTAATTTTGAAGTGGAAAGTGGAAGTGGAAAGTGGGGAACGGAGTGTCTTAACACTAGGTTCCCTCTGCCTATCCTGCTGTGTGCGGGATACAGCGTGAAGCTAAAAAAAAAATTTTTTTTAATTAATTATATTATATGTCCGCGCAACGGCGAGTTAAATTATTATAATAGTTAGGTTAATCGATTTAAAACGACTTTTAATAATAATTTGTAAATTGTTCAGACTTTGTCATAAAGCCAATTTAAAAATAATACTAAAAAGTAGTATAAATATGCCGGCCTTTTCCAAACATGAGGGTCTCGCTTCGCTGCCCAAATAATAAACTAGGCTTTCAATAAAATTAAGCAGTTTTATTTTTAGATCTATCATAGTCCACGATCAACAAAACCATACGAGTGACGAAAGCTGTGGTGATGGTACTCCTCCATTAAAATTGGGTTATTTCTCTCCGACATATATTTTATATAATTTTGTAATAAAAAAAAGCTAAAAATGATGTCCACACACCCAATCAAGTAGAATAATAAGTTGGGTAATTCAAAAGCGAGCTTATCATATAAATATGAATGTAGATATACAAGAATGCGATATGAACCCATAATTATCGTTTCTGCAGATAGATACTTATAGCTGTTTCTTTCCAAACCTTTCAACTTAGTCAGTGAGAACCAAGTGTTAAGACACTCCGTTCTTCGAAACGAAACCCACTGCGTTATCTAGACAATTATCTATTTAAACTAACAAAGATTACATTAGAAATGTTCATATTTATTTAACTGATAAGTTGTGATAACGTGAACCTGTTACATGCGGTTAGGAGTCAGCCATTAAAATCAAAACAATAAAGCAAAGTGTATCAATTGATAACTATTATATAAATGCATTAAGTCTTATCTTAAGGTAAAACTTTAAAGTGAAATAGATATTAAGTAATTGACCCAATTTGAGTCATAATGTTATACTATCTGAGGTACTGAAGGTCGTTTCTTCGTGAGTCACCAATTAAAGCCTACGTAGCTTATTTTTTATAATAAAAAAATATTAAAATATAGTTTTTTTTTTTGAGTTTCACGCATTTTCACGTACAGCAGGATAAAGAGAAGCTAGTGTCAAAACACTCCGGTCTCCACTTTTGACCAGAAAACGAGATATTGCATGTTGAGTGATGGAATTATCTTATTAACGCCACACTTTGTCACCCTTTAAGTACCAGGAAGGAGAAATGAAAGCTCACAGACAGAGAGATTAAGAAATTGAATTATAAAATAAGTTGCCTTAACATATTTCTCGTGTATTACTAAGGAAACGGATTTCCATTGAACTTTTACCCTCTTTAAAGAATATCGTGTCGAGTATTTGAAAGATCAACGTTGATGATGAATTTCTTTCAAGCCAAAGAAGTCATCTTAATAGGACTTTTTTATTAGATTCATGCGTATCCATCTCTCTATCAATCTACGTGAATATTTTAAAGGCTACTGTGATGCTACTTGCGGTCTGAATTCCTTAAGTACTTTTTTTTTTTTATAAAAAGGACAAGGCAAACGAGCGTTCGTGTCATTTGATGTTAGGTGAACACCGTCGCCCACGGCCCCGTGCAACACCAGAGGAGCTACAGGGACGTTGCCGGCCTTTAAAAGGCCAAGTTTTTGTACAAGTGTCCGGAACCGATAAAATATAATAACTCTGTTGTGCGAAACTGAAGTTCATGATCATCAGGATAGCAAAAAAATATTTAAACTACTTTCTGATCCGCGCTTTGACATTTCTTCGCATGATAAAGCGTGGCGTTGAATTCCGGTAGTGAAGAAACAATATCAATACATATCATTATTTACATTTTAACATTATTTTAAAGTGTTATTCATATATTTAAGTATTATATAACGTTTATAAAAAATGTATAAAAATTGTATGCTGAGCCACCGTCTGTTATAACCGTCCAAAATTTAAACGGTCCGTTAACATAATAAAAATATTTACATTTCTAATCATAAAATAAAACAATACAATTAAATCGATATTAAATAATAATCGACAGCTATTCGTAATCTTAATCATTAACTCTCATATCGGGTGAAGGTCGTTCTGCCGTGAGTCAGCAAAAATCTACATACGAGTAGGTACATACTAAACGATGTATCATAAAAATCGAATACAAGAGGTACATTATGTAAATGATAAACATTGGTATAAATATGAATAATATTATGAAGGTCGTCGTAGAACAGTAGACAGCCTTGGATCGTAATCATGGTTGGTTGAGGGTTCGATTCCCACTCGGTGCAACAACAATACCAACAAAAATAATTTAATTGTAATAAACAATTAAATTATTGTAATAAACAATTAAATTATTGTAATAAACAATTAAATTATTTTTGTTCGTTGACTCGATTTTGAACGGAGGAAATGGAAAGGAGTGTCTTGGCACTAAGTTTTCTCTGGCTTAAGTGTTAGGCGGAGAAAAGCACAAAACCGTATCTAACTGCAGAAACGATAGCTATGGGTTCAAATCACGTTCGTGGATATCCACATTCATATTGACATTATTCGCTTCCACATAGTATGGTTACTAATGGAAAAGATAGAAAATTAAAAAAAATATATTTTAGTTTATATTCACAGATTTCGAGTATATAAAAAAAGTATTAAGTTACTTTTTTCAAAAACATTTTGAGACATTGAAATTAAAAACATATAAAAACATAAGTAAATAAAAACATTCTTGAAACTATAGAGACGCAGTGGACTAAGTGTAAACGAGGGTGAAATTAGATACTTACAAGGGGGAATGGTTATACAATTTAAATTATTTCCGCTTCACCGCTTATTTACATAATAAAAGTGCGGAACACGGAGTGACTCACAACTTGCTTGGTGGTAGGAGATTCGTTCTCCGACTGGCTCGCGACCACTATCATGTCAAAGACGAACCGCCAAACATCTGATAATGTGTTCCGGGTCGATGGCATGTAAGCCAGTTCTCCCTATTTCCACCATCCCCATCCTTCTTCCCTCCTCTCCTCCCTTCTTAAGGTTGGCAACGCATCCACAACTTTTCTAATATTGTGGATGTCCATGGGCGAAGGTAACCACTTACCATCAGGTGGTCCTTTTGCTCGCCCTTTCATCAATAATAAAAAAAAAAATTGTCACATGAAAATTCGAATTCGGCCAAACACTAAGGAACAGAGTGTCTTAACACCAGTTTGACCTGTCCGTCTGCCCTGGTACTTAGTAAAAGAGAGAGCTTAGACAAAAACAGTCTTCAAAAGATTCAATTGAACCTATTACCACCTCATAAATTCAAGTATCTATCGTAACTTGTCCATAATCAAATCAATTGAATAGAATTATCACGCCATTCAGTTATGCAACAGTGGATGCTCGTGTCACTCAGCCAGCCAGTGTTGATTGTTGATTGTTTATAAACACGAGGTCGACGATCGTGTGTTATGCAGCAACACTGTTATCAGATAGCTGGTGGGAATGCTAATCGATTAATTTGTTGGTAAATTGACATACCTACAGAATGTATTTTAATATATTTAATTAAACCAAAAAATATATACTTTATGTATACTTTAGTATGTTTTTTGTTTTTGGCACATTGTTATTAACAACAAATGTTATTAGTTTTTGGCACAATTTTTATTGCATAATATGGTACTCAGTGTAGTTTCTTTCTGACAAGACATTCTGTGTTTTACATATGTATCACCCGAAATCGAGACATTGCTGAATGAATATAAGTTTAATATGATAATTCTAAAAAAATATGCTTATCATTTATAACAAATACAGTAACTTAATGAAAAATATATATGTATACTGTAAAATATACACATTTTTTGACACATACTTTTCTATAAACTGAATTGTCGTCGCTAAGGCAACGCGTAATTTACCCGTCAATGGGTTTACTAGTCGAGATAAATGTGGGAAATACGTGATAATACACAGATCGAGCACAATAATAACAAGAACTTGAAAAAATAGAAAAAAATGGCATTAAATTTAATCATTATAATACAGTTATACAATTTGTCTATAAGTTAGTTTATCAATTAACTAATTAGTAATTTGGAAACAATTGATTTTTAGCTTCAGGCTGTATCCCGCGTACAGTAGAGAGGTAGAGGGAACCTAGTGTTAAGACACTCCGTTCCCCATTTCCTGCCGAATTTCAAGGCATTGCGTGTTAAGTGGCGGAACTTAACGCCGCGCTTTGCCTCAACACCAAAGCGGAAAAATGGAAATATTAAATATTTCCACTCCTCGAGTGGGAATCGAACCCACAACCAGTCGTTTACAGTCACACGCTTGTGCCACTGCGCCACGACTGGTTCCAAATATCATAATATAAACAATTAATTCAATAATAAATACGCAAAACCATATTTTGTTATTGCCATTCAAAATACCCACGTTTCAATGTAAACAGAACTAGTTATATTAAAAAATTATAATCTCTACATAGAGTCGAGACGTGAAAACCGCGCGATGACCTTCACCTACTTGCGCATTGTATGATAAACTTTAGTCTTTATTCGGGCTAAATGTTAATATAATACTTTTTTTTAGCTTCACGCTGTATCCCGCACACAGCGGGGTAGGCAGGGGGAACCTAGTGTTAAGACACTCCGCTCCCCACGCACCGCCGAATTCGGAGGCATTGCGTGTTAAGCGGTGGAACTTAACGCCGCGCTTTACCTCTGATACCAGAGCGAAGGAAATGGAAATATTAAATATTTCCACTCCTCGAATGGAAATCGAACCCACAACCAGTCGTTTACAATCACACGTTCATGCCACTGCACCACGACTGGCCCCAACTTAGAAGATTTAACTATTATATTTCAATATATTTTTAAGACCCTCGTGGCGCAGTGGGACTGTGTTTAACTTTAAGTAAGTATTGGTAGTGGATTCGATTCCAAATCGAGTAAACTGTTATTTTTAAATGATTTTTATTAATAAATGATTATATTTAAATTGTTTTGGCATGTATGACAAAACACGTTGATTTCTGCTTTTTAATACATAATATTTAGGATTTATATGGAAAGTAGAGAACGGAGGGTTATGACATAATGCCTATTTATTACCTTGATAAGCGAGAAAATAAATTTAAAATGAAATATTCAACTCTGTATTTGTTGTCAAAATTATACCTAAGTAGTTTAAATGGTTTTCAATTTTATTTATTTCTCCGTAATAATCCTATCATTAATTAACCAAAACAAATATGAACAAAACATTAAAGAAAATAATTAGTTTGTTTTGTTTATTTTTATTTTATTAATTATTTGAGAAATTTGTAAATAATACATTTTTGAATGTAATAAATACAATTTCACCATCTTTCATCATATTTTAAAACGGTATTTTATAACTGCTGTAACACTTAAATAAAAATACCTACTTGAAAAGTTATTTATAACGAAACCATTCAGAACCACAAGCAAACAAGACAAAACATGTTAAAACATGCTTGTGCTATCGTAACGGTATTATTACCTTACTTCAGCTTCCTTCTTTTCCCCGCACAGCTGTGTAGTCAGAGAGAGCCTAGTGTTAAGACACTCCGTTCTCCGTTTTCCGCCATAATACAAGATATAACGTGTTAAGTATGGAAATCAAGGTTGCGATTTATATTAGGTACCAGAGGGGACAAATGGAAATAATATAATAATTAATTGTTCCTCTAGAGTAGGAATCGAATCCACAATCATTACGTTTAACCAACAAATCAGCTTATTGCTTTACTTTTTAACCTAAATAATATTTATATGGAACCGCGTTCAAATCCTGTTAAAAAGTGCATTTGCAGTATCCGCCGAAATACCCAGCGCAAAGCTTGAGCAACAAAAAACCTGTCCTTTCCCTAACGAAACTGGCGCGGGAATTCCAACTAACGTAAATAAACTCACACCAGTATAGAGGCACACTGACATGTAGAGTCAATGAACGTGACTTCCCCCCCTCTGTCGCCTGCTAATGTATGGAGCGAGGGGGGCGGGGGAGGCCTCTACATCAGATATTCACTTAAACACAATAAAAACAAGAAAAACAAGGGGTTTTGGAGAAATGCAACACTCACATTGACACCGGAAACAGCACACGTATGTAAATTAATGTAGAGTTCGACCAACACATAGAGAAAGACAAGTGGATTTCGAAGAATCACCGTCTATACTACGCACACAATGAAACGTTTATCGTGCGCATGCGTCTCGGCCAGTATAAATAGCCCCTACGTCACCCTACCCCCCCATTCTGTGCCAAGCTACGGAAGTGACACCACGCCAGTTGGAGTTCTCAAGTGAAATTATTGTGACATACGACTTGTGATAACTGATTAGCTGATTATCTTGTGAGAGAAGTGCTGATAACAATCGAGTGAACATTGAAAACGTTTTAACCTGTGTTCAGTGAAATCGTGAAAATTCGTTACAACGATATTCAATTTCCCATAATTTGTGAAAAATTGAAAAGTATACATTTAACCAGCAACATGTACAACGATTCTGTGGTTCCAGTCAAAACCGAGTCCTTCAGCGGAGTTGCGGCTAAAAGGTAATTTTTAAGTTTATTTTCTTTGAATAATATTTTATAATGTTAAGTAATATTAGTTCATCTTGTGTATTGCACAACTTATTTATACTTTGTACAAGAGCTTCAGAACATTGCTTTCACAATTGGCGTGTGATAGAGACGTGTGCAGAATAATTTAAAATTACATTATTCTTAATTTTAAAAAGCGTTAATTAAAATGGGACGTAGAAAATTCCAAAAAACAAGAGACAAAAAGCTAAGGTAGATCTAAACAAACTAAAATTAATTATAAATGTGGAAATACCCAATTAAATAACATTTGATAATTAGTTGTTCTGAAAACCAATTAGCAGCGCTTTTCGGGAAATAAGTTTGAAGATATAATTGGTTTTAAATGGTCTATATCAGTTAGCGTTACGCCATTTTAGGTGTAAATCATTTGGTAAATTAGGACAACTTAGCACTATCCTCGTTAGTACGCGGTAGATCGAGGTTCGATTCCCCGCCGGAGAGATGACTTTTTCATCTCTCAATTGTAAAATTGTCTGAAATTAGTAGTTCCTAAAAGACATTAAGAAAACGTGTAAAAATTTGAACACAGCGGGTTGAGGATCAAAATTTTTATACGTTTTCTAAATGTCTTTTTCAATTTTCTAAGTGTGTGAATTTTAAAACACTTTTAAAATGTCAAAAAGTAGTAGTTCTTAAGTTTTTTTTGTTATTTTAAACAGATGATTAATTTCTATTTTCTTTTCTTTCCAGCCCAATTAGCCAATGTATCAAGACGATACTCAGGCGAGCCTGTGTAGAGAAGAGGCTGACCATCGGCCTCTTGCCTGCTATACAGTACCTGTCGAAAAGCGCAAATGGTGCGTTATTCTGTATGACCGCAGCAGCCCCGCCTGGGGACAGCGCCACTCATATGCAGGAAGTGCTTTTACAGGCTTTCTGCGATGAAAATGAAATTTATGTTGTTAAGGTAAGCATCTGTTTTTGACTTGGTGTTTTTAAATTAAATTTTGTTGTTTCCAAAAATAATTTTAAAGATCTAAATATGTTTTGAAACAATTTTTAAAATTGTTATTTTTAGTTTTTTTATTAGCATAAGTAAAGTTTCAATGTTTTTAAAGTGTTATACTTAACCTTGTATGTGAGAATATGTAGTTAAAATATAATTAAATATTTTTTAAGTGCATTAACTAATTATGATTCTCTATCTTTACAGGTCGATTCAGAAGTCAAATTGAAGAAGATGCTCGGCTTTTGCAAAACACCTATGGACTTTAGCTGTGTTCTAGTCCACCTGCCCTACGCTGACCCTTTCAGCGACAGCCAAGAAGTTGATCTTTCGAATCTATCAGAATCTGAAAGAGATCTGATCGACCACTGCGAAACCCACAGCATCCCAAACTACTTGCAAACCGGGACGATGCCAGTCATCAAGTTACCAGAAAAGTGAAAACCTTCGTTTGAATATTATTGGAAATTGTTGAATAATTCTGCCAATTGTAATTATTGGCTTAAGTACAGCTTCGGCGATAACGCCATCTAGTGTTTGGTTAAGTCTAATTGACTCTGTATAGCAATGATATGTTGTTTTTGTACCATAAACACTAGAGTTTTAAGATGTTTGTTGGGAGTATTTTTTTGTATAAAATGCAATGTGTTGTGAACATTAAACGCCTTACGGCTTGTATTTTTATATTAAGTAACGTGAAAATGTAGTAAGATAGAGAATATCGGTATTGTATACTTACTTAAATTTCTACTTTTTATAACATGAAATAAAGAATTTTACTGAAAACGTTTTTTTCTTTTATTTTAGTCGTATATTAATTGTAGCTGACATTAAAAATATATAGTAATTTTTTTATATAAAATACAAATACACACTAAGAAAAGACAATAGAACATCACATATTTCTGGTTATTTCTTATCTGCAAAACAATTGGCTTTGCGCCTCCAGTACTCAATAATAAGATGAACAATTCGCTCTGCGATCATCATAGTAGGCGCATTTGTGTTACCTCTGACAACTACCGGCATCACTGACGCATCTATCACCCTCAGTCTACCAACACCGTATACACGCAGCTCGTTGTCCACAACTGCCTTCTCATCAGATTCTGGACCCATCTTGCAAGTTCCCACAGGATGATATGTAGTAGAAGTATAAGACTTTGCCAAACATTTAAAATATTCGTCGGTACCCCACTCATAATCCTTGCATGCTGGTAATGCCTCTTTAACGTAATATATACCGTTCGATCTAAAAGCTTCTGTTTGTTCAAGTGATAGCAAAAATCTGACTCCCTTCAATAAAGGTATAAAATCTCTTTCGTCGTCTAAATAATTGGCATATATCCATGGAGGACCGTCTGGGTTGCTCGCGTTTAATAAAATTCTTCCTCTACTCTTTGGTATTAAATTCAATACTCTTGGAGTTATACCATTGTAATATGCTGTCGGTAAAATGGAGGCTGCGTCGACTGTTGTTAACTCTGTAATCAAATCTTTCCAGTCTGGTTCGTGACCGACTTGGAATTCTAAATCTGGAGCAATTAAGCCTGGACTGGTTTTAATAAAACTTATGAATACAGCCGGCCCGCAACCTGATAGCGGTCCCATTTTAATTCGCATGCGACGATAATTTTTAACATCTTCTAAAATTTGCTCTTCACTTTTAGTTGTCCATAATTTCTTAGGTAAAGCGGCTATGATGCCATTGAAAGAGACATGGTCGTGTAGATTTTCTCCAACAGCCAAATCTTTTACAATAGGAATACCTAAATCTTCCAAATGCTCTTTCGGTCCGATACCCGATAACATTAATAACTTTGGAGAATTAATAGTTCCTCCACTAACAATAACTTCTTTCTTTGCATAAACTGTAAACTTTTGTCCATTTTTGATATAAACTACACCATACGCGTTTTTATTTTCGTCGATCAAAATTCTCGTAGCTTCAGAATTAATTTCAACAACAAGATTTTTCCGCTTATATCTAATAGGACGTATGAAAGCTCTGTTCGTGGAAACTCTCTCGCCGTTCACCGAAAAAGCCTGAGCTTGGTTTGTACCAACTTGTTCTGCTCCGTTTGCGTCATTTATTGGCAATCCTGATTCATTGAATGCCTTAATCAAGACAAGCGTAGGATTGTCAATGTAAGGGAAGTAGGAAATGTACTGTTCCCCGCCGACCCCGTGATATTTTGGATCAAGTAATGCTATATTAACATTATTCTCATATTTCTTGAAGAATGGAAGCACCTGTTCAAATAATAATACAAATTTTATTGTTTTTTTTTAAATATTCATGTTTCTTAGTAAAAAAATATCTAAAAAAGACATTTAAAGAAAACGTATAAAAATTTTAACGCAGCGGGATTCGAACCCGCGCCTCCTGAATACCGTTCAGGCGCTCTCACCACTGAGCCATGTGTTCTACTATCCGCTGCGTCGAAATTCTTATACGCTTTATTACAACTTATTTTTACTGTTGTTAGCAAAAAAATATCTAATAGTATAACAGTTTGGTATAATTATAAAAATTAAAATGCAAAATATAATGCTTTTAATCATCATCGGTATTAAATGCAATAATAGTTTAAAGGCTTAGATAAGTTAATGTCGGTCTAATTTCGATCTTATCGATTTTCTAATTCAATTTAATTAAGGAGATATGTGACTAAGCGTCGTGAATGTAAATTTAACCTAAAATTTTCTTGTGATTGTTGTAATGAATTAATTATATTTTTTAATAATTCATCAAATTTTGACGAAATAATTGTATTTAGTAAATTTTGATATTGTAATAGAATTTACCTACTTTTAATAGAATTATTATATTTTAAAGACTTCAATCTCTAAATGAACAAATATACGAAAGTAATGTTTAAACTAATTATAATTAAACAACTATAGTTCCAAATAATTTCTGATTTTTTTAAAAATCCATACTTATACCTATTAAACTAAGCTTAAACATAGACCACTTTATTGTTTAAATATGTGCCCCCGAGGGTTGCAATATAGCGATAAAGTTCACGCGGCGAAGCCGCGAGCGGGCCCCTAGTAAATAAATAAATAGCTTACTGTGAAAAGTATAATCTTATATTTCGCCTTTACCGTAAGAATTTAAAGAAAAGAGTAGAGGACTATTGCTCCCCCACACAACCCAAGGACCCTGTATACCATTTTCCAGCTTTTTGCACCATTTAACTTTTGTCATTTAGTCACTCAATAACAGGATAAATTAATACATAAACCTTATTCTGTTTACATACTCATCCACAATTATATTGTTATTCATGTTGTTATTATCATATTGTTTATTTACTAAAATATGGATGATTGTGAAGGATGGCTCTCTGTTACCGTAAAAAAGTTGAACTAAAAAAAAATAACTAAGCAACTTTGTGCTTTTTCAGGGCGGTCAAACAGAACCTAGTGTAAAGACACTATTCTTCGCCCGTAACAAAGTGGAGAAATGAAAATAATTTTAATATAAAAGCTCCTTCTAGTGGGGATCGAACCCACAACCGTCGCGTTTACAGTCACATTGCGTCACTATGGCCTCTTATATAGAATATTATTATTGTACTAACTTCCTTATAGCTCCACCCCTTGTTGCCCATCGCTGCCCAGTTGTTGTAGTCCTCCTCGTTACCCCTGATAAAGCCGAATGAGTTAGTGGAACTGGAACCTCCCATCACTTTGCCTCTAAAGTTAAGAAACAAATAAAATATAAAAAATTTGGACTAACTAATGTTTAAAACCGAAGCGAAAGTATAAATCTTTTTAAATGTGCATGCCTATTCAAGTGATAGGCATGTAAATGTTGTTCTGTACTATTTTTCGTCGATTGTATTTACAATAACTCCTTAGGGCAAAACTTTTGTTTTAGTTCAAATACTTGTAAAAGTATGTTACAACTAATTATAACTCGATTATATACAAAATAACTTATTAAAGATATCACAAGTTTTCCTATAAAACCTATCATTTAAACAACACTTTACCTGGGCCATGTACATTTCTTTCCAGAGCGAGCCAGACAACTTTTTCCATTAGGTTGAGTAGAATACGACCAGTCGATACTAGAACCCAATAGCGTCCTGTATACTGCTGGTATCTCAGTCACGTCGGGCTCTTCTGGACCTGCTTCAAGGAGTAAAACCTAAGAGGGCATTTTGAAAAAGTTAACATTAAGAAAAAATAAAAAGTGTAGGGAAGATACTTTACTATACTTTGCTTTAGAACTTTGTAATCATTACTTGTTAAAGTGACAGTATTGATCTAAAAAAATGAATATTGAGCTGGTAATTAGAGCTTTTATCAATCCCGTATTATTAGGGCATTAATTAAAAAAACTTTCAAGTTACAATAAATACTAAAAAACAACTTAATTTATATGTTTCTATTTGATTGTTGTTGATCGTCCTGATAATGGTAGTCCAGGGTATAGATAGACCAACACACAATGTCTCAATATTGAGTAAAAACTGAAAATAAAATGACTTATCGCTACATATTCTCTGCTTACCTCAAATATATTACTTGTACTCTTTTTTTTTTAGCTTCACGCTGTATCCCGCACACAGCAGGGTAGGCAGAGGGAAGTGTCTTAACACTAGGTGTTAAGACACTCCGTTCCCCACTTTCCGCCAAATTCGGAGGCATTGCGTGTTAAGTGGCGGAACTCAACGCCGCGCTTTGCCTCTACACCAGAGCGTGAAAATTTAAATATTAAATATTTTCACTCCTCGAGTGGGAATCGATTCCACAACCAGTCGCTTTACAGTCACACTTTGTGCCACTGCGCCACGACTGGCCCCCTTCTCTGCTTATTCTCTACTTACTTCTAATATATGTTACTTATACTCCTTTAACTTTTTACCCACTAATTTACTTTTCAACAAATTGCTATATATTATGACAAGGATACCTTAACTAACCTTCCACGCAGGATTTTCAGACAGCCTGTTCGCAACAACACACCCAGCAGAGCCCGCGCCTACCACTACAAAGTCGTACTCATTGGATCTCTCTTCATTTCTCTCTCCATATCTCTCTTTAATTCTCTCGTCTTCAGACCCTCCGTAAAGCTGTACGAGGAGGTTTAAATAGACGTAACCAAAGGAGGAACAAGCGGCGACAGTTGAATTGGCAGGACATACTTCTGTCAAGTTTAATGGCCGCCAGGTCATGATGTTTCTGTTGATATATTAAAATTACGTTTTTATTGACACGATTAAATTGTTATTTTTATTTTTTTAGCGTCATCGTATATTCTGCATACAGTAAGGTAGGCAGAGGGAAGCTAATGTTAGGACACTCCGTTCCCCACTTATCGTCGAATTCTGGAGGCATTGCGTGTTAAGTGATGGAACTCAACGCCGCCCTGTGTCACTACTGGCCTCATAAACCAGCCTATTTTTTTTTTATTTGTCATCAGTTTAAGAGTTGGTATTTAATTTGGTTGGTATTAAAAACAATAATAAACTATTTGCTAAATTTATATTTATATATTTGGCAAAATATTATATTGTACTGAAAAGATCTTTTATATTCGAGACTTACCATACATATTTTGAAATTAATCTATTTTTACCTAGAATTAATCCGCTTATAAGTTTAGTATTTTTTTTTAGCTGCACGCTGTATCCCGCACACAGCAGGGTTGGCAGAGGGAACCTAGTGTTGAGACACTCCGTTCCCCACTTTCCGCCGAATTCAGAGGCATTGCGTGTTAAGTGGCGGAACTTAACGCCGCGTTTTGCCTCGACACCAGAGCGAAGAACATGGAATTATTAAATATTTCCACTCCTCGAGTGGGAATCGAACCCACAACCAGTCACGCGCATGTGCCACTGCGCCACGACTGGCCTGGTTTAGTATTTAAAAGTAGATTTTAACCATATATGTACAACATTTGGAGCACCTCTGACCGAGAACAAAGAACCTTTTATATTTGAAAGTGATATTGACCTAGGAAATTGAAAAAGACATTTTTTATTAACGTATAAAATTTTGACCACGATAGGATTCCGTCAAAAATATTTTTTTAAAAGTGTATTGTATAGTTGATCTAATTAATTTTGATCTTGCTGTTCGTTAATATGTTCGCACGTTATAGATACGTTCAATGCCAATTATCAATTAAAATGATTACAATGCCAATTAAAGACGTAGCTGCTATAAGCTACTATGAATATCTGTTATTTTTTGAAAAATATTTATTTTTGCTCCTGTAGGTGGACAGGTTAAAAATACAATTCCCCTTGATAGAATACCGTAAAAGGCGGTTAACCCAATCATTTGGTGGTAGGAGATTTTTTCTCCCATTGGTTCGCCTTTACTTTCTATATAAAAAACGAACCGACAAATATTCAATGTTGTATTCCGGTTCTATGACACGTAAGCCAGCTCTCCCTATTCCTACGCATTCTTCTCCCTCCTTCCCTCTCAAGGCCGACAACGCATCCACAATTCCTCTAACATTGTAGATGCCCATGGATGAAGATAGACACTTACCATCATGTGGTCTTTCCGATCCTTTGCCCCCTTATATATTATAAATGCGAATGTCTTTCTGTTTGTCTGTCACGCTTTCACAGCTATTCTACTGGTTCGATTTGGATGAAATTTAAAATGAAAGCATTAAAAATGACTGAGTCTAACATAGGCTACTTAGTTTTTCAAAAATCAACATCTAAAGGGTTGCAATAGGTAATGAAAGTTTATATGAAAAATCTACACCGCTTGACCAATTGTAATTAATTTTATTATATATATAGTTGATAATCCAAGGTTAAACATAGGCTACTTTGTTTTTTAAAAATTCACCACCGAGGGTTGCAATACACCGAAATAACCACGTAGATCACGCGGCGAAGACGCGAGCGGGCCGCTAGTCCATACTTCCATACTTATATTATAAACTGGGAATGTCTGTGTGTTTGTCTATCATGCTTTCACGGCTAATCTACCGGTCCGATTGGGATGAAATTTAGAATGATAATAGTAACAATTACTGGGTCTAACATAGGCTACTTTTATTTTGCAAAAATCAACTTCTAAAGGGCTGAAATAGGGGATGAAAGTTTGTATGAAAAATCTATACCGCTTGACCGATTGTAATGAAATTTGGCTTCAATATAGTTGATAATCCAAGGTTAAACATTGGCTACTTTATTTTTCAAAAATCCATCCCCTTAGGTTGCAATACACCGCAACAGCTATGTATGTAGTAACGCGGCAAAGCCGCGAGCGGGTCGCTAGTATAAAATAAATCTTCAACTTACTTTTTAGCTTACTCCAATTTAAGTGTTCATTAATATATAGTTTTTTCAAACTTTTATCCACCAAAATTGAAGATTGTATTAACTTCTACAATTCCAGGTCAGTACAACGCAACGTCGTTACTGCTAACAACGAACTGAACCTAACAATATGATAATACACATTTAAACTGTATTCATTTAAAAAAATACTAATTTTTGAGTAATTTAAGTTTCCGGCGCTAACAGGTAATAAGGCCACCGTATCTATATGTACATACTTATGCTAAAACAGTTTCTAATATAAAAATGAAATATATCTACCTAGTGAGGTATTTTATATATTGAATATTTAATGTTATATCTTGTTTATTGTGAATATGTCTAGAAGTCAAAGGTTGTCACTTCAAATTCTGTGCAAAGAACATTTAAAAAAGAAACTAAAATCAAAAGATACCTTATTCAAATACGCAAGTAGTTTAGACTCGTCAAATAAAACCAAGTCCACCTGGTTTTTTTTTTTTTATGGAATAAAGGAGGCAAACGAGCTGAAGGCCCACCTGGTGTTAAGTGGTTACCTTCGCCCATAGACATCCACAACATTCAAGTTATGGATGCGTTGCCAGCCTTGAGAATGTAGGACAGAAGGAGGGAGGAAGGATGGGAATAGTGGGAATAGGGAGAGCTGGCTTACATGCCATCGAACCGGAACACATCATAAGATATTTGGCGGTTCGTCTTTGACATGATAGTGGTCGCGAGCCAGTCGGAGAACGAATCTCCTACCACCAAACTACTGGTTTACCCGCCTTTTACGGGACGCTACCCAGCGGCGGGGGGAAATTGTATTCTTAACCCGTCCCCCCACGGGTGTTTTTTACCTCTGATAAAAACGGACATGGTTTTATTTTTCACTGGCTTATCTTCGTTATTTATGGAATTAGGAGATAGCGCCCTATACCATTGAATATACCGAAAAATCTACATCCAGGACATGGTGTTAAGTCAATTTACTAGAAAAATGGACATGGTGTCCTTTACCTCCGGAGCAAACATATGCAAACGGTACCCGCGAGCGAAGCGAGTCGAAATCGAGGGTCTGGTTGCGCCCCTAGTATATTTAGTATTTTACTTATCTTTTCTATACCTTTTCAATCAAATATTAGATCGAGTAGGTATAGAAAGTAAAAAAAGTAAGACTCTTGTATTCAGTTATACAGTTAATATCAACGAAAACACAGTTACATTAAATATTTGAATGAACTTAACGCAAATAAAAAGATGCAGATAATAAAGTTGTAAATTTACCTTTTTATTAGCAATTTAAGTCGTTAATTAAATAGTCAATGTGACAATATTAATACAAAAATTGTACTACTTTTTGCAATAATAAACGTCAACGGAGGAATATGACGTAACGCAAAAGACCTAAGACGCTTCTATTTTTTTATAACAGTGCGTTGAAAATACATAAAATTAATAAAACGATAATTATACAACCTGTAGTTTATGTCCAGTGGCACAAGCGTGTGACTGTAAACGACTGGTTGTGGGTTCGATTCCCACTCGAGGAGTGGAAATTATATTTCCATTTTCTTCGCTCTGGTGTCGAGGTAAAGCGCGGCGTTAAGTTCCGCCACTTAACACGCAAGTCTCCGAATTCGGCGGAAAGTGGGGAACGGAGTGTCTTAACACTAGGTTCCCTCTGCCTACCCTGCTGTGTGCGGGATATAGCGTGAAGCTACAAAAAAAAAATATAATTATATTTTTTCCCGTGGGGGACGTATTAAGAATACAATTCCCTCCCGCAGCTGGGTAGCGTCCCGTAAGGTAACCCAGTAGCTTTAGTAGGCATCTACATTTAAATAAAATACATACAATTTTTATTTTCTTTATAAATTCGGGATTTCTCCCACATAGCAAGAAAGTCAAAGGGAATCTAGTGTCAAGACACTCCGTTCTTCACTTTCCTCCCGAAATCTGGGTACTGCGTGTAGAATGGCGGAACTTAACGCTGCGGCTAAGGCAAAGGCCTTAGGTACCGTAGCGGTGATATGAAAATAGTATATAATCCTTTTTCGGGTGGGAATCGAACCCACAACCAGTCCGCTTACAGTCAGACGCTGTCCCACTGTGTCACGACAGCTTCAATTTTATTTTTTTATATTTAAACATATAAAACCTATGTTTGTTATCAATACTTTAGTCTGTAACATATCGTTCATATTAAAATAGTATGACGTCATTCACATTGCTAGTATTTTATCTCTTTCTTTCATATTTAATATGAAAAGGACAAATATATAGATATGTAGTTTACATGTCAGTGTTAAGCAAAATTTATATTGCATTTAACAATTAAATATTAACTTAGACTATTACAATGAATCAATTGTTAATTGTTAATCATATGATTACTAAATCAATTGTTAATTGTAAGTCATCATTTTTTTTTTTTTTTAGCTTCACGCTGTATCCCACACACAGCAGGGTAGGCAGAGGGAACCTAGTGTTAAGACACTCCGTTCCCCACTTTCCGCCGAATTCGGAGGCTTGCGTGTTAAGTGGCGGAACTTAACGCCGCGCTTTACCTCGACACCAGAGCGAAGAAAATGGAAATATAATTTCCACTCCTCGAGTGGGAATCGAACCCACAACCAGTCGTTTACAGTCACACGCTTGTGCCACTGGGCCACGACTGGCCACATAAGTCATCATAATTGTGAGTATATGTAAATGGCGACTAGTTGAGGGTTCGATTCCCATTCGAGAAGTAGATATATTTAATATTTCCACTTTCAGGCATAGCGCGACGTTAAGCTTTGCCACCTTACAGGTCATGCCTTCAGAATTCAGCGGAGAGTGGGGAACGGAGTGTCTTAACTCTATGTTCCCTCTGCCTACCCGAATGTGTGCGGAATACAACATGGAGCTAAAAAATGTTCAAATAAAAAACCTACGTTTCTTATCAGTACATTAGTTTTTAACATATTATCCATATTAAAATAGTATGACGTCATTAACTTATAAATTACTATCGTACGTTATGTATTTCTATCATATGTTATAAGAAAAAGACAAATATATAAGTATCACTGTCAGTAATAAATCTGTAAATTTTAATAGACTTAAAAAAACAAGTCCCGCTGAGTTTCTTGCGCCGAATCTTCTCAGGTCTGAGGCATTAACTTTATTGTAAGGTGGTAAATTATATGATTTTCAAAATTTGAAGCTCGTAACTTTTTATCCATACTTATATTATAAATGCGAAAGTCTGTGTGTTTGTCTGTCATGCTTTCACGACTAATCTACCGGTCCGATTTGGATGAAATTTAGAATGAAAGTAGTAAAAGTTACTGGGTCTAACATAGGCTACTAATTTTTCAAAAATTAACAGCTAAAGGGTTGAAATAGGGGATGAAAATTTATATGAAAATCCTAAACCGCTTGACCGATTATAATGAATTTTGGCATAAATATAGTTTATAATCTAAGCTTAAACATAGGCTACTTTTTAAAGGCTATTTTTTAAAAACCTACCTCCGAGGGTTGCAATATAGCGAAGCAATTGTGTATTTCACGCGGCGAAGCCGCGAGCGGGCCGCTAGTTATGAATAAAATTATTTTATTTTAACTTTAATTATAGAAAACTGAATGGTACTTGAGACAATAGAATCAAAAATAATACTGAAGCATCATCGGGGATATAGCTCAGTGGTAGAGCATTCGACTGCAGATCGAGAGGTCCCCGGTTCAAACCCGGGTGTCCCCTAAGATTCTTTTTTGCTTTTTTTACTTTTCGTTAATATTATTACTTGATTATTGTTGTTTTTTTTGTTGTTTTTTTGGATTTTTTGTGATATTTTTTGGTTTCGCTTTAAGAAGTTTTAGATAATGCTTGGTTTAAGCGCAATAAGTGCTTTTGTGACACATTTTCTTTCACTTTCTTAAGACTTTTTTAAATAATAAATTTTATTTAAAAGTATATTTTTTTTATACGGTTATCCCATATGGTTTTTATGTTATCCTTAGTTAGTAAATAAAGATTAAATACGGTAAATAAAATAGCAGCTTTACCTATACGCTTTTTCCTTTAACAAAATGAGTGAACCTACAATCAAGACACTACAGTCTTCACTTTTAGCTGAAATTAGGATATTGTGTGTTTAATTGCAGAGCTTAACGCCGCACTCCGCCTTATCAGTGTGAAAAAATTAGAATCAATACACTTATATATAATTTAATATAACATTCATAAGTTGTATCTGACCTGATTTAATAAAAACAATAAAAAGATCAATGTAAGAAAATCTTTGTTTATATGTACTTTGATAAATGAAGAAGGGCGTGCTCAGGTGGTTTGGGCACGTCGAGAGGATGAGTGATGGAAGAATGGTAAGAAAGATTTATGAAGCAAAGGTGAGTGGTAAGCGAGGCCGGGGGAGACCTTCGAAAACACAGTATCGACGATACTGGGGGAAGGTCACGTAAAAAGCATGAGGACCCCCCGGAGGGCGTGTATGAAGAGGATGTGTATGATGACAGTGGACGAGGCGAAAGATGTATGCAGGGACCGTAGGGTTTGGCGCTCCGTTCTCTCTGACTAGTGACTACCCCGCGAGGGATACAGCGTGAAGCTAAAAAATTCTAGTACTTGCACCCGAGTTTGGACCTGGTGATAAAACAACATTTTCCATGCATTAATCCCCATATTATTGAAGAAAATTTCGCTGTTAAATTTATTTCCTTTTCAAATATATGTATATTCGTACATGTTCGTTAGCTTCGATGAGGCATGAGTATTACGATAATAAAAATGTTATATGACCAATTTTTTAATGGAATTCTTATATAAAGTAATTTTCAGAAACTATCATTAATTTCATAATAAAGAGTATTATACTTAAGAAAAAAAAATTTTTTTCATACTCAATTTGAAATGTATTAAGTATATTATATTTAAAATATATAGCGATACACTCAATATTCGACTTAAACTGTGAAAAATATAAGCTAATACATGCTTGTTTCAATATATAAAATTTTATTTTTTGGTAATTTGGCACTATATTGAAACGCGGCGTTATGTTACACCACTAAATAAGCAGTAAGTATTTTGAATTCAAATGGAAAGTGGAGAACGAAGAGTCTCCACACTAGGGTCTCTCCGTTAATACTTGTTATGTGAGAAAAAGATTAAGGTAAAAAAACAATTGTTAGTTGAATAGATAATTAGACAGCTGGAAGCAAGTTATTTGGTATTTTGTTCCTCATGTACGAAGCAGTCGTGGCCGAGTGGTTAAGGCGTCTGACTCGAAATCAGATTCCCTCTGGGAGCGTAGGTTCGAATCCTACCGGCTGCGGATTTCTTTTATACTTTTTTACTATTACTTATTCAGACTGACTTTACTGTATTCAGATATACTCTTATAGTTTTTGAAATTTTATATAACTTGTAGCGATTTTATTTTTTTAAAATTCAATTGTCATATTCATTAAGTTAAGAATTAGAAATAATATTAAATAAATAAAAGAAATTAGAATTATTTTAAAAATTTACGTGATTATATCTTTTTTGTACTGTTTCTTATTTTTTTTATCTTCCCGCTGTATCTGTATTGTTTCAATGGTATTTTAAAAAGATTGTTATAACTAATACGTAAATATGTACTGAAAACCAGCTTAACGTATTTCCAGAAGCAGAAAGAACCGTTAGTCAAGTTCCTTTCTCCATTTTCCGCCTAAATACGAAATATTTTATATTTATTTACGTTTCAGATTTTTTTAATACACTTACGAGAAAATTATTTATATATATATATATATATATATATATATATATATATATATATATATATATATATATATATATATATATATATATATATATATATGTAATTTCCTCCATTAAGAGGATAGTATCCGCACCTATCGCCCTTGTGATAAGTCAGACGTCCCACTGAGCCACAATAGCCTAATTAATATTTAGGTATAATATAAAACGAGTTGTAATAAAATAGAAGCTGCTGCCATCTATTAGCGACGGTGCAAACTATTTATTAATTATATAGAATTTTGCCTATTTTTATTTATTTTTAAGTATTTTTTGTCCTAATTTTATAATCTTTAGTAAAAATTGCATTAAGGTTATTTTTATCAAATAATGCCATTAAAGAATAGCTCATACGAATTTATACTCCCATTACAAATGGCAATACGTAGTACTTCTTGTTACCAATAGATGGCGTTCTTTTAAAGAATTTGATTCATTTCCTCGCTAATTAATTAGCTTTTACTAGCAGGGCTATAAAAGCGATAAAAATTAGTATAATCTATAATAATAGTAGAAACTCAACGTAAATAGAATTTATATGTTTTTATTTCATGTATATTTTAAAGAATAGCTCATTCGAATTTACACTTCCTGTTATTACAAATGGCAATACGTAGTACTTCTTGTTACCGATAGATGGCGTTGTTTAAAAGAATTTGATTCATTTCTTCGCTGATTAATTAGCTTTTACCAGCAGAGCTATAAGGGTGATAAAAAATAATGTAACATATAATAATAGTAGAAACTCAACGTTAATAGAATATATCTTTTTTTATTTCACGTATGTTTTAAAGAACATGTCATACGAATTTATACTCTCATTACGAATACGTAGTACTTCTTGATACCGATAGATGGCGTTCTATAATTGATTTTGATTCATTTTTTCACTAATTAATTAGCTTTTACGAGCAGAGCTATAAGAGTGATAAAAATTAATATAACATACAATAACAGTAAAAACTCAACGTTAATAGAATATATCTTTTTTTATTTCATGTATGTTTTAAAGAACAGCTCATACTAATTTATACTCCCATTACGAATGGCAATACGTAGTACTTTTTGTTACCGACAGATGGCGCTGTTTAAAAGATTTTGATTCTTTTCTTCGCTAATTAATTAGCTTTTACTAGCAGAGCTATACGAGCGATAAAAATTAGTCTAATCTATAATAAAAGTAGAAAGTTAACGTTATTTGAACATATCTTTTATTTATTTCATGTAAGTTGTGAAAATGACTTCATAGAACGACTTTTTTATTAGTTACATAGACATCCTAGCAATTTGAATCTATCAACACTACTGACACTTGGTTTCTACCCTCTTTCCTTAACATTATTTATTTTTAACCGTTTTTATATTAAAGTAAATAATTACTCAGAGCCAATGGCGTAGCTAGATGTGCTAAGGCCCTGGTGCAGAGGGAGAGTCTTTTTTTAATATATTAAAATTTTAATACGATGATACTGAAAGTGGGCGTAACTCTATGAAATTGTGTCTAGCCCAGTGATGAACAAACTTTTTTAATGGAAAAAGTATAGACATTTTTAAGGAGGACCCAGGATGTTAGGTATGGATGCTCGTTTTGTTTGCAACTACCATTCAAATCAAATAAATATTTTGGCTTTCGTTTTTCTAAGCCTACGATAGCTACGCCACTTGCTCAAAATTAAAGCTAAGTGATGTATAAGCGAGTTGTCTATTTTACTTATTTGTTAAATTAGATACGTGGGGACGTCATATGTTGTTGTCCTTTTTTTAGCGTCAGGAAATCCGTTACGGATACCAGCCCGAGTGGGGACTCGGGACGTGGTTATGTGGGACTCCGGTGAGGCAAGATGGTAACGCCGCCGTTACCCACAAAAAACCTGACGGTGCTCCTTCTCGACCGCCACTAGCCGGGCCACGGGGACCGAATCAATCGTCCGAGGACACCGGCGGCATTCTTTTTTGAGGTTTTTATTATTTATTGTGATTGCGGTCAAAGTACGTATTTATTTTAATTTTTTTGACTTGGTAAAGCTAAATGAATTCCGTCAAAAGCTCATTTTTATGTTATATCTAATTCAATCAATACGAACACATGGTGGAACTATTTTTCTTTATTATATATAAGTTTTACATTTTTTTTACATTATTTATAATTTCACTTAGATATATTCCGCTTATTATAACTTCATAGAGTGTATGCAATTTAATGAGTTCAGAGAGCTAAGAATGATTTAAAGAACGTTGAAAATGAAGTTGAAGCAAAGAGTTGAGAATTATTTTATAGCATTTTTTGTTTACAGCTTCACACTGTCAAGACCCTCCTTTCTCCCCTTTCCACCTGAAAATCCAGACATTGCGAGTGGCGGAACTCTACACCATATTTTGCCTTAGGTCTCTCTCTCTATAGTCGGTCCCTCATTCCTGAGGATCGTGGCCAGAATCAGGGTTGCATCTGGAGTGGATGATCTGCCTCCACCGGTTCCTGTCCAGCGCCTCTCTTGCGATAGTGTGGAGTTTGAAAGTTATAGATTCCCTAATTTGATCCGTCCACCGCATTTGTGCGCGACCACACGATCTTTTGCCTCCGTACTTCCAAGTTAGCTTCACGCTGTGTCCCGCACACAGCAGGGTAGGCAGACGGAACCTAGTGTTAAGACACTCCGTTTCCCACTTTCCGCCGAATTCGGAGGCTTGCGTGTTAAGTGGAGGAACTTAACGCCGCGCTTTACCTCGACACCAGAGCAAAGAAAATGGAAATATAATTTCCACTCCTCGAGTGGGAATCGAACCCACAATCAGTCGTTTACAGTCACACGCTTGTGCCACTGGGCCACGAATACTTCCAAGTATTATTAGTTTTTGAAAAAGACATTTAAAGAAAACGTATAAAAATTTGAACGCAGCGGGATTCGAACCCGCGCCTCCTGAATACCGTTCAGGCGCTCTCACCACTGAGCAATCAGCGTTCAAATTTTTATACGTTTTCTTTAAATGTCTTTTTCAATTTTCCTAAGTGTGGAATAACACTTTAAAAATGTTAAAAAAAATAGTTTTGCCAGACTGGTGTCATGTCTGCGCATTGTGTGACCGAAATAAGATATAATGTGTTGCTGGCATATTGTTGATAAGCGGGTTTTTATTTGGAGTTGCGTTAGAATCAATACATTGGTGCCGCCGGTGTCCTCGGACGATTGATTCGATCCCCGTGGCCGGGCTAGTGGCGGTCGAGAAGGAGCACCGTCAGGTTTTAGTGGGTAACGGCGGCGTTACCATCTTGCCTCACCGGAGTCCCACATAACCACGTCCCGGGTCCCCACTCGGGCTGGTATCCGTAACGGATTTCCTGACGGAAAAAAAAACAGGAAAAAATAAAAAAAGAATCAATACATTGGTGCGTTTCGCAGTCCAGGGTATCCTTAGCATACGTGCATCCTTGCCTTAGGTACTAGAGCGAATAAATATAATTATAATCATTCCCGCATGTGGGAATCGTAACTACTTCGTTTACAGTCAGATGATGTCCCACTGAGACACGATAGCGTTAAATTTGCAAAATTAAATGTAATAACTTATATAATTTAAACTATATTGACAACTAATTATTCCTAACTGTATTATGGCCTTAATTATTTAACATACTAGCGGCCCGCTCGAGGCTTCGCCGCGTGAACTACATGGCTGTTTCGTTATATTGCAACCCTCGGGGGTGGATTTTTGAAAAATAAAGCAGCCTATGTTTAAACTTGAATTATCAACTCCAACTTATCCTATATATTCCAAAATTCATTACAATCGGTCAAGCGGTTTAGATTTTTCATATAAAATTTCATCTCCTATTTTATCCCTTTAGAGGTTGATTTTTGAAAAAGTAAGCCTATTTTTGACCCTGGATTATTTACTACTCTCCTTCTAAATTTTATCCAAATCGGACCGGTATATTAATTGTGAAGACGAGACAGACAAACAGACAGACTGTCGCATTTATAGTATGAGTATGGATTGAAATAAATACATCTTAAATTAATTACTGTTATAGAGAAGGACGTAATCACTACGGACGGACGTTTCTACCTTTTACGGCCATAAACCTTTGTTTACGTTTAAGAATTTTGATAATTACTACATACGAGTATATTGCTTAGTGAAAACGCATCGTTAAGTTATTAACTTTAACAAATATTTGGCCAAAATTACAGAGCAATTACTCCAGTAATTGGTAATTTTACGATAGCACCTATAGTATAGTTTAACGCAAACGGATATAGTTAACGAGTTGTAATAGTTATGAGTGACAGGTTAATTGTATCGTGTTTCGACACACATATATTGGTTTCCTGTATTTGTTCCATTTTGACCGGGATTCCCCGGACTTATAAGGATAAGTCCTAAAGGTTTAGAGGGAAACCGGGGACTTCCCTAAGAAATTTTTAAAAAGTATTACATTTTGTAAGTCAACGAGGCGATAGTGATCCATGGGGTAGTAAGATATTTGACTGTAGGTTCTATTCCTTTTCATGGTATTTACACTATTCACTTGAATTTAAAAGGTGTTTCTTAAAAATTTTGACATCAAAAGATGTCAAAAAAAAATTTGACAAAAATTCGAGTTATCAGATGATTGAGTTCATAATTTTTTTACTAATTACTTGAGTAATTCTTTTGTTATGTTGTAGGTACCTTAATTTAATTTTGGGATAAATACCCCGTAAAAGTTAAGTAAAACAAAGAAATAAATCAGTATTCATTATTTTTATCATAAAAAAATTAGTGGCCAGTCGTGGCCCAGTGGCACAAGCGTGTAACTGTAAACGACTGATTGTGGGTTCAATTCCCACTCGAGGAGTGGAAATATTAAATATATCCATTTTCTTCGCTCTGGTATCGAGGTAAAGCGCGGCGTTAAGTTCCGCCACTTAACACGCAAAGCCTCCGAATTCGGCGGAAAGTGGGAAACGGAGTGTCTTTACACTAGGTTCCCTCTGCCTACCCTGCTGTGTGCGGGCTACAGCGTGAAGCTAAAAAAAAATAGGGAGTATCCAGAGAAAAACATTTCATTTACACGAAACGTATGGGGCTTTTATTAGTTTTCAGATGTCATTGTTATGTAATTAAGATAATGGATAAGATAGGGGCCAGTCGAGGCGCAGTGGCACAAAGTGTGACTTTAAAGCGACTGGTTGTGGGTTCGATTCCCACTCGATGAGTGGAAATACTTATTGTTACCATTTTCTTCGCTCTGGTGTTTGCCTGGACACCACTTAACAAGCAATGCCTCCAAAATCGGCGGAAAGTGGGGAACGGAGTGCCTTAAAATTAGGTTCCCTATGCCGGCCCTGCTGTGTGCGGGATACAGCGTGAAGCTATAAAAAAAAGAAAATATAATGGCAACTTTACCTGTATGTATCATCAATCAATATAAAAAAATCTTTGAACGCTGTCGCGAATCACTTATTAAGGTCATATTTTTAAAAGAAACAGTTAAAGTGAAGTTAGTTAAGTTGGTTTCAGATTCCCCGTCCTAAAATTGATTAACCTAATAACATTATCTATATAAGAATGATTTGGAAAGATCAAAGTCATAGTGGTGCAGTGTCTGACTATATACACAATACTTTTAAACATTTTTAAAGTGTTATTCCACACTTAGGAAAATTGAAAAAGACATTTTTCTTTAAATGTCTTTTTCAATTTATACGTTTTTACGTATAAAAATTTGAACGCAGCGGGATTCGAACCCGCGCCTCCTGAATACCGTTCAGGCGCTCTCACCACTGAGCTCAGTGTATAATGTAACTTTAAATGTCTATATACACAATAGTTGTAGGTTTGGTTCCAATTCAGGGGAATAAATTGTATTTAAATTATTATTTCTCTGCAGTAGCATTAGGCATTGAGCTCTACGACTCCAACGTATTGTTTCGAATTTAGGAGCCTCTCCTAAGTGGAGAACGGAGTGTATTGACACTAGGTTCTCTCTACCTATTATTTTTTTTTTAGCTTCATGCTGTATCCCGCACACAGCAGAGTAGGCAGAGGGAACCTAGTATTAAGATACTACGTTCCCTACTTTCCTCCGAATTCGGAGGCATTGCGTGTTAAGTGGCGGAACTTAACGCCGCGCTTTACTTCAACACCAGAGCGAAGAAAATGGAAATATTAAATATTTCCACTACTCGAGTGTGAATCGAACCCACAACCAGTTGTTTACAGTCACACGCTTGTGCCACTGGGCCACGACTGGCCACCTATTAAATTATGTGAGATAAAGCGAAAAGGCAGCTTTATGTAACTACAGAACCTATATATATTAAACTGGCACGCTCTTTACCATCACTTTCTTTATCATCTTTGCGAAACGAAAATTTAAAAATAATTTTAATTACCCATTTAAGGCCATTTTAAGTAAACCAGATAAGAAACATATAAAAATACTTGTGCATGTTACACATAAACTAAATATGGCAAATGAAGACATCGCGGCGTGGAAGAGAGAGAAGCCAAGACTTGACTTATCCAATGAACCTTTTAATCAATCTTTCAACCCTTAGGTCACTTTACTTAAGGATGTGGTTAAATAACACTAACTTAACCGCCTAGACGTAAATGTTTCCGAAATTCTATCAGATTCATAATAACTTCACGCTGTATTCCGCACAAAGCAGAGGGGACGATGAGATCCTAGTGTTAAGACACTCCATTCCCCATTTTACGCGAAACGATGGAGGTACTGCGTGAAAAAAATAGAAATATTAAATATTTTCACTTCTCGAGTGGGAATCAAACCCACAACCAGTCGCGTTTACAGTCAGACTTTGTGCCCACAAGCTGCGACTGATCTCAGATTCATATTAAGTTAAGCGAATTTTATACATTTTATTATATACAATTATACAGGGTGAGTCGGGAACAATGACCCAAATTTCAGGTGTGTATTCACTCTATAAATAAAATCTATACATTTTAATGTAAATTTAAGGGGCCAGTCGTGGCCCAGTGGCACAAGAGTGTGACTGTAAACGACTGGTTGTGGGTTCGATTCCCACTCGAGGAGTACAAATATTTAATATTTCCATTTTCTTCGCTGTGGTATCGATTTTGCAGTCCAACATTTTTCCACTTTTTTGCGTCACAATGAACATATCGCGTAACATACTATGCATATAATACACATTTGAATATTAGATACTGACTTTTTAGCTGGCTTCTAATTTGGAACAAATGCATTATTGTTTTTTTTATTTTCGTATTTCTTAGATAAAGACCCCTAATATTATTTGAATGTGAATTGTAAATTAATGATAATCGTCAATAAAACATTCAGTAACGACTGTGTTGGGGAACAAGCGGATGTCACCATCAGCTGCACTGTTGGTACGTAGGCGTTACTTTTTAACATTTTTATTTAAAGTGTTATTCCACACTTAGGAAAATTGAATAAGACATTTAGGAAACGTATAAAAATTTGAACGCCGCGGGATTCGAACCCGCGCAATTTTCATGGCATTTTCATCATTTTTCAAGGCAAATATAAAAATTACAATATCAAAACAATATAATTAATAAGCAACAATTTAAAAAAAAACAACACTGTTTATCTGTTACGCTTTCACGGCTAAACTACCGGTCCAATTTGGATGAAATTTTGAATTAAAGTAGTAAAAAGTCCAAGGTCAAACATAGGCTACTTATTTTTTCAAAAATCAACCTCAAAAGAGTTGAAATAGGGGATGAAAGTTTAAACGAAAAATCTAAACCACTTGATCGATTGTAATGAATTTTAGCATACATTTAGTTGACAACCCAAGACGAAACGTATGCCGATTTTTGACTTTATTGTTTCAAAAATCCACCCCGAGGGTTGCAATATAACGAAACAGCCATGTAGCCAGCAATAATAATTCTAGAAACTCTAAAGGAGTTTGTGGAACTAAGTTGGTTTCATACCGTAGTGACCATTGTGAGAGTTAATAATCATGTGCAAAAATATACAGGAAATAGCTAATAACTAAAGAGTGACATAGGCTACTTTTTGAATTAAAACTATTTTTATTCTATTGGTATTCTAGTCTACCTGTGACTACGGACTACTGTAAAATGTTCGAAACGTCGGATCTTCCAATAATGTATTTTTGAATATCACAAAAAAAATCGTGATTACTCCGGTTAAAAATGGTTTTATTTCAAAATGTGTAATAATCGAGAAAACAAAAGATTTTATTTGGCTAATTTTGATTAAAATTATAACGTTTGTGCAAAATTTCATAATGGCGCAGCTAATATAGTGAGTATATATATATATATATATATATATATATATATATATATATATATATATATATATATATATATATATATATATATATATATATATATATATATATATATATATATATATATATATATATGTGTGTATAATTGTATATGTATGTATAGTGATACAACAGTACTAAAATAGTAATATTTCTTTAAGAATATAACAAAAAATGACGTGGCAACCAGTAAACTTATCCGAAGCTTGCCCCTCCAATACAACAGCCTCAGCATGTACTTCCTTCGCCCATCTCTACCTCCAACTCCTTGTCCGTTTGTATGGAGGGTCGAAAGATGAAAGAATACGAAAGAAATGCGGAGAGAGAAATGAGGAGGAATCTAATGAATATGACTTCATAGTGGTAGGCGCGGGGGCTTCTGGATGCGTTGTGGCTAGCCGACTGACGGAGAATCGTAAATGGAGGGTTAGTGTTATATATGTTTGTTATTTATGTAAGAAATATACCTACTCTTTTTTTTATATTGAATAAAGGATGCAAACAAGCAGAAGGACCACCTGAAGGTAAGTGGTTACCTTCACCCATAGACATCCACAACACTATACGGGGTTGAGGATGCGTTGCCGACCTTGGGGGTGAACGAGGGAAGGAGGGAGATAGGATGGGAATGGTGGGAATAGGGAGAGAGCTGGCTTACATGCCATCGAACCGGAACATATCAACAGATATTTGGCGGTTCGTCTTTGACATGCCAGTGGTCGCGAGCCAGTCGGAGAACAAGTCTCCTACCACCAAGCTACTGGGTTACCCGCCTTTTACGGGACGCTATCCCAGTTGCGGAGGGGAATTGTATTCTTAACCCGTCCCCCCACGGGTGATGGGTTTATACTCTAAATTACATTATAAAAAATAACTTTATCTTCAAAATAATATAACACGCTTTATCCCGCACACACTCTGGTATGTAACCCGCAAAAGGAACCTAGTGTTGAAAGATCGATCCGTTCCCACTTTCCGCTGAATTTTAAAGGCGTAATGAGTGCCGAAACAAAACGCTGTGCTTCGCCTCGACACCAGAGCATAGAAAACTAAATATTAATATTTCAATTCCTCGGGAGGAAATATTACCCACAACCAGTCACGGCTTGTAGCCGCCCTTTGTGCCCACCAGCCACAAGCCACGACAGGTCTCTGACATAATAATAATAATCTAAATGGTTTATTAGTATTAAAAAAGCCTGCACACTTTTCCCGTACAGCAGCGTAGTCAAAGAAGACCTAATGTCAAGACAGTAAGCTTTCGTCGCGCTTTATTTAAGGTACAAGAACGGAAAAATGAAAATCCTATATAATAGTTTACCCGAATGGGAATCGATCCCACAACCTTCGTTTCCAGTCAGACACGATAGATAGCCTCATCATTGTTTACAGAGGTATAAGTAAACGAATTATCACCATTTTTCAGGTACTACTTGTAGAGGCAGGTCCCGAACAGCCAGATGTGGCTCTAGTGCCGGGCTTATGGACCACACTACGCAGGTCTAACGTAGACTGGGCGTACACAACGGAGCCGAATGGGAAAAGCTGTCTTGCATTTCCTGGAGGAAGATGCACTTGGTCAAAGTACAGTATAAAATCAAATTCGTAGCTTTTACACTTAAACTAGTGTCAAAAACGTTCGTCATTCTCCGCTCTAAATCGCATGTTGAGTGGTAATTCAACGCCTTACTTTGCTTAGACAAGAGTGAATAAATGAAAATAAATAAATATTTGAAAAAGACATTTAAAAACCGTATAACAATTTGAATGCAGCGGGATTCCAACCCGCGCCACCTGAATGCCGTTCAGGCGCTCTCACTACTAAGCCATGCGTTCTGCCGCCAGCTGCGTCGAAATTCTTATACGCTTTATTACAACTTATTTTTGTTGTTAGCAAAGTTTCGCTGCGTTCAAATTTTTATATGTTTTCTAAATGTCTTTTTCATATTTCCTAAGTGTGGAATAACACTTTAAAAAGTGTTAAAAGTAAATAAATATTTTTTCTAATCAGGCCAATTCCATCTAAAAAAAATTGAATTGAATAAAACTCTAATTTTAATGTCATTATTCAATTTTAAGCAAATTATCTGACAAAACCAATTGTTTACGCTAACTGACAAAGAAAGCAACAAATTCGATTAATTTAATGGAAATTCTGACAGAATAATAACGTCAATTTTAAAAATGTCAGAGCGAGAACATTGTGGCAACGATAGAAATGGAGGGTAGTTTTATATCCGCCAGTAGTTTTTTCATTACCACGAGTGAAAATCGAACTAACAGCTTTACAGTCAAATGTAGTCTTACTGCGCCACGACAGCTTCATAAAATAATAATATGCATTTGAAATATAGAAAGAAGATTCAAATTTTCATGTATAGTATTTTGTATTCGTTTAGAGGCAAGATGATGGGTGGTTCCAGTTCGATTAACTCAATGACATACATCAGAGGTAATAAAGTGGACTACGACGGATGGGAAGCGTTGGGCAATACGGGGTGGAGCTATGAAGAGGTAAGTGATCATAACTCCTTACTATTTATCTGCCTTTTCCTTTACTTAACAAGAAAACAGTAGTGTACGTAATTTTTACAGGTTCTGCCATTCTTCAAAAAGTCGGAAAATAATCTAAACATAGAAGCTCTCGACAGAAGATATCATGGAGTCAGAGGGCCGCAATATATTTCTCGGTTCCCATACACCGACAAGCCATCTATTATGATGGTTGAAGCTTTCCACGAACGAGGATTGCCGTACACTGATTTTAACGGTCGAGAACAACAAGGCGCCACCGTAGCGCAGGCATTTTCTGCATATGGCCAGAGAGTGTCAACTAATAATGCCTTCATACAACCCATTAGATATAAAAGAAAGAATCTCGTTGTCGAAATCAACTCCATAGCAAAGAAAATCTTAATCGATGAGAATAAAAACGCATATGGAATTATTTATGAAAAAGACAATATACTGTACACGGCTTTCGCTAAAAAAGAGGTTATAATTAGCGCTGGGTCAATAGAGTCACCCAAATTATTAATGTTATCAGGTATCGGGCCGAAAAAGCACTTAGAAGAAGTGGGCATTCCGGTCATAAAAGATCTGGCGGTGGGAGAGAATTTACAAGATCACGTTACATTTGAAGCTCTTTTGATTGCTTTGCCAAATGGAACATCGACAGCAGTAAGTCACGAGGAACTTTTAAAAGCTGTCGAGGATTATGATGAGATGAAGATCAAAAATGGACCGTTATCGGCAAACGGGCCAGTGAATGCGGTAGCCTTTTTTAAAACTGAGCCAAATTTAGTCGCTCCGGATATGCAAATACAATTTTACAGTTCACCAAGTTTGAAAGAATTCTTAAACGACACAGTAACTGTAAATTCAATTCCAATTTTTCCGATATCGTTTTACGAAGCCCTAATGCCCAGACCTCAGCTCGTGACACCCAAGAGCAAAGGAGTGATTCTATTAAACGCGACCAATCCAAATGGCCCGCCACTAATCTACCCAAACTATTTCGATGACGAAACCGACTTAAAAACTTTAATGAAAGGTGTGAAATTTCTTTTGTCGCTCGAAAGCACAGATGCTATGAAAAAGAATGGTGCGTATTTGGTAAAAGAAACTCTGCCTGCGTGTAAAGATTATGAATGGGGGAGCGACGAGTATTTTCTGTGCCTCGCTCGATCCTACACGTCTACTGCTTATCATCCTGTGGGAACTTGCAAGATGGGTCCAGAATCTGATAAAAAAGCAGTCCTGGACAATGAGTTACGGGTGTACGGTATTGGTAACTTGAGGGTTATTGACGGATCCATGATGCCGGTACTGATCAGAGGAAACACGAATGGCCCCTGCATTATGATAGGAGAGCGCGCCGTCGACTTCATTATCAAATATTGGAGACATCGTCCTGAACCAAGACCACAGTTTACTTTGTTGCAACAAATTATTCTTTAATTGTGTGTAAAGTATATAATGTGTACTTTATCTAAATGACTAGTGATGATAGTTAATATAAAATCATTAATATGACGTTTTGTGAAAATAAAAAAATAGTTAAAAATACAGGGGCCAGTCGTGGCGCAATGGAACGAACGTGTGACTCTAAACGACTGGTTGTGGGTTCAATTTCCACTCGAGGAATGGAAATATTTAATATTTCCATTTCCTTCGCTCTGGTACCGAGGCAAAGCGCGGCGTTTAAGTTCCTCCGAATTCGGCGGAAAATGGGGAACGGAGTGTCTTAACACTAGGTTCCCTCTGCCTATCCTACTGTGTGCGAGATACAGCGTGAAGCTAACAAAAAATATATCCAGTCGTTCAGTAGTTATAAATTAATGAATTATTCATTTATAAATAGATATAATATAAAAATAAAAACAATTAATTATTATGTTGATTTAAGTAACTAGCACGACTTTTAGATATGCACTTTTTTCAAAAATACATTAAAATTAAATACAGCAAACAAAATTGTCCTAAAAATCTATGAAAAATTAGAATAACAATATCGGCTAAGACAGTTACAATAACAATATATATTTTTTTCCTTATTTTTGAAGCTAAAAATAAAGAACGCTAGGGTATGCAGAGAGAACCTAGTGTTAAGACGCTCTGTTCCCCACTTTCAGGAGGCGGTTCCTCCAAAGTCGGAGGCATTGCGTGTTAAGTGGCGGAACTTAACGCCGCGCTTTGCCTCGACACCAGAGCGAAGAAAATGGAAATATTAAATATTTCCACTCCTCGAGTGGGAATCGAAGCCATAACCAGTCGCTTTACAGTCATACTGGCCCAATAAAAATAACCAATATAATTTATTTATATATTCAAAATTTTTACTAACTATTTATATGTATATATGTAATATTTTATTTAAATGAGCAAATGAAATTTAAAATACTTCATTAATGCAGTTTATATATTTTAATATGGATAATAAATTAATTAAAAACACATTCGTATATTATTAATATTAAATAAATATATTGTTATCATTGTACTTATTTTATTTCTTTATGTTTTTAACAAAAATTTCAAGTGCTTTGAGGCTATTGTTGCGCAGTGTAAAAGCATCTGACTTTTAAACGAGATGGTCGTGCGTTCGATTCTCACTTGAGACAATTATTATATTTAATTTAATATTTTTATTTCTCTGCTCTCTGGTTCCTATCTAAGATAAAGTGGGACATTGAGTTCCGCTCTTCAACAGCCATTGTATTGATTTCGGGCGGAAAGTGGAGAACGGAGTGTTGTGACACTAAGTTCTCTTTGACTGCTATGCTGGAAAAAGCGTGAAGCTGTTTTTTTAAGTGAAAAATAAAAAAATATATATAAATTATTATGTAAAAGATAAACAAATGGAAGGAGGAAAGTTATATCATAATTTTTCATGTAATCGTAGAGTTAAAGGCTTTATTATAACTTTTAAACATTTTTAAAGTGTTATTCCACACTTAGGAAAATTGAAAAAGACATTTAAAGAAAACGTATATAAATCTTTAAATGGCTTTATTATTTTGTATCTTTTGATACCCTATTGTAAACGCCAACGTGGCACAGTGGGACAGTATCTGACTGTAAACACGATGGCTGTGGGTTCGAGTCTCACTCGGGGGAATTTAAATTATTTCCTTTTCTCCGATTTAGTACTTAAGACAATGAGCGATATGTTATTATCATGTTGAGTTCTATCGCTCAACACGCAATGTCTTAGTACACTAACTAGGTTCTTTCTTACTTCGAAACACGAGAGGTTTTTTTTTCTTATGGAGTAAAGGAGGCAAACGAGCGGAAGGCCCACCTGGTGTTAAGTGATTACCTTCGCCCATAGACATCCATAATATTAGAGTTATGGATGCGTTGCCAGCATCGCGGATGTAGGACAAAAGAATAGAAGGATGGGAATGGTGGGAAAAGTGAGAGCTGGCTTACATGCCATCGAACCTAACACATCAACAGATATTTAGCGGTTCGTCTTTGACATGATAGTGGTCGCGAGCCAGTCGGAGAACGAATCTCCTACCACCAAACTACTGGGTTACCCGCTTTTTACGGGACGCTACCCAGCGGCGGGGGGGAATTGTATTGTTAATCCGTCCCCCCACGGGCAGATTTTTATTTCTCTAAAACTTATACTCTGGCATCTAAAATAACGCGAGCCGTCGAGTTTCACTACTCAAAACGCAATGTCTGATGATTACGGATGTAAAGTGGAGAACGGAATGTCTTAACACTAGGTAGGCAGGATAGTTAGGTAGTACCTAACTACCCTGCTGCTGTCATAGACCGATAAAAGCGTGAAGCTGCAGAAAAGAACAAAATACCCTTATTCGACCATAATGCTTTAATATAATAATACAAAACGTTTCCTGTATATTCATATTTATTTAATTTAGATGAGCCACTTAAATTCTAAGGTGCGATATATTTATACGAAACATAAATCAATAATGATGACTTAGAAATTGATGATCCTACAAAATATTACAGTGACTACGAGACTATTAATGTACTAGCCCAGTAATAGTATTTTTTTTAGCTTCACGCTGTATACCGCATACAGCAGGATAGGCAGAGAGATAACGCCGCGCTTTGCCTCGACACCAGAGCGAAGAAAAGGGAAAAATTAAATATTTCCACTCCTCGAGTGGGAATCGAACCTACAACCAGTCGTTTACAGTCACACTTTGTCACAGATTACATTACATTAAAAAATATAACAGAGGCATCGAGACAGTATGACAGCGTCTAACTTGATCACTATTGTTAGTTCATTCGAGTCTCAATCGAGGGCAGTGTGGATACGGGCTGTATCAAATAAGGTTATGGTCACAGCCATCTTAAAATCGGCTAAGTGCGAGTAATTATATAAGTATGTAGATAAAAGCATTTAAGATAATAAAAAAACTTAGATATTTATTAGAACAAGAACGTGATATGGCGATATTAAAATGGCACGTAACTAACGCCCAATATTAATAATCGATGCTAATCCAAAAACTGCATCTTTGATTGATTTAACAATCAACTTTTTGAGTTATATATTATATATAGTTATATATTATATAGTTATATATTATAGTTAATCTAATTTTGTTAAGTACTACTACTAATTTTGTTAATAATTAAGTCATTGTCAATAACTAATCGAAGGATTGCATATTCAACGTTTACTTTACTCAAAATTTAATGGTAGATCAATCTAAGGTTGCAATTTTTGAATTAGGATTGATTATTGATATTAAGCGTAAGTGAACATCAGTGGCGAAGGGCCCATACAAGCCGATTCTGACCGGCTTCCCTTTTATAATTACATCACTATACTAAGGCTAATTTCTTTCAATTACCACTTTTAGACCGTATAAAGAACCAAACTTGAAAATGTATTTAGCCAACTTTAATTTATCGAAACGCCTAAATACTTTTGTAGGAAAACAAGCCGACGCGAGACCGGCATACTTCGTCATTATATCTCCATACTAAAATCTCCATGCGCAGTTGTCCCTTTCATTTCCTTGCAAAATAGACCTATATCTATTTCGTTCTAACTTACCGAATTTTACCTCAAATATGCCGGGTCTGTTTGCGGCTTTTTGCAGTTGACATGTTTCGGAGCTACTGTGTCGGCGAGAGGGAGAATGATCAAATCTGTGCGTGCGAGCGAGAGCGCGAGTAGCGAGTGGCGCGTGATTCGCTAAACTCATGTCAAATAATACGAAAACAAAGTGTCTATTGGTTAATTTTGAATGGTTTTGGTAACTCAAAACAAAAAAGCATAATGGCTGACGTGTTTGTTTAATCCGTGCGTGTGTGAATGAAAAAAAGAGTTTTTAAATAATTTATTTAAGTGTTTAGTGTTTCCAAGTTAATTTTCAGCTTGTGATTATTTGTGAATCGGATTGCTCAGAGGTATGTTGGCACTCTTACACATAGAATGCTGTTTAACTGATTATTTACTAACCGAAGAAACTTCATTTTGCAAATTGAGTTTCGAAAACAAAAAGCGTGTCGTAAGCCTAGGCTGGGCTCTTCCAGATATGACTATCGATTACGAGAGAGACGATGGGTTTTTCAAACATTTCCACAAATCGTTTTATGACAAATATACGTGGATGACTCGCAGTTGTAAATTAAACAAAATGTTTTGCTTTCCTTGCCTGCTATTTTCAAATTCGAGTTCTGTTTGGAGTCAAATGGGTTTCACAGATATTAATAACTTAGCTAGCTCTGCTAAAAAGCACGTTCAGACCGAAAAACATATTCGTAGTTGCTTGTTACTTCATGATTTCGGTAATAGTCGCATCGAAAACTTTTTTTCAAATTCGTTTGAAGTTCACAACCGGAAAGTCGACCGCAATCGCGAATTAATGAAAAGGTTTATTGACACCGTTGTTTTGTTAGGAAAACTTTTATCATATTTGAAAGACACTGTTTAAGAACACATCAGTGCTTTCATATATGGTAGAGGTGGGGCCTTTCGTCTTCAATCATGAAAGATAAATGCATGCCATCTGCATGCATTTATCGCACGCAGGCTATTTGGCGAGTTATTTTTTTAATTATCAAATTATATTTATTGTGTTGTAGTTGGAAGAAGTCGGTTACAAACATACATACAAACTTACATACACATGAAATTAAAGAAACGCATGTAAAAATTACGGCAATCGAATCGAACCCGCGACCTTTGTGTAAACGTTACATCTCAAGGCGGCGGGAAAAGGCCAACTTGATTTCCCACGAACATGTTTTTTTTTTGTTACGGCTTCCCTTCTCTAAGAATCCACCCCTCGCCACTGATGAACATGGGACATGGGTACCTTCAAACGCGCGTTTACCTCCACCTCGTCGGCCGGCAACGTCCCTGTAGCTCCTCTGGTGTTACACGGGGCCGTAGGCGACGATGCTCACCTACCAACGAGTGAAGGTTCACTCGTTGCACGATGCACGTTGAACGCTCGTTTACCTGGTCGTTACTATAAAAAAACATTTTTTCGTTTATCGGTTCTGGTAATTTAAGCTACAGCATTGAATTCCACCTCTCAACACATTACGTCTCGAATTTCAGCGGTGAGTAGAAAGGAGAGTGCTGACACTAGATTCACTTTCAGTATACTGTTATATGGAAAAACGTGGAAAACTGAAAAAATGCTTTATAACTAAATCTTAATTGACGATCTAAGTATTTTTATAAGCTATCGCCAACGTCCATGCCACGTTGAACACACCGGTTCACATCCGACCACCGAAGTTTAGCAACGTCGGGCGCGGTCAGTACTTGGATGGGTGACCGACTGGGAACACTGCGTGACGTTGGTCTTTGTGCTAACTTTACTTTACTTTTTATGGTTCATGCTTTCCTGCATAGCAGAGTAGTCAGAGAGAGCCTAGTGTAAAGACACTCTGTTTTCTAGTATCCACTTGATTTCAGAGCGTTGCATGTTAAGTGGCGAAACACAACGCTGCGCTTTATCTTGTTAACAATCCACTTATGGTAGAAAAACTATACTTTTAGTACTAGATAACCTATACCTATACTAGGAATGAATTTCCTTTTTTTACCATTTCGTTTTTTTTTGTTTTTTTAGCTTCACGCTGTATCACACACACAGCAGGGTAAGCAGAGGGAACCTAATTTTCAATTTGCCTACCCTGTCACACTCAGTTCCCCACTTTCCGCCGAATTTTAGAGCCATTGCGTGTTAAGTGGTGGAACTCAACGTCGCACTTCGCCTCGACACCAGAGCGAAGAAATGTAATTGAAATTGAAATGAAAACTCTCGAGTGGGAATCGAACCCATAACTAGTTACGTTTACAGTGACACTTATCATATTGTAAATATACTAATACTTAAATATGTGAATATTATTGCAGTAAAATGAGACAACTTCAAACGTTCCCCCTAACGAGGATCGAACTCCAAATCATCACCAGCTACGTCGAAACGGACACAAATTAATAAACGTGTAAAAAATGAAAAATGGCCTAATAGGTGAACGGAAACTGAAAATTATTGGTTATCGGCACCAATGCCTTCAGCTGCATTGTGAATGCAGTCAGCGTTCTGCGGTGATAACACACGGTGCGTATGAGATTATCCTTGTTATATTGTTTTTTTTAAATCGGATTTGCAACTGGACCTTTGAAATTTGGCTGTTAATTAATAAGTGGTGGCCAGTCGTGGCGCAGTGGCACAAGCGTGTGACTGTAAACGACTGGTTGTGGGTTCGATCCCACTCGAGGAGTGGAAATGGAATTATTAATTAATATTTCCATTTTCTTCGCTCTGGTGTCGAGGTAAAGCGCAGCGTTAAGTTCCGCCACTTAACACGCAAGCCTCCGAATTCGGCGGTGCGTGGGGAACGGAGTGTCTTAACACTAGGTTCCCTCTGCCTACCCTGCTGTGTGCGGGATATAGCGTGAAGCTATTTATTTATTTTATTTATTTAATTAATAAGTGCATTTGTTTTATTTTCTATCTTCGCTGAGACGCAATGGTGTCTATAGTATACTTATATTATAAATGCGAAAGTCTGTGTGTTTTGTCTGTCAAGCTTTCACGGCTAATCTACTGGTCCGATTTGGATGAAATTTAGAATGAAACTAATAAAAGTGACTGGGTCTAACATAGGCTACTTATTTTTTCAAAAATCAACCTCTAAAGGGTTGAAATAAGGGATGAAAGTTTATATGAAAAATCTAAACCGCTTGACCAATTGTAATGAATTTTGGCATAAATATAGTTGATAATCTAAGCTTAACGTTGGCTACTTTATTTTTTAAAAATGCGCCCCTGAGGGTTTGCAATATAACGAAATAGTTCACGTGGCGAAGCCGCTCGCAGGACACTAGTAAGTTATATAGCGTGAAGTGTAATGTAATCCATATTTCTAATATCTCTAATATAAATCTATATCTCTAATATAATTTAGTAAAATATTCCAATTTCTTTACTTTATCTCATATCAGGGTAGTCAGAGAGAACTTAATCTCAAAAGTATTAAATATAAACTTAACATTCTTGTGTTTAGTTTCATCTGAACACTTTGCGCAACTTTGACCTGCTTGGCATCTGGCTTGCCTCGAGACGCCACTCCTCGTGACATTCTTCACACACAATTTTGCGTAACTTAACGCCGCGTTATGCCCTGTTTATTAAAGCGGAAAAATGAAAACAAATTGCTTATTTCTCTTCCGCTGAATAGAATTCGAATAACCAATCGCGATTACAATCAGGCGCTGTCCCACTGCACCATGATGGCCTCGATTCTCATATATTTACATTGAATACTTATGGTTACATTGAATACTAGACTAGGTGGCCAGTCGTGGCCCAGTGGCACAAGAGTGTGACTAAAACGACTGGTTGTGGGTTCGATTCCCACTCGAGGAGTGGAAATTATATTTCCATTTTCTTCGCTCTGGTGTCGAGCTAAAGCGCGGCGTTAAGTTCCGCCACTTAACACGCAAGCCTCCGAATTCGGCGGAAAGTGAGGAACGGAGTGTCTTAACACTAGGTTCCCTCTGCCTACCCTGCTGTGTGCGGGATATAGCGTGAAGCTATTTTTTTTTATTTTTTGAATACTTACTAACTAATAAATCTATTAAGTCTTAGACTAACTAATAAGTATTAGAAAATACACGTACTTACTTAGATTTTTATTGTATAACTAGAGGTCCGCTCGCGGCTTCGCCGCGTGAACTACATCACTTCAGCTTCGTCATATTGTCTCTCTCGGGGGTGGTTTTTTGAAAAACAAAATAGCCTATATTTAAGCTTAGATTATCAACTATGCTTATGCCAAAATTCATAACAATCGGTCAAGCGGTGTAGATTTTGCATATAAACTTTCATCCCCTATTTCAACGCTTTAGGGGTTGGTTTTTGAAAAAATAAGTAGCCTATATTTGACTCAGCAACTTTTGCAACTTTCATTCTAAATTTCATCCAAATCGGACCGCTACATTAGCCGTGAAAGCATGACAGACAAACACACAGACATTCGCATTTATTATATAAGTATGGATTTAACTCATCATCATAACATTGTTTCATTTTGTTTTTTATAATAAAACGACATTATTTCACGAACGAAATTATAAATAAGTATACCAATAAATTTTTAAATTTAATTTACTTAAAATCCAACTTACAGGCAGAAAAAATGATCTGGCAACCATTAAACTTGTCAGAAGTATGCCCCCCTCACACGCCCATCACCGCCTGTTCGTCTTTCGGCTACGTGTACCTCAGTCTTCTGGTCCAGATCTACGGAGGGTCAGTAGATAAGAGGATTCAAGAGGAGCATAAGATCAGGGATGAGGAGAAGCCAAGTGAATATGACTTTATCGTGGTAGGAGCGGGCGCAGCTGGATGTGTCATCGCTAATCGACTTACGAGCAATCCTAAATGGAAGGTTAGTTGATTTTTTGTTATTTAGTGGGTATGAGGTGTTGTTAGACGGATAGTGGAAAGCGGAGTGATTTGACACTATTTCTAACTTTTTGCTTGTGTTATTTTGTCGTATGGAGTGCAAACGTGTGGCTAAATTAATTAATGAAGTGTATTTATCTAAAAGACGTGAATTGCGATAATATGTAAAATTTATTTATTACTATGTGTGTTAAGCTGATAGGAATTTGTAAAGCAGCTTCACATTTTTTTCCCCACATTAAGGAAATCGGAGAAAACCTAGTGTCAAAACACTCCATTATACACTTTGTGCTCGAAATCGAGTATTCGAAATTCGAACTAAAAGCTCTACTTTGCTTATAGACCAGAAAAACGAATCGTGTTTAAAATCTGCCCCATACTATCCATACTTTTATAAATAATATTACAAATGCAAAAGTGTGTCTGTGATGCTTTCACGGTCAATCTACCGGCTCAAATTGGTTGAAATTCGGAGTGAAAATAGTTAAAGACCCAACGTCAACCATATACGTGAATTTTCAAAAGATCACCCCTAGAAAGTTGAAATAGGGGATTTTTTTTATGGAATAAAGGAGGCAAACGAGCAGAAGGCCCATCTGGTGTTAAGTGGTTACCTTCGCCCATAGACATCCACAACAATAAAGTTATGGATGCGTTGCCAGCCTCGAGGATGTAGGACAGAAGGGGGGAGGAAGGATGGGAATAGTGGGAATAGGGAGAGCTGGCTTACGTGCCATCGAACCGGAACACATCATGAAATATTTGGCGGTTCGTCTTTGACACGATAGTGACGCGAGCCAGTCGGAGAACGAATCTCCTACCACCAAGCAAAATGCGTACAAAAAGTTGTATTGTTACGCAGGTGAAACCGCGAGCGGTCGCTAGTAATAACTTAATTTGTTTGCAATATAATTGTTTGTTTGAATTGAATCGTATTGTAATTTGAAGTTAATTTATAGAATAATTAAATTGTAGTTAACACGCGCGCTGTAAATCATAGCGCTTACATTATAATGGTTAAGAATTAATCATTTAAACTAATAACGCCGTCGTGGCGCAGTGGGATAGAATCTGACTGCAAAGGCGATGGATGTGGGTTTAATTCCCGAACGGTGGAATTTTTATATTATTTTCGTTTCTTCGCTCTGGCAACTAAGAAAAATTGGTGAACGGAGTGTCAATACAATTCGGAGTGACAATAGGCTAAAAGAAGTGTCAATATATTAACGGGCCAGTCGTGGTGCAGAGGCACAAAGTGCGACTATAAAGCGACTGGTTGTAGGTTCGATTCCCAATCGAGGAGTGTAATTATTTAGTGTTTCTAATTTCCTCGCCTGGTGCCAATACCAATTGCGGCGTTAAATTCTGCCACTTAACACGCCTCAATGCCTCCGAATTCGGCGGGGCGTGAGGTACGGAGTGTCTTAACACTATGTTTCATCTGCCTAACCTGTTATGTGCGGGATAAAGCCTGAAGCTTAAAAGAAAAAGTACTGTACATTTTAATTCATATTTTAAGGAGTGTCATAACACTAGATTCTGGCTGCCTAAAAAAATTAGTTTTACCTTCACAATATACAATACTTACGCAAATCTAATAAAAAAATAACATTTACAAACATTAATTTGCAATATTTCAAGCGATGATTCAATTAATCTGTATCTCTGGGCGTATAAGACCTACTTCCTGTACAACACACGCTATATCACTTATCTTCGTGCTTGGCCTCTATAGACCCAATGTTTGTGTGAATAAGTGGGCTTGAACACGAAAAGAATGTAAATTATATTAGTTAATTAACGTCATTAGTTAAATATACTAGCGGAAATAATTAAAGGATTGGTAAAATTTTGTCATGATCTTGTGGCCAGTCGTGGCCTAGTGGCACAAGAGTGTGACTGTTAACGACTGGTTGTGGGTTCGATTCCCACTCGAGGAGTGGAAATTATATTTCCATTTCCTTCGCTCTGGTGTCGAGGTAAAGCGCGGCGCTGGTTCGACGGAAAGTGGGGAACGGAGTGTCTTAACACTGGGTTCCCTCTGCCTACCCTGCTGTGTGCGGGATATAGCGTGAAGCTATTTAAATTTAATTTAAAATTTTCCAAATTTTTTGACGTTTTTTAAGTGGCTGTATTTTTCTCAAAAATGGTCGCATTTTTGCTTGTATAAGGCCATGTCTTGACACTAGGCCAATTATGCGGAATAAAGTGTAGTTAAAAAAATTATACTATATAAATGTCAATATTGAAGAACAGTAATAAATTGTTATTATTATTTTTTTTAGCTTCACGCTGTATCCTGCACGCAGCAGGGTAAGCAGAGGGAACTTAGTGTTAAGACACTCCGTACCCCACTTTCCGCCGATTTCGGAGGCATTGCGTGTTAAGTGGCGGTACTTAACGCCACGCTTTGCCTCGACACCAGAGCAAAGAAAATGGTAATATTAAATATTTTCACTCCTCGAGTTGAAATCGAACCCACAACCAGTCTTTTACAGTCACACGCTTAACAGAGCCTTCTTACTAACCACTTAATCTGCTCGTTTGCCTCCTTTATTCCAAAAAAAAAAGTTGCAATTTTTTGGATTAGGATAGATTATTAGTATTGGGCGTAAGCCAACAATGTTTATTTAAGTGGAAAATACATAACGGAGTCACTTTTCGCCACATATATCAACCAATGTAATATTTACGTACCAAATAAATTTAAAGTATAATGCATACTACTATTTTTCCAGGTATTACTTCTAGAAGCGGGTCCCGAACAGCCAGACGTTACTTATGTGCCGGGACTTTCAACAGCACTGCTGGGTTCTAACATAGACTGGGCATATACTACGGAACCTAATGGGAAGAGCTGTCTCGCGCATCCGGGTGGCAGGTGTCCTTGGCCAAGGTATTTGAGCTGTTTTTTAACTTCACGCTTTATTCCGCACGCAGCAGGGTAGGCAGAGGGAACCTAGAATCTCCATTTTCCACTCAATTCTCGAGGCATTGCGTGTTAAGTTTTTTTTTTCTTTTTTGTAGATAAAGTAACAAACTAGCAGAAGAGCCACTTAGTGGTAAGTGGCTACCTTCGTGATGGATCTAATATATGAGAAAAGCTGTATATATGTAAAAATTAAAGCCAATATAGTGGTGGCACAAAGTGTAACTAAAAACAAGAATTGGTTGTGGGTTCGATTCCCACTCGAGAAGTGGAAACATTTAATATTTCCATTTTCTGTGCACTGGTGTCGAGATAAAGCGTGGTGTTGAGTTCCGCCACTTAACACACAAAGCCTTCAAAATTCGGTGACAAAACGGAGTGTCTTAACACTAGGTCTCCTTTACCTACCTTGCTAGGTGCAGGATTCAGCGTGAAGCTAAGAAATAAATAAACAAATATGACATTTTCCTTTCAAACAGACTCCTTTATTTGTTCTTTTTTTATTTCCTCATTTTAGAGTAATAACAAGAAATATTTCAAAATTGACCCAAAAACGTAAATAAGCATATGTTTATTATAATTTCAGAGGAAAAATGATGGGTGGGTCGAGTTCCATCAACTCGATGGCATACATCCGCGGTAACAGAGTGGACTACGACGGCTGGGCGGCGATGGGCAACAAGGGGTGGAGCTATAACGAAGTTAGTATTACATATTTTTTTTGCCTTCACGCTGTATCCTGCACACAGTAGGGTAGGCAGACGGAACCTAGTGTTATGACAGTCCGTTTTCCATTTTCCGCCGATTTTTAGAGGCACTGCATATTAAGAGGCGGAACTTAACTAACTAACTAAAATATTAAATTAGTATTATATACAATTATTAAAATTACTATTTCTTATATTTACTACCATTTAGGTAGTGGGAAACGTGTAATAAATCGTCTAATATTACTTTCTTTTAATGAAGATCATTATTTTCGCGTTATTTTTTAATTGTGGGCAAATCGACGCAAATCAACTTCGTTTTTCTTTGTTTTTTACTGTTTTATATTCTTTACTCTGAAAAACTTTACTCTGCACCTGATGAAAAAATAATAATTTTACCTGTTCTTATATATTTGCTAAATTTAAATAACATTAAATTTATTATAAATTAATTTTCAACAGGTACTTCCATTCTTCAAAAAGTCAGAACGAAATATAAACATAGAAGCTTTAGACCTAAAATACCATGGAGTCGCTGGAGAACAATACGTATCTAGATATCCTTATATCGACAAACCGTCAATTATGTTAACTGACGCGTTTAACCAAGGAGGGCTACCTCTAACAGATTACAACGGTCGTTACCAAGAGGGCACGATGCAGGCGCAGGCTTTCTCTGTAAATGGAGAGAGAGTCTCTACTAATACAGCATTCATACAGCCTATAAGATATAAAAGGAAAAATCTTATCGTCGAAATCAACTCAGAAGCAACAAGAATCCTAATTGATGAACACAGAAACGCATATGGTATTATTTATATGAAGGACGGTAAAAAATACACAGCGTATGCTAAAAAGGAGGTTATAATAAGCGCTGGTTCGATAAATTCTCCTAAACTACTTATGTTGTCGGGAATCGGTCCGAAAAAACATTTAGAAGATTTGGGTATTCCTGTCGTAAAGGATTTGGCGGTTGGTGAAAATTTACACGATCACGTCACGTTTAATGGTATTATAGTCGCCTTGCCTAATAAAACAGCAACAACTGTCAGTCAGGACGAAGTTTTGCAAGCAGTAGTGGATTACGCCAAAATGGAGATTAAAAGAGGACCTCTATCTGGTAACGGACCGGTTAATTCGGTATCATTTTTAAAAACTGATACAGATTTGATTGCTCCTGACATACAGTACCAAGTAGACCACACACCAAATTGGAGGGAATTTATAAGTGACCCAATAACTGGTGAAACAGTGTCTATATTACCCACAGGCTTTTACGACGGTGTAATACCTAGAACTATGAATGTGGTACCTAAAAGTCGTGGAGTACTGCTATTGAATGCATCCAATCCTGACGGCCCTCCATTATTATATCCCAACTACTTTGGTGATGAAACAGACTTCGTGCCTTTACTAAAAGGTGTTAAATTCTTACTTTCATTAGAAAAGACGCAAGCTTTTAAATCAAATGGAGCGTATTTCGTAAGGGAACCACTGCCAGCGTGTAAGCATTATCCTTGGGGCACCGAAGAGTATTACATCTGCTTGGCCAAGGCTTATACCTCGACTACGTATCATCCTGTGGGAACTTGCAAGATGGGTCCAGAATCTGATGAGAAGGCAGTTGTGGACAACGAGCTGCGCGTATACGGTGTTGGTCAGCTGAGGGTCATCGACTCATCTATAATGCCGGTCGTCGTTAGAGGAAACACGAACGCACCGTCAATTATGATCGGAGAAAGAGGTGTCGATTTCGTTATCAGACACTGGCGATATCATAAAGATTAAATCTTAAACATTAGTCTGTGATTTCTGAAGTAAATTCTAAAAGATTAAGGCAATTGTCAAAGTGATACCAATCTTGAAAATATTAAATTATTCTAATAAATTTTACGTTGTTCTTTGTGTCATTTTAAATATCATGTCAACTCATTTTCATTCATTTCATTTCGTATGGAAAGTGGAGAATGGAGTGTCTTAACACTTAGTTCTCTCAGACTACGCTGGGAAAAGCGTAAAGCTATTTTTTTATACACATAATTTATATATTTGCTAAATAATAATATACTTTGGCTACAAATCAATTCAATATTCACTTTAAAAAAAAAAAAAAAAAAAAAGAAGTCCCGCTGAGTTTCTTGCGCCGGTTCTTCTCAGGTCTGAGGCATTAAATTTAGTGAACCGGTGGTAAACTATTTGACGTTCAAAAAATGAAGCTTGTAACTTCTTATTTTGAATAAAATTATTTGACTTTGACTTTGACTTTGGCTACAAATCAATTCAATAGATGCAAATAGGTACATATATATTTTTTCTTTTTCTTAACTTCACACATAAGGACAGGTATAGGGCTAACCTAACCTAAGACATTCCTTTCCCCAATTTTCCGTCGAATGAATACAATCATAATGTAAAAATCATGTGCGTAATACGTATTAAATAAGTATATACGATTTAGCATCTTTTTTTAACATATAAAAAATAAGTAATAAAGAGTGATACAGAGAGATAAAATATTAAAAAAACATTATTTGCAAAGCGACATCTATTAGCAAATAAGCGTACACAGTATACAAAGTATTAGTTACTTTTTTAATTTGAAACTAGATGGCGCTACTATCAAATTTAACTTGCTATGTTTTTTGCCAGGATATTATATAGGTAAGTATTAATTATTGAGGCCAGTCGTGGCCCAGTGGCACAAGAGTGTGACTGTAAACGACTGGTTGTGGGTTCGATTCCCACTCGAGGAGTGGAAATTATATTTCCATTTTCTTCGCTCTGGTGTCGAGGTAAAGCGCGGCGTTAAGTTCCGCCACTTAACACGCAAGCCTCCGAATTCGGCGGAAAGTGGGGAACGGAGTGTCTTAACACTAGGTTCCCTCTGCCTACCCTGCTGTGTGCGGGATATAGCGTGAAGCTATTTTTTATTAATTATTAAAATATACTATTAAATTTGTAATTTGTATTATACTATCATATATTTAAAATATTCATTTAGTATTTCAGTGAGAACGTTAACTTAATGTTATGAGTATTTTTTTCATTATACTAAAACTGTAGTATAGAATACTAATACTGTAAGTATTGATATTATAAGTACAGGTAGCTTCACCCATTTTCCCTTATAACAGAGTAGGCAAAAAGAACTTGGTGTTCAGACTCTCCTTTCTCCACTAGCTGTCTAAATTCTAGACATTGCGTGGTAAGTTGCGGAATTCAACGCTGCGTTTTGTTTTACCAGAGAGGAAAAATTGCATTCATTTATATATACCTATAGCATTCTTATTGACCCTGAACAAAATATTATTAAACGATAAATATAACACAAAACACATTTTTAATATATACTTATAATATAACATTTATTAATATTAAAGTGGGGAACGGAGTGTCTTAACACTAGGTTCCCTCTGCCTACCCTGCTGTGTGCGGGATATAGCGTGAAGCTATTTATTTAATTAATATTAAAGGTTTCTTTCAATCAGTATCCATTTCCTCAAAAAATAAATGAGATAATATATTCACCAAAACAACATCTATTATAAAATACGATAATAAGTACATAAATATCTATTTAACTTATTTTTATCTTTTATTATAACATCATATATGATCTTAGGCAATTGATACACAATTTCGACATTTTTCGCAACGCCTCCGTGGCGCAATCGGCTAGCGCGTTCGGCTGTTAACCGAAAGGTTGGTGGTTCGAGCCCACCCGGGGGCGATATGTTTTTTATTATTTTTTTACTTTGGAACTTTCAATTTTTTTTTTGTATTGAATGATTTTATATATATTTTCTTTTTTTTTTGTTTTAGAGTTTGTTAATTTAAATGTTTTTGCATTTTGGTATTTTACGTTACTTTTAATTTAAAATTTGTCTCATGTTTTATATTTATATTCTTATATTTTTATTGTTTTATGATTTGTTAATTTTAATAAAAGCTTTCTTAGATTTTGGTTAATAGATAATGTATACTTTTACATTATAATTTATGTCGTGAAGTTGTAATATACACATAAATTTTGTCTTCTATAAAACTGGTTACAATTTAATTTATTATTTTTCGATTGTTTATAATCAATTGAAGTGGAACTTGCACTTTGATTGATTACCCATACTTAGTAGTTAGTAGTCATATGTCAAACTTTTTATTTAGACGGTTGTCGAATGTTAACAAATAGTGTTTTCATGATTTTAAAACTGTTTTAATAACTGAAAGTTTTATAATTAGTTTAATACAGTTACTGTAAATCTAAAATAAATATCTGATAAACAAAAAAGTACAGTTTATGTCATGTAAATATCTCTAAACGTAACTCATAAGACGGCTCAAGGTTACCCAGCGGACAATGGAGAGAGCAATGCTTGGTATTTCCCTACGTGATAGAATCAGAAATGAGGACATCCGTAGGAGAACCAAAGTAACCGACATTGCTCGAAGAATTGCCCAGCTGAAGTGGCAGTGGGCGGGACACATAGCAAGGAGAACCGATGGCCGTTGGGGCGGAAAGGTTCTCGAGTGGCGACCACGTACCGGATGACGCTCAGTAGGCAGGCCTACTACAAGGTGGACCGACGATCTGGTGAAGGTCGCCGGATGCCGCTGGATGCGGGATTACAATGCCTATGGGGTAGCCAAACTGTTTTTACCAGGGGCCAGAACAAAATCGAAATTTCTAAGGAATAACATAAAGCATTTTCCCTATAATTATTGTTCGTACGATCGATCCCACTTATTTAAATAATTCGATTGAACATTTGATGAAATTGAGATATTAAATTTTAGAAATGTTTGTGAGTTAAGCAAGATCACAGGTCGGTGAAAGCATGAAATAGTCAATGTTTTGTAGTTTACGTGGGCGAAGCCGCGAACGGGTCGCTGATTATTAAATACTAGCGGCCCGCTCACGGCTTGGGGTGGATTTTTGAAAAATAAAGTAGCCTATGTTTAACCTTGGATTATCAACTATATCTATTCAAAAAATCATTACAATCGGTCAAGCGGTTAAGATTTGTCATATAAATTTTCATTCCCTATTTCAACACTTTAGTGGTTGATTTTTAAAAAAAATTGTGGCCTATGACCGAGATAGATAGACCCAGGATTATTTATTATTTTAATTCTAAATTTCATCCAAATCGGACCGTTAGATTAGCCGTGAAAGCTTGACAGACAAACACAAAACCGCATAGGTGACTTCTGGAAAACGTAGTTATTTTTAGATTAACCATTGAAAAATATCACGTTTTTGTCGAAAACAAATTTTAATATCGTGGCCTCGAATATGACGTGTTCAGGCCAATACGTAGTTCTAGCGAAGCAATAAAACCCATTGCTTCCTGATTTGTACAGGCGCTTTGCCGCTAAGTCGTCACCTCTATAGTTTTTATGTTCATTTTTACACTTATTTTTTAGCTTCACGCTGTATCCCTTGCGGGGTAGTCAGAGAGAACGGAGCGCCAAACACTACGGTCCCTGCATACTTCTTTCGTATCGTCCACTGTCATCAACCTCTTCTACACGCCCTCCGGGGGGTCATGCGCCTTACATGACCTTCCTCCAGTCCTTCCTTCCGAGGTCTCCCCCTGCCTCTCTTAGCACTTTTTATACTTACCGCTATTCATATATATGTCATTATAGCATTGACACATAAACTGTGTTTTTATTCTAATACTGTGAAAACTTTGTTTAATTCACAAAAATCATTATTCATGTAAGCAAAGGTATTTTTTTAAATGAAATGATTGTAAGATGTTACATTATTATAGCAAAGAAGCAATATAGTTTTAAATAAAATCATTCGTGCTTTTGTACAAATATTTGAACAGTTCCTGTATCTCCCGTATGGTCTAGTGGCTAGGATACCTGGCTTTCACCCAGGAGGCTCGGGTTCGATTCCCGGTACGGGAAAGTACCATTTTTGTTTTTTTTTTATTATATTAAAGTTTTTTTTTGTGAGAATTATATTTTTTATATTATAATAAACTTTATAGTAACATCGTTTGACATTTAAAAAATATATATGACATGTGCTAGTTAACCTTAAATGAAATAAATTCATTATATCAATAGCTAGAGATATTAGTATATTACATGTATTGGATTAAATCAAATACCTTTTTAATATTATATTACTACCATATTCAACAATATAAAATAAAATATTTAAAAATATATAATAATAAAATTTATAACAAATTGAAGTGTAACATTAAAATGTATATTACATATTAATATTAAAGTTTTATTATATACACAACAATAAACAAAGTTTTTATTACATTCTTACTACTAAATATTGCAAAGATTACATTATCTTTTGCAAATATTCAAAAACATATTTGACATTCATTAATTATATTATACTTTCTTTAAACTAATCATTTAAATAACTAGGCAAAAGTAAATCTTCATAACTAAAACTTTAAAACTTTAATCAAGTTATAGTTATTATATGCAAATATAAATTAAAACAATAAATATATTACAAAATACAATAAAAAAGTATACCAAAAAGATTTGTCAGAAGTGGGATTCGAACCCACGCCCTCAGAGAGGACCAGAACAGCTCACACCTACTGAGTAGGCAAGGAAACCTTGAGTCTGGCGCCTTAGACCGCTCGGCCATCCTGACATGTGATGGAAGTGGCGAAATAGTTGATTATATTTTAAAGTATGTAAAATTTAGGAATTATTTACATTTATATATTTTTATTATAGCTAGTAGCATTAAATTTATTGTAAATTGTAGCATATGTAATATATTGCAATGATATACTGCATATGGACATGTATGCTTGTGCTTTTTTTTAAAAAAAACAACGTTATATAATTAATTTAACTTATAGACATTTTTTTAAATAAACTAACTTAATTAATGTGAAGCAAAAGTAACTTTTTATGTGATTTTACATTTTTATTATTTATAATATTTATCTAGAACAGAATTGTCTGATATGTGAACTATGAAGTTAAAGTGGAACAAGACACCTTTTAGTTTACAAGGTTATGCATAGATGGCGCTGTAAACAAGATTTATTATTTGAAGAATTATAACAATTAATGGATTATTTTTATAGTTACTAGGTATAGAATGATGTGTAATATTTTTTTTATAGTGAAATTCTACATTGTATTTATTTTTACGGTGTATTTTATTAAATAAAATAAGAAGTTTAATAAAGCTATATATATGTAGATGGCGCGGTATACACTACTCGTTTCTTTTCTACTTCTCGCTGTTTGTACTAATAATGAAAACAAAATAGGCATTTTTTTTATTCGGAACAAACCAACAAATATTTTGAATAAGGTTTTAGAATACTATAAGGGTATTAACACTTTGTAAATGTTAATAAATAAAATCTTCTGGATCTGGTATTCATTACTTAGCAAAAGACTAAGTTTACTCTGTGGTAAACGAATGTCAATTTGACAACAGAGCTCTAAATTTAAAAATCTTTTTTTAGGTTAATATTTATTGTTTACAAACAAAAATCATCACTTTTTTGCACTGGCAAAGTAAAATCACTTAAAAAACAACATGGATGTGGAAATTAAGATTAAAGAGGATATGAGAAAGCTAGGATGCAACTGTGATAAGAAGATATCCCTTGCTTACCATTTGTACATATACTTGGTCGACGGAAAATTAATGTACGATACAGAATACTGTTATAATAAGGACATTGATGTCATTTACGTTGTAGCGAGGCCGATGAAAAGCGAAAAGTTAAATACTTACGTCCCAATACCCACATGTTTTGATGTTAGCATGAAATTTGTTAATACTTTGCAAGAGAATTTGTGTACAGTTGAGACCGGTCCTAGCATAACTTTAGCATTTATTGAAAGCGACTTTACTATAGTTATGTATACCTTTACTAAAGGCCTTGCTGAACGCCAGTCTTCAGAGAAAGCCTCCCAAATAAGGCAGAAACAGGAAAGGCGGTCTTTCATTAATAGTGAACTTAAAAAGAATAGGGAGGATATTTTAAATGACGCTCTGAATGGTGGATTTGTTGATGATGATGATGTTTGTGAAGTGGTAAATTAAATAGTATAAAAGTATATATAGTAATTGTGATAGTATAATATAGTATAGACCATATTTATAAGAATTACAACTTAACATTTTAATTTTCTTTTAATATAGCAAAATATTTAAGCTTCTATATATAAATTAATTTTTAATAAGTATTTTTTACTTTTGTATGATTTGGGAGAATAAATGTATAGAAGTAGTGAAAGTAAATGGTTTTTTTTCATTTGTAATTTCTGTACATATGATAATGAGAAGTGTCTCATTCATCTTTTAAATCATATAATTAAATACTTGCTATTAAAATTTGTATAAAAAATGTAACGGGTGAAAATAAAAACATTTAATGTTATTTATAATTTATTTATAAATTATATTAGACATGGTACACATATCCACTTTACACAATACACTTTGGGTGGGGTACAGCTAGAAAATAAACAACCTATTTAAAAATATCACTCAGTTGAAACAGAATCTGTGCCACCAGCTTTATTAAGAAAAAAAAAAAAAATAAAGAAATAAAAATGTAGCTGAACTGATTGCTTAATAAAAAGATTATATTATTATAAATAAATAATATGAATACATCATCTATGATATTCTCAGTCGATATTTTTATTTTACAAAAAGTATAAAAATTTTATTCTATGCTTAAGTTTAAACTTATAGTATGTTTCATATGTTATCCTTAATACATTGGCCACTAACCTTAATATTACATTTTTATATGTTGACCACAAAAATAAATTGTTTACTTAATTTTGTCGATAGATATTATGTTATTTATTTTCAAAATTAATTTGTTAAATAAGTATGTATATTTTAGTAATAATCAAATATAAAGTACTTTACATAACGGAAGACAATTTCAAATTTATTTTTCTTGTTGGTTGTGTCGAATTGAAAAAATGAATAATTATTTTTAACATTTTAATGTTAACCATTTTGAATCCATTATTTTTATGGTCATTAATAAAAACATGTGAAATCAAGTAAAGAGATTATTATACTATTTACAGGATTTCACTGTAAAATAAGTTTTTATAAATAAATATACAATTATAGTAAAGTTGAGTTGAGTACAGATATATTGTCTTTTCAAATTATCACTAGTCACTATAGATTTTGAACACAGTGAAAGCACCTTTTATTATAATATGTTCTTATTAGTTTTTATACAGCGGCCTCTAAAGCAAATTTCTGTTTCATGAGATACTTCGGTAGACATTGAAGTACTGACTACATTAGCCGGATTCATATAGCTGGATACGGAGGAAGTTTCTACTCTGACAGATTTTTCAGTAACAACTTCTTCCTTGATTACCCTCTGTATGTCCATTTCGGTTACATTTTCTTCATTTTCATTGCCCGTTTCAGCTGTGAACTCATCTGGTATATAAGTAGATTCGGTGGTAGCTTTCAATTTGCTTACCTCAGTTTCTGACTCAACTTTGTTAATAGGTGTGGTCTGGAAGGGTTTTTTAGTTTCGCCTTTAACGTCTTTATTTTCTGAAGATTCTCCGAATAGATAATCCATGAAACTAAGTCCATCAGATCGATCAATACTAGTGTGTGTTGGTTCCGTTGATTCTGTATAGTAACCGCTGTCATCGAATGTGGGATCTGGTGATCCAGTACCTAAGTCCATATCACCTGGGTTCATTTTTTCCGTTGTCTCAATTGTTTTGACATCTAATTTGGTTGTGGGAGAAGTTTCATTGTTTTTTATAGTTTCTGAAACATTTTCCGCAGCAGATATTTTAGATATATCAAAATTTGGTATCACGTCTACGTGATCATCATCGTTATCGTCATCATCATCGGTTTCGAAGAAATCTTTGAGGAATTGGTAGTTTGGTTTGTATGTGGTGACCACTACTTTTTTGTTTCCTTTTCCTGTCTTTTCTAAGTCTCCTTTATGTACTGCTTCTCCAAGTCTGTTCACAACGTTAGAATAATATTGCGACTCGGCTACCTCGATCTCTTCAGATGCTGACGCAGGCTTTACTTTTTTGACTCGCTTCCAAAACCCGCGGCGACGGTTGTTTGGTTGCGTAGTCACCTCCTAAAATGAATATGATATAAAAATAAGATATTTGGATAGCGCCATTACACACAGCACATCTGCTTATAGTCTCAATGATTGATTGCAAGATTTTAACCAGGAAAAATAAAAATATAAAAAAAGATAGCGCCATTATGGCTTAGTTGAAGAGCCTCTAGCTGTATACGTGACGGTTTTGGGTTCTGTTTCCACTCGGGGGAATGATTATTTATTATTTTCATTTCTCTATTCTGGTATCTAAGCCAGTGGTGTCTGCCGCTCTGGTATATAAAAGGTGGCGTGGAGTTCATCCAATCACCACTCAATGTATCGATTTCGGGCGAAAAGTGGAGAACGGAGTGTCTTGATAATAGATAGATAGATAGATAAAATTCTTTATTGCACACATATAAATAAAAAGAAAATAACACTTAGCAACAAAATAGCACAGATAAGTAATTGTAGTATGCAAAGGCGACTTTATCACTATTAGTGATCTGATAAATTTGCGGAATAGGTCACCTTTATACCCTGCTATGCAGAAAAAAGCGTAAAGATGTTTTTTTTCCTTAACAAACATGACATGATTTTAAAAGATTTTAAGCTTTAATTAAATAAGTTATATATAAAATATTTTTATATCTTACCTCTGTGCTGATAGGGGAGGAAACATTTTCTGCTCGAAGTGTTGAGTCTTCTTCTTGTAAAGGCGTAGTGGATCTAATAGAATAGTTTTCTCCCGATGATATAATTTTTTCCGGAGGAATTTCCCCAATTTCGCCACCTTTGTGTTTCATTACGTTTCCAGTGTATTCATTTTCGTCTTGTTCCTCTAGACTTTTCATCACCTCTTCGAGCATGCTTTCAAAAGTGGACATATTGTCATTGGCTTCACCTTTGGTCACTTTACTTTGCTCTACCAAAGCTTCTAGCGTGGGGGGAATATCAGGTATTTTTTTCTGCTGTCTGTTATTTGACGCTGGGGTTACAGAGATAAGTATATCTTCGTATTCATTTTTAGCTGTAATGATGTCTAATTCATCTTCTTTCAAGTTTTCATTACTTGTATCAGGCTTTGTATCATCGGCTATGGTGTTTGGATTATATGGCTTAAAAGAATCTTTTGAAATTTTAGGTGACCACCTTTCTGATTCTGGCGCTGCGTATTTTGGTACATTTATAGAATAGTTTGAATCTTGATCTTCACTCACTTGGTCTTGGTTGATTTCCGGTTCAGGTTTTTTGTTATACCTTTCCGACAATCGGGGTCTATCTCTGTATCTACTATATAAATTATTTTTTACTGTTGTCGTCGCTACATCTGATTGCGTGTCAGGTTTATCAGTTGGTTTTTCAGTAGGTCGGCGTCCTCTAAAACGATTTTTGTTTTCATAAGCCCTTCTAGTAACTGTTCCTTCTGTAGTAGTGCTATATACTGGTCTTCTGCGTCTAAACTGTCCACGTCTCTGAGAGCTCTCTGTCGTGGAAGACGTAGGAATTGCCTCAGTTGTTGGGTCGGGTTTGTAAACAGGTTGCTTGTAATCTTGAAATTCTGGTCTAGTATGAACTTGTTTTGTTTTTAAATCTGCTTCAATTTCCTCAATTCTCATAGTGGTACGACGTTTGTCAAAAACTGGTCTGTATGTGATAGTTTGTAAAGGTTTCCTTCTATCACTTTTCAATCTTGTAGATTCTGTGGAAGATTGGTGATATTGTCTAATAACGCCAGGGCGAACTCTGACCCTGTTGTAGGATGGAGTTGTTTCTACAATATTTTCCTCCTGTTCTTGTTCTTCGTTAACATCTCGACTAACATTTTCCCCATTTTCTTCAGGTCCTGATGGTGTTGCGATGTCCTCTTGATTAATCGGTTGAAATTCGTCATTAATTGAGTAAATAGGTACATTTTGTTCAGTTACAGGACTGGCGGGTCTGGTAATGTACTCATCTTCTTGCTGTTGTTTTTTATATTCAAGAGAAATTTGAACAGGATTGGTACTGTCTTTCATTTCATGGGATCCACCACTTTGTGGTTCGTAAGAATATTCCTCGTTAGAAGGAGAAAAATTAGATATATAAGAGGTCTCTGATACGGTATCTGCACCTGTCACATATTGCTGTGGAGTACTCTTAGCTTCTTTGTTTACAGGTTCAGTATAGGAAATTTGGTCATTACTGTAAGCGTCTTCAGTATCGATAGTTTTGGATATGTCTATATTATTTGAAGAAATACTTTTGACAGATGGTTCTGTAATGGCTTCAATATCAACAGTACTTGTTCTTTCCATAAGCGTGACCGGGTAGTTTTGGTGCAGCACGTCCCTCTGATAAGCTAAGTCAGCTTCTTTGTTACTTTGTTTATTTCTTTTTGTAAATATTTCATCAGTTTCTTGTGGCCTGTATTGGACTCGTCCTCTGGTTCGTGTTCTACTTAATTTCGTAGTGCTTTCACTTGATTCATAAGGTTTTCTAGTAGGTTTTTCCGTTGATATTCTATTTGGTTCATATCTCGACCTGGGAGGTAATGGTTTCCTTTCCCTAAGTGGTCTTCGAGTTATGGTAGCACGAGTGGAATATTCACCAGAATCTGATTTCGTAGTAGGATAACGAGGACGTCCTCTTGTTCGCGTGGTTCTTCGTGTAGTTGTTGTGCTTGTGGTAGAAGACTGCAAATCTTGTCCATTATAGTCAATTTCATACTGATTATATTCAGGTGACTTTGTTGATTGAAGATTGTCTGAAGTCTCAGGGTCTTTATTTATAATTTCAGTATAGTTCTCGTATGTAGGTGATTGTGATATATAATTTTTCTCTCCAGATATATTTGTATTAGTACTTATTAGACTATCGTCATTAGCACTGCCGTGATTGAAATTAGTTAGTTCGGATTGTGGTGCTACTTCTGTTTTGCTAGGGTAATTGTTTGTATTAAAAGCTGGATATCTTGTGTTATGATTTTCGTTTTCATGGTGAATTTCGGGACTGTAATTTTGTAAATAATTTGGTGGCGGTTGTCGACTTGGCTGGTATGGTGGTAACGTGGATGAAGTTTCAATTTTTGTTGTTGATGTGGATGTAGGTGTTACTGGTTGCACGGATTGTTTTACTGCTCCTTCCACATAAGGCTCTTTGTGCTCCTCGAAGAAATTGTGGTAATCCAAGGGTGTGCTAAAGTGAAAAGCTTGATTAATCGAATAAGGATTATGTGTTTCTAGTAATTGACTCGGATATGTTGAAGGAGGTTTTGTAGTCGAGGTTGTTGTACGCTGAGTAGTTGTGGTTTCAGTCTTGTAGGCGTCCACGGCTTTATGAGATTCCTCGGGTCTTGGGAAAAACTGAGGTGCGTTGTACTGATTTCCCGCGTTGCTTAAGAAATATGAATCAGTTTTTACGGGAGTAGACTGAGGAATATTACTGAAATCGGTATCCTTTGAAGGCCGTAGAGTGTTTACTGATTGTGGTTCAATTGAGTAATAATTTTGTTCATAACTTGGTGAATTCACATTTGGAGAGGTGGTGGAATAGTAACTAATTTTAGGCCTTTGCGTTACATATTTTTGTTCTTGTTTATAGGGAACTTGGTCTCTAGAGTAAGTGTTAGTATAAACGTTTGCGGGCGTCGTGGTTGTGCTGGCTGGAGGTGTATCTTTAATAAGAGAGTTAATTACCACAGATCCTACATGTGGAGATGGAAAAGGTATCTTGGCAAAACCTTGTGGTGTATTGTAGCTAAGTGGTGCTACAAAGAATGGCAATTGTCTCAATTTCTTATCAACATTTTCTATATTGGATAAATAAGGAAGTTCAAATTTCACGTAATTTTGTGGTGGAATCAATGACGAAGGACCTATGAACACTTTGGGTGCGTTCAGTGGATTGACAGAATCCAGTACTGCGACTGTCTCAGCACTCTTTAACGAATATAGTACATCTCCTACTTTAACTTCGTCTTCTTTCTTGTCTTCTTGTGTAAGGAATATAGCTAATGGTGGCTGATGAGGCTTAAGCTTTTTTGGTTTAGGAGTTGTTGGTGCACTTGTCGGGAATGGTAAATTGTTTGTTGAGTATTTTGGGAAAAGATCCATGCTAAGAAGTGGGTTGTTTAAGCTTGCGAGAAATTCCTGGGAGTTAAACGTATCTTGTGACTTAATCATAGGTCTTTGAAACTCTCCAGCGAGATTTTGAACTATCGGATTAGGTCTTTGGTTTTGATTGTAAAGTTCTGTGTTCAGTAGTTGAGGTGATGGTAGGGGGTTTCGGAAGTTAAATTGTCCTCTATTTAACGATTCCAATGGTACATAAAGTAATTGAACTTCTTCCTTTTCCACTTTTGGTTTGCTGTTAATGGATTCTTTAGATACGTTGCTGTCTTCAAATCTGAATTTATGTAATGTTTGTGGTCTCTTTTTCGGAAAAGAATGATTGCTAGTATTTTCTGCTCGATACCCATCGACAAATTTTGGAATTTCTTCCTTTTGAGGTTTTGAAGTTTCACTGACGAGAGGTTTAATTGGAGATGGTGATGGATGAGTTGTTTTCACAGAGTTTTCAAATTTGATTGGATTGAGAGATCCATGCGGTCGAGGCTTTAATTGAGGTACGCTGTCAAAGTTAAACTGAGGAGTTATAAATCCTTGACTTAATGGGAAATTTGGTTGACTCAAACCAAATCTTATACCTTGGTTGAAACCTTGATCTGAAAGATAGTTTTGAGGAGCCGACGGTACTGATTGTAAATATAATTGTCGATTAACAGGAGAGTTATAAAATGCCCTGGATGGAAATCCTTCTTGACTGAATCCTGTTGGTCTTATGAAACCTGGAAAAGGTTCAGATAATATCCTAGGTTCCGCCACCGCTTGCCTTTTGATTGGCGGCAATTCTTTGTCTACTGGCCCTGATAAGGGAACCCAGTCGCTTATGTCAGCTGTGTAAGAGCTGATTTGGCGGGACCATCTCGTTTGCTCTTTCGCCGTTGTGGAAACAGCAATCAAAGCCACTAAGGCTATCACTTTGTGCGCCATCTGTAAAGAGAGAGAAATATATATTATTATTTTCAGAGAAATACACTGTAAAAAAATATCTGAATACAGATCTTGAAATGAAAATCGTTTTAATATCCTAAAGTTGACAAAAGTGCGTGTTTCTATAATACATGTAGATTTACGTGTTTACGTAACTGTTACAGTAACGTTGCGTATAAATGTAGCTAATGCCCTTATTATCTGATCGGAATAGCAATTTATGAATGTGCGACCGTTTAGAATAACTTCCTACAAGGAAACGTGCTGTGAAAACATACAATTTCTTTGTCATGCCCATATACTTGCAGACAAGCGATTAACTCACTTTAGAGATAAAAAATAATAAAAAAGATGATATAAGACACAAATAGCGTAATATTAAAAGATTCTAAGACTTATAGATATAATATAGATATTATTTCTTTGTCTTAGGAACATATCTTTATTTTATTATTATTATTTTCTTTTATCTTCACGCTGTATCCCGCACACAGTAGGGTAGGCAAAGGGAGCCTAGTGTTAAGACACTCCGTTCCCCACTTTCCGCCGAATTTTGGAGGCATTGCGTGTTAAGTGGCGGAACTTAATGCTACACTTTGTCTCTGATGCCAGAGTGAAGGAAATGGAAATAATAAATATTTCCACTCCTCGAGTGGGAATCGAACTCACAACCAGCCGTTTACAGTCCCACTTTTGTGCCACTGCGCCATGACTGGCCCCATTTGGATTTTAAGAAAATCTGAAGATAAATAATAAACTCATGTATGTCATAGTTAGAGCGTAAAGATGCGTTGTCTTAACAATGCTTAAAGAGTCCTGATTGATTAATTTTTTTATTTATTGTGTTCTAATGGTTTCTGATGTTCACATTATATTAGCTTTTACGTCTTTCCTATATCTATATCTTATAATAGGCCAAATTTTCGTAAGATTTTTTTTTTTATTAAAGATAGGCTCACGTTTGACCACATAACGCGTGACGTTAGGCATTGATGCGGTCTATGTTACACGCTTGCCTAGAAGCTACCTATTGAATCTCAACCTGAAGATCTTCACAATGTAGGAAGTAGGAAATATGTTTCCAAAACTTTTCCTTCACCTATTAAAATTTAGCATTCAGAGCGTCTATTCTCGCCAACTACTAAAGAATTATCTTTACCATATTGATTCTGGACCAAACATGTTACATATATAATTACCCTTACGAGTTAATTATAAGTTTAAGATAAGAGCTTTTACTAACGATTAAAGCATTGTTCAAACAACCTTGGCCAAATAAGCGTGTTGAGGATGAACGTCCCTTCGCCGTATTAACATATAATACTCTGCCTATTTAGAGCCTTGGATACGAAGCTTGATAAGTTTCATACTATATTAAAGTGGATAAGCGTTCTTATCTGATTGGAAATATATATATTTTTCAAGTAGGTTAAAACTAGCTTTTTTTTTAGCTTCACGCTGTATTCCGCACACGGCAGGGTAGGCAGAGGGAACCTAGTGTTAAGACACTCCGTTCCCCACTTTCCGCCGAATTCGGAGGCATTGCGTGTTAAGTGGCGGAACTTAACGCCGCGCTTTAAGATAGGATAGGAGATAGGAAGATATAATAAAAAAATAATATCTTTCAAGTTTATAAGAAACGGATCTTTCAAACAAATGAAATGAAACTTAGACGTTGATAATCGATTATAAGAGAGATATAATAGTATAGCAATTTAAAGCCGTCGACACTTAATGGCAGATCTCGGGTTTTCTCTGTTCTAAGTAGAAACCGTCGGTGCACTTTCACTGGATAAGTTGATATGGAAAAATAACATGGTGTTATATTGTGGTTTGGCTCGAGTCGTAGATTTTATATGTTTACTTACTTTTTTAATAAGAAATTATAATAAAAATAATTTTGTACTTACTAATGAAGTCGAATTGACTTTATAATTATTGATAGAATTATTATGAAGTCGATTCAATTTTATTTTTATTATAATTAGTATCTTAACACTAGGTTCCCTCTGCCTACCGTGCTGTGCGCATACAGCGTGAAGATGACAAAAAAAATCTTTCTATCTCTCCTGTATTTCTTGCTTCATGCTTTTTGCCCACATAACAGGGTTAGACAGAGAAAAATCTCAAACGCCGAATTCGGAGGCATTGCGCGTTAAGTGGCGGAACTTAACGCCGCGCTTTAAGATAGGATAGGAGATAGGAAGATATAATAAAAAAATAATATCTTTCAAGTTTATAAGAAACGGATCTTTCAAACAAATGATATGAAACTTAGACGTTGATAATCGATTATAAGAGAGATATAATAATATAGCAATTTAAAGCCGTCGACACTTAATGGCAGATCTCGGGTTTTCTCTGTTCTAAGTAGAAACCGTCGGTGCACTTTCACTGGATAAGTTGATATGGAAAAATAACATGGTGTTATATTGTGGTTTGGCTCGAGTCGTAGATTTTATATGTTTACTTAATAAATTAATAAGAAATTATAATAAAAATAATTTTGTACTTACTAATGACGTCGAATTGACTTTATAATTATTGATAGAATTATTATGAAGTCGATTCAATTTTATTTTTATTATAATTAGTATCTTAACACTAGGTTCCCTCTGCCTACCGTGCTGTGTGCGGGATACAGCGTGAAGATGACAAAAAAAATCTTTCTATCTCTCCTGTATTTCTTGCTTCATGCTTTTTGCCCACATAACAGGGTTAGACAGAGAAAAATCTCAAACGCCGAATTCGGAGGCATTGCGCGTTAAGTGGCGGAACTTAACGCCGCGCTTTGCCTCGACATCAAAACAAAAAAAATGGGCATTTTAAATGTTTTCACTACTCGAATGGGAATCGAACCCACAATCAGTCGTTTACAGTCACACACCCCTTTTTTTGTGCCACTGGGCCACTAGCACTTTGTAGGCATTGCGTGTTAAGTGGCGGAACTTAACGCCGAGCTTTACCTCGACACCAGAGCAAATAAAACGAAAATATAAAACATTTCCACTTCTCAAGTAGGAATCGAACCCACAACCAGTCGCTTTACAGTCACACTTTGTGCCCACAAGCCACGACTGGTCCATAGCTGGTTTATAATTTAATAAAATTTGTACGTAACATAAAGGAAATAAATGTTAACATATTTGTATTGGTAATAATTTTCACTAAGTGTTCCGGTTTCACCGTGTTTTCACGCTCGCCGTCGCATGTCATGCGTAGGTAAAGGTATACGTTACACACTCATCGATATGTTGTGTAATGCAATCAATCGTTATAATTATATTTATATGAAGAAAACACTTTGGAGCCCTTTTTTTAGTAAAATTATTTGGATAGGGGAGTATGAAACCAGAAAAATATAAAGTTTAAGTGGAGAATATGTTTAAATACTTTTTTATCTTCACGCTGTTCGCCGCACACAGTAGTAGTAGGCAGAGAAAACTTAGTGTTAAGACACTCAGCTCTGCACTTTCCGCCGAATTCGGGAGACATTGTGTGTTAAATGGCGGAACTTAACACCGCGCTTTGTCTCGACACCAGGGCCAATAAAATGAAAATATTAATGAATATAATTCCAATCCTCGAGTGGGAATTGAATCTACAACCAGTCACTGTACAGTCACGCTGTCAGTGTTTTTTCTTAGTTTGAGACATGAAATATTCAATAAATATTTAATAAATGAGAACTGAAAAATGTAAGAAAGAACGTGGTGTTAAGTTACGTCACCCAACTCGCTGTGTTTATAAATACACTATCATGTTAAAACTGGGTTCATTGTACATATTCTGCTAAATACAAGAATATATGTGAAACTATAAAACATTTTTAGCGTTAAGTTCCGCCACTTAACACGCAATGCCTCCGATTTCGGCGGTGCATGGGGAACGGAGTGTCTTAACACTAGGTTCCCTCTGTCTACCCTGTTGTGTGCGGGATACAGCGTGAAGCTAAAAAAAAAACAATAAAACAAATATCTCGCTAAAAGCCGGAATTTATGTTAAACTAAATCTTATACCTTTATTCATTCTTAGTAAGAAATAGCAACAGCTGCTGCTATAATTAGGGACGTGAGAACTAAAAATACATACATAAAAATAGAATTCAAAAATGTCAAGAATTATTCTGTTCACTAAAACAATTTTATATTTAATCTATTGAAATTTGTATTAAAGATACTAGTTGCTCTTTTTCGACAGTCTACCATCATCCGATATGGTCTAGTGGCTAGGATACCTGGCTCTCACCCAGGAGGCTCGGGTTCGATTCCCGGTATCGGAATAATCTTTTTTTATTTTATATTTTTTTGTTTTTAATTGTTTATTAAATACGTTAAATATTATTATTGGATACAGCGTATGTACTAAATCTAAAGTGTTTGTAAATCATACAATAATACATTTATAAAGAAAATTGTTAACAAAACGAAGTATGTAAATATAATAAACTGATATTAAAAAAAGTAAATATCTGACAGGTGATTAATTAAAGTTATTAATTTAATACCACTTGATAATGGCAAATTAAATTAAAAGTCAGGTTAAAAATAAAAAAATGGTGATAAAGGTTATTTGAATCAAAATTAAGAAATTGTTCATGTACTTTATATAACAAGAAAAAGATATGGCTCGGAATTGATGGAGGGAGTGTTTTGACACTCCTTCTCTCCCTCTCTCTCGATTAATGGTTGTGCGTTCAAATCTCATGTAGGGGAAATGTACACACTTAAATTCAATTCGTGTAACTTTTTTAAAGTGTTAGTGTTAGTCACATAAAAAATTGAACAAAGACGTTTAGGGAATTTTTATACGTTTTCTATATTTATTTTTCAATTTCCTAAGTGTGTGACACTTTAACAATGTTAAAAATATTTAATAAATATCATTCTCTCTTGCTAAACGACTGTTCGTAGAATAATCTTTGGGTAGCAGAAATTCATAAAAATCTCTCTACAGAGATGCTAACAACATAAATAAGTTGTAATAAGCGTATAAGAGTTTTCAATCCTTCGCTTTGATAAAACCACGCAGCGTTAAGCTACACCATTCAACACTCTACCCATAATTCTTTCTTATCTTGATGCGGGGGGGGTAGTCGTGGCGCAGTGGCAAAAGCGTGTGACTGTAAACGACTGGTTGTGGGTTCAATTCCCACTCGAGGAGTGGAAATATTTAATATTTCCATTTTCTTCGCTCTGGTATCAAGGCAAAACGCGGCGTTAAGTTCCGCCACTTAACACGCAGTGCCTCCGAATTCGACGGAAAGTGGGGAACGGAGTGTTATAACACTAGGTTCCCTCTGCCTACCCTGCTGTGTGCGGGATACAGCGTGAAGCTAAAAAAAATCTTGATGCGGGAAAAGGCGTGAAGCGTGTTAACATAATATATAACCTATACTTCTAATTAACTTATAAAGATATATATCAATATAACATACATGTTACATACAGCTAACCATCTTATGTAATATTAAATTATCGAAAATACTTGTTATGTCATAATTTTATAATAAGTAGAGCGATTTGAGAGTGGCGTGTAAGAAAGTGCCTTTCTCTTACAAATTAATTCATTATAATATAATATTCACTGATTTCGCATTGCTTTTGGTTGTATGTTATATATCTATATATGTATGTATGTATGTATGTATGTATGTAAGCAGTTAATTGGCAAATAGTTTTTTTTTAATTTTAATTTATGAAGAGTTAAATATTTTAAATTGGTTAGTTTAATCTAAGCTTTTAATGGCTAGGATATTTTTTTAGAATCACATAGTATTATCTAAAATTAATGTTATTTATGATTGTGTTTTATTTGATATACTTTTTTTTATTTTCACGTCAGTGATGAAGGCATAGGGTACCTAGTGTTAAGACACTCCGTTCCCAACGCACTGCCCAATTCTGGAGGTATTGCGTGTTAAGTGGCGGAACTTAACGCCGCGGTTACATATACTCAAGTAATACATACTAGACTTATATATTATTTAAACTATATCCGCGCCAGTGTCCGTATCGTATTTAATAAATACTTCGAGTTTATTTGTTTATATAGATATCTCGATTTTGGACCGTAAGCAAAAATTTTGGACCGCAAAGAACAGAATGTATTGACACTATATTGTATGTACTTACTCTTATATGTGAGAAAAACTAGAAAGCGTTAAAATGGAAAATGTGAACCTACTAAGCTGGTACTAACATTCGAGTAGTCAATATGTTGGCTTGGCGATTATTTTTTAATGATTTTTTTTTTATGAATTTTGAATTAGGTCGAAGAAAAAATACAAAAATAATTATATTTGCAAACCCTTTCCTTCCTTTATTTGAAAAGTTAGAATTGAAATACATGTAGTGTCATCTATCATCACTATTTTATTTAAGTTTCTTTTTTTAAGGTTTCTAGCCCAGTGTATCCCACACCTATCAGGGTAGGCAAAGGGAACCTAGTGTTAACACACTCAATTCTGCACGTACCGCCGAATTTCGACGAACTATTATAGGCATTTTTCTATTAAATTAAACATTTATATTTATTACATTTTCCATACATTATACAGTCCACGTATTACGTAAAACGGACCGTAGCAAGTACATTAAAGTATGTTAACGAACGTTCCGTTCCACGCAACCGCAGACGTCCGATATACTCAACAGGCCATGTCTTCGATGCTTAGTGGTTTTGATTATTGTGAAAGATATAGAGTGATTGTCGTGTGATTAGAATTGAACAATGTAGCTTATATATCGCTATAAAATATTTAAAAAATATATTTTTGTTCTTAAGTTTTCGCAACTAAAGTATATGTAAAAGAGAAGATATAAAACTGCTTTTTGATTTATGAAAGCAGAGTCAGAGAGAGGTTAGTGTCAAGACACTCCGTTCTTCACTTTCGTGCGCGACATAGAGACACTGCATGCTAATGGCGGAACTTAACTTACATATGGCCCTGCATACATACGGGGGCCTTAATTTACATATGTTGACGGTACTTATTTTTTTATATTATTTTATTTCTTAGATTTATAACTCCAAGTTAAACCCTTAGCCAAACATAATTGCGGATGGAATTCATCGATATTGTCAAAATTTGAATTTAAAATATCCTTTTTATGAATATACTTATATGGTTATATACTGGCATCGTCGGACATACATAAAGAATTGAGAGTAAGTAGGTACCTACTGCTGGGAAGAGCCGGCAATAAACTGAACAGTTGCTCTTGTTAAATGTAATAATAACTATGATATTTTGTAATTTAATGCAATAGTCGCTGCCCTGCATGAAAATCAAAGTTCAACAATTTTTTGTCATTTGTATATTTGGAGCCAGTCATGGCGCAGTGGCACAAACATGTCACTGTAAACGCCTGGTTGTGGCTTCGATTCCCACTTGAGGAGTGGAAATATTTACTAGTTCTATCTTCTACCCTACCCTGCTGTGTGTGGGATACAGCGTGCAAAAAATAGTGTCAAGACACTCCGTTCTATAATATATATTTAGTTTCCAATAAAGATTACAGGGTAATCGGCTTACAGTTTAATACTATAATGAGATGTTCAATTTATAAGGCTTGGGAAATTCGTCAGGTTTATATTCTCACACTTATATAGTTGACTAGATTTAATGGTTGCTAAGAACTGATGCAATATGCCTGTTGATGCAATTTCTTAATGGTTAGTACTATTTGTCATATTTTAGGCATGTTTTTTTTTTTTAGTAATTATGTAAACGATGTAACGGAGGAGTTTAATAATTGTCAAATATTCTAACAAATACTTTTTAAAAGCTGTTATTGTTACTTAATACGTTAAGTAGTGACAAATATTAAAAGTAAACTATTTTTGTAAATATATATATTTTTTTTATTTTCACGCTGTATCCCGCAAACAGCAGGGTAGGCAGAGGGAACCTTGTGTTAAGACACTCCGTTCCCCACTTTCCGCCGAATTAACGCCGCGCATTATCTCTGATACCAGAGCGAAGAAAATGAAAATATTAAATATTTCCACTCCTCGAGTGGGAATCGAACCCACTACCAGTCGTTTACAGTCATACGTTCGTGCCACTGCGCCACGACTGCCCCAATATAGCAAGAGATAACAGAATTATGTTGTCTCGAACCTTAAAAAAAAAGTAAGCTTAAAAAAAACGAAGTCCCGCTGAGTTTCTTGCGCCGGAGAAGAATCTCAGGTCTGAGGCATTAAATTTAGTGAACCGGTGGTAAACTATTTGACGTTCAAAAAATGAAGCTTGTAACTTCTTATTTTGAATAAAATTAATTGACTTTGACTTTGAACCTAACATGTCATAAAAAAATATCTATTTCAAATATATGTATGTATACGACAAAATCTACAATATTACTTAAGCTAACTTGAACAGAATATGATTTTTCTAACTCCTTTCTGGTAACTATTACTTACTAAGAAAAATATGTTAAAAGCAAAACAAAGATTTCATAATTTCTAGTACGTATGTATCTCTTAAGTAATTAGTAAGAGAAAGCCACTCTATGGTCAGTAAGCGACCTATGAATAGACTGACCCTTTGTACGTCAGCATACTGATGTGGAAACGCTATGAATGCTGAGACTCGAGATAATAAGTGTAGAAGTATTTAGGTTACTTAACAACAGTGGAAATTAAGAATTTTCTAATTTATATGTGTTTATTATATTGTGGCCAGTCACAAGCGTTGACTGTAAACGACTGGTTGTGGGTTCGATTCCCACTCGAGGAGTGCAAATATTTAATATTTCCATTTTCTTCGCTCTGGTGCCGAGACAAAGCGCGGCGTTAAGTTCCGCCACTTAACACGCAATGCCTCCGATTTTGGCGGAAAGTGGAGGAAAAGAGTGTCTTAATATAGGGTTCCCTCTGCCTACCCTGCTGTGTGCGGGATACAGCGTGAAGCTGAAAAAAAAAATATAATTAAAAAAAATAACAAAAAAAATCGTCCCGCTGAGTTTCTTGCGCCGGTTCTTCTCAGGTCTGAGACATTCACTTTAGTAAACCGGTGGTAAATTGTTTGACGTTCAAAAAATGAAGCATGTAACTTCTTATTTTGAATAAAATTATTTGACTTTGGCTTTATTAGTAGCGACGTGTTCGCGGCTTCGGCCAATATTTTAAACATTTAGTGGTTAATTTTTGAAAAAAAAAATTAGCCTATGTTTCCTTTTTCTTTTCAAATTTTATCCAAATCGGGCCGGTAGATTGACCGTGAAATATTAAACACTCCTCGGCTGAAAATCGGTCGCAGTTTGTTACCCTGCACCACAAATGGCCTATAATGTAAGCTTATTTTATTATATTATAAAAATATTCAAAGAATATACTATATTTTTAAACAAAATAAGCTAAAATCTTAGTTAAAACCGAGTAGTTAACATTTAAAACGTGAAAGTGATCGTTTACACAGCAACGTTAACAGTTTGTTGTGTCTCGCGTCAGTGTCGGTGTCGCGTCGCCGCATTGTGAGGAGGAAGTGAAGGATTCAGTTACATCGTCGATTGTTATTGTATTGATAGTCAACTTTAGACTGCTTTTACACGAGAAAATGTATTAAAACGTAAAAAAATGCTAAATTTTAGGATACTAGTAGCAAATAACAAGTATTAGAAACTGGCCAGTCGTGGCGTAATGGCACAAGTATGATTGTAAACGCGACTGGATGTGGGTTTGATTCTTACTTGAGGAATTGGAATATTTAATATTTCCTTTACTCTGGTATCGAGGCTAAAATGCGTCGTTAAGTTCCACTTAACATGCAAAGCCTCCAAAATTCGGTGGAAAATGGGGAACGGAGTGTCTTAATACTAGTTTCCCTCTGCCTTACTGCGCCACGATAGCTTATAAGATAGCTTGTCTTGATTCACTGACTGACTAAACTAAACCGAAACTACTAAACTTAAACGCATGATTTTTGGTGAGCAAATTTATTTTATGTAGTAAACGCTTACTAAGAAAGGATTTTTTGAAATTCAACCCCTATGAGCTTTAAAAGCTGTTGAAGAGTTGTAAAAAGGTCCATCAGCTTCAAATAAAAATATGAAATTTTATATCTGGATTATAGATTAAATATTAGTACATATCTATTTCAGTGATTGTGAAACTTTTACCTCTGAAAGATTCAAATAGAGGTTGAAAGTACAAACTTTCATAGAAGTCAGTCATTTTAACCACACGGGTGAAGCCGTGGATCATCATCAACGTCTAGTTAGATATAGCTATAGGTTCTCCTCAGTCTTATTTACAGGTAAGATAGCAAAACATCTAATTTCTATTTAATGTAAAACGATTACTTTCACAAGCCGCTGCGTATTCAAAGCGACGTCTGTTTCCTGCGACCCACTTCCAAGCAAGTTGCCAGCTCTAGCTCCGACCGACCTTGCTATGTCGTGATTGTACTTAGAAATATCTAATAGTATCCATACTTATATTATAAATGGGAATGTCTGTGTGTTTGTCTGTCACGCTTTCACGGCTAATCTACCGGTCCGATTTGGATGAAATTTAGAATGAAAGTAGTAACAATAACTGGGTCTAACATAGGCTGCTTATTTTTTCAAAAATCAACCTTTAAAGGGTTGAAATAGGGGATGAAAGTTTGTATGAAAAATCTACACCGCTTGACCAATTGTAATGAAATTTGGCATAAATATAGTTGATAATCCAAGGTTAAACATGGGCTACTTTATTTTTCAAAAATCTATCCCCTAGGGTTGCAATACACCCCAACAACTATGTACTTAGTTACGCGGAAAAACCGCGAGCGGGCCGCTAGTATTTGAATAAGATTAATTTGAACACCTTTATTACTTTAAACAACTTTTAAACAGTGGCGGTGTATGTTTTTGGAGCCTTCTCCCTCATTGCAGGGTAGTCAGAGAGTACTTAGTGACAAGACACTCCGTTCTCCACTTTCCTTCAAAATCGAGATATTGCGTGTTTAATTTAGCCGTGTTCTTATTAAGGTATTTCAATTGAATGTATACGTATAGTATACATATATTGATTGTAGTCATGCCAACTTGAAATTCTGCAGTCTGGTAGTCTAGATTGAATTTATTGTTGCCTGGATCTAGTAATATGGCCCTAATATACATTAGGTAAGTAAACTAGCTGTTAAACTCCGTAGCTGATATAAAAAAACCGATGAAATATCTTTAAGATTCTATCTAATGAATAAAACGGCTTTCGTCTGAACTCTGTTACACAAGGCAAGTTAGTGACTCAACAAAAGTAACAAACTTAATATTTTTTTAAGCCAAAATACCGTTAAATACTTTTTTGCCAATTATTATGTAAATGTAGTGACACAGCACTCCGTTCTCCATTTTCTCCTCACTTTATATCAAACATATAAACACTGCATTTTTTAACTATTACAAGAAAGATGTAGGTAGAAATTTCAATCTGGTTCTGATTTGGACCTGGATTTAAAAATGAAAAAAAGTAAAAGGATCAAGAATGTATTTAAGAGCGCTTTTATTAGCTCCATCTGTATTAATCTATGTATTTATCATTATAAGACAATCTTGCAATACTATTTTGATTCAGATTTAGCTGAATTTGCTTAAAAATTGGCAATCGTGGCACAACACCCCCCGTGCCCCGTGGGGGGGACGGGTTAAGAATACAATTCCCCCCCGCCGCTGGGTAGCGTCCCGTAAAAGGCGGGTAACCCAGTAGTTTGGTGGTAGGAGATTCGTTCTCCGACTGGCTCGCGACCACTATCATGTCAAAGACGAACCGCCAAATATCTTATGATGTGTTCCGGTTCGATGGCATGTAAGCCAGCTCTCCCTATTCCCACCATTCCCATCCTTCCTCCCTCCTTCTGTCCTACATTCCCAAGGCTGGCAACGCATCCATAACTTTAATGTTGTGGATGTCTATGGGCGAAGGTAACCACTTAACACCAGGTGGGCCTTCAGCTCGTTTGCCTCCTTTATTCCATAAAAAAAAAACAACAACAAACATCTGACAATACAATCTTATAGCATGGTATAAGCCTGATGTTCTTACTGGGACCTCCAGGACAACGAGATAATAAGTGTCTCTATAACTTGTTCTTTTAAAAGAACTTAAGTTCTGTAGGACAGGATGTGATAATTTTAGCTAAATAATCAGTTATTTCAACAAACGTAACCTGTTCTACGGGATGTTGGCTTGAAGTTTGTACACTTAACATTTCTAAAGATATTGAAATTGTTTGTATAATGCTTAAAGGATACAATAATATATTTTAAGAAGAGATTCAGTCTCTTAACTCTGGCCACTGCATTAAATATATTATTATAAAATTATACATTATTAAAAAAGCTTTTGGAATTATGAGAAAGAATAAATCCGCAACGGCTAATCGTGACGCAGGAGCACAAAGTGTAAACACGACTGGTCGTGGGTTCGATTACCGCTTGAGGAGTGGGAATATTTACTATTTCCTTTTTTTTCTCTGGTGTCGAGGCAAAGCGCGGCGCGGTTAAGTTCCGCCACTTAACACGCAATGTCTCTAGAATTCGACGGTAAATGGGGAAAGGAGCGACACTAAGTTTCATCTAACCTGATATGCGGGCTAAGGCGTGAAGCGTGAATCACAAATAAAAAAAAACATAAAATTATCAATTAATCAATAATTTCATACCTCAACTAGCAAACGTAGTCACATAACAAAAGCGTGTTGCGTGCAATACGTAAGTGCTTACCTGTAATAAAAAAAAACAATTTATTAGTGCATTGACCGGAATCGAACTTGCATTGCTCGAGAGCAGTGAACCGACACTAATAGCACGGTTGCACGGTCATTGAATACCGTGCGAGAAGGTAGGTGTTACATTTGATATAGAGTAGAAGTGCAGTCGAAAGAATATAAAATGTTAGTTAGTTGTAACCAGTAAGTAAGTTTATGTGCAATACTACACGTAAAATTTCATTTTTTTCCTATTTTCATAAGAATTTTGGGATATTTGTAAATGACATAAGAATATTTTAATAATTAAAAAAAAAGGTTTGCCGTTTTTTTCTGGATAGCAAGGTAGGCAGAGAGAATTTAGTGTTAAGACGCTCCGTTCTACATATTGCGTGTTGAGTGACGGATTTCAGCAAGGCGCTTTGAATTGTGGTCTATGGTTTAATATTTGGCTTCATAGTGGTTTTTTATAAAATATATCATATTTTTTTTACGTGTATATTCGTACACTGTCTTATTCTCGTGTATAAGTATTTTTAGCACGCTTTTATCATCGTCTGTATCTAACTATCAATTAATATAAGAATTATTATTAGTAATAGTATTATTTTGATCTATATTCTAAGGTCTATAGTGCTTCAAAGTTTGCTCATAAGCATATATTATTCGAATTCAACGACAATACGATAAAGATAAATTTCAATAATCTTACCTACCTAGGAAGACTAGAATATCTAGATATAGTTTTTAACGTGTTTTATAGTATTTTGTAAATATATTAATAATATTTACTTTTGTACTGGAGTGCTGGAACTGGTTACCAAGTTTTTGTGAAATAATTGACAGAACTGACAATATATGATAAAGTTAACATCACAACATCGATGTTGTAATATATTTTTTATATATATAACACATAAAGTTAATAGTATCCGTCAATTTCAAGAATGTTCAAGCACACTCTATATAGAGACAATTTTAAAGGCACGTGAGAAATTCTCTGCATCCAGCGCGGAAGGAATACAGCAGTTACAATCTTACTCCCATATAAACCATAGCTGATTGACCACTATAACCAAACATAAAGAAAAATCAACTCTATCTCAAAGAAATAGAGTTCAATTTCTTCCTTTTTATAGTTATCGTGTAGTTTAAACTGCTATGGTAAAATAGTTTTTATTCAAAGTTAACTACAAGTTATAATAACTCTTTTCAACCATTTCGTAAGTTAAATAAAAAAAAAAACAAGTGAAATGACAGGAAGAGTGAACCGGTATCAACTGGTCGGAACCGGTTTCGGCTAGTTTAAGCGATACGAGCTTCTTAAATGGACTTACTTTCGTTTCGGACTTTCGTTAAGTTTGTGTTGTAATAAAAATGAAATTTACAAACAGAATAGTTAAATATAGACAGTATATTTGAATTATTAATGTTTATGTAATAAAGATAATATTATTATTAAATATTAGAGCCAGTGTGAGTGGGGGCCAGTCGTGGCGTAGTGGCACGAACGTGTGACTGTAAACGACTGGTTATGGGTTCGATCCCACTCGAGGAGTGGAAATATTTAGTATTTACATTTCCTTCCTCTGGTATCAGAGCTATAGCGGGCGTTAAGCTCCGCCACTTAACACGCAATGCCTCCGAATTCGGCGGAAAGTGGGGAACAGAGTGTTTTTACACTATGTTCCCTCTGCCTACCCTGCTGTGTGCGGGATACAGCATGAAGTTAAAAAAAAGGAAAAAAAATAGAGGTTATTATGGCGCAGTGTGGCACCGTCTGAATTTGAACCTGATTGGCTGTAAATTCGAGTTCCAATCAGGGAAATGATTTACATTCATTTTTTCACAAAGCGCGGCGTTAAGATCCGCTAGTCAAGAAAAGCCGCAATGTCGGACAGAGAGTGAAGAACGCAGCGTTAAGATCCGCTAGTCAAGAAAAGCCGCAATGTCGGACAGAGAGTGAAGAACGCAGAGTTAGGACACTAGGCTTTCTCTGACTACCACTATTATTTTTAAATTGCAATTTATACTACATACGAGGCAAAGCGCGGCGTTAAGTTCCGCCACTTAACACGCAGTGCCTCCGAATTAGGCGGTGCGTGGGGAACGGAGTGTCTTAACACTAGGTAGCCTCTGCCTACCCTGCGGTGTGCGGGAAACAGCGTGAAGCTAAAAAAAAATGTTACATACAGCTTTTAAAATAAATAAAAATAATGAATAATTTTTATAAAATTATTAAATGAAAGTACCATTTCTTTTAAACGTTAGTTTTCCTTGTTACCTAATTGCTTATATAATATTAAGCAAAAGAAATTTTTAAAGTTATAAATAAACATATTGGGGTTCAAGCTTTTATATACACTTTCACATTTTTACCAAAAATAAAATATTTATAAAAATTTTACATCTAAAAATATATTTTAGATAAATTCTAACTTTCAAATAATTTATATGAATTTAGTAGCAATATATACATATTTAAATTATAATCTCTGTATGTTAAACTGCCTATTTAAAGTTATGCAACGAAATGTTAATTTCTTAAGACCATTTCGTATTCACGAAGAAATATTAATTTTATTATTTTAAACATGACTACAATTTATAAAAAAAAAAAAAAAATAGCTTCACGCTATATCCCGCACACAGCAGGGTAGGCAGAGGGAACCTAGTGTTAAGACACTCCGTACCCCACTTTCCGCCGAATTCGGAGGTATTGCGTGTTAAGTGGCGGAACTTAACGCCGCGCGTTACCTCGACACCAGAGCGAAGAAAATGGAAATATTAAATATTTCCACTCCTCGAGTGGGAATCGAACCCACAACCAGTCGTTTACAGTCACACGCTTGTGCCACTGGGCCACGACTGGCCACGAATTTTTTAACAATTTATAAATTTTTATATATGTATAAGGAATCTGTTTTCACAGAGGTTCTAGTATCGTAACAGACTACGTCTAAATGAGTTAAGAAAATATTTTAAAATTATTGAAGTTTTTTTCTGGTAAGGGTTAGGTAAAGGGTGTACCAAAGGTAAAGGGTGGCAACAAAAAGACGCATTGTTTGTAAAAAAGGGTTCTTTTGTGATATAGTAGCTCTCAAACAGGCCGATTTCGATGCGGTTTTATTCACTTTAAATAAAGTTTACATCAGTTTGAAGGGTATCAGTGATTTTCCAAAATAATTTAAGACATTCTTGGCGTTGAATAATTGTTTTTAGAATTGTTTCTTATATTATATACTTATAAATATATAGGTGTTTATGTACAACAAAAGCTTATTGTAGGCAGTCTTGCTGTGTGGAACTTTTTTTGTTTGTTTTCCTAAGTGTGGAATAACACTTTAAAAAAAGTATAATAGTAACCTCTAACAATTTGTATGGCACAATCAAGAAATAAAAACAATATGAATATTTTTAAGGGGAAAAACTAAAAATACATTTTCCCACAAGTAGGATCTGAATCTACAACTACAAAGGTCACGTGCTACTAGGCTATAAAGCTTGTTGTTTACTTTTATCATGTAATATTTAAATTGTTTGTTGTCAGTCGTAATGTTGAACTTTGGAAGTAATTTCGACCGATCTCTGTCAGGGTTACGAACTTTACGACGCGTTACGAAATCGAGGGCGATGACCTCTTAGTACTTTAGCTTTACTATAAATACATATTATATTGGTACAAATATATTTTTAAAGGTAAAACTTCTTTAGGCGCGTTGAGCGTTTTGGTTAGAGGGTAAAATCCTCGGTTCGCGTCACCGACATGCTAATGATAATAGTATATCTATAGCTATGGAGAGCCAGACTAGCGCCCGCGCAGTAGCCTGTGTACACGTATAATTAATGTTCAAACTTGAATTCATTGAAAATAAATACTATGTATAATTAAGATAATTGTATATTAATTATTTTTTCAACCACTTTGTATTTATATTTTGTTCATGATTTGTTTAACCCATCATATGTAACTAATAAATAAAACATAAAAATTTTTTGGATATAGTTTCAATTACACTCAACTTAATAGTTCCGTTTTCACTTCTATCGGCAGTCCCACGACTGCTACCGTTTTTATACGTAAAAAGGAATACTAATGTCTTTCTGGAACTCTTTGTGGAAATAGAAACAAATTAATATTAATGAATATTATATTCTTTGGATTGGGGTCAGTCGTGGCGCAGTGGCACGAACGTGTGACTGTAAACGATTGGTTGTGGGTTCGATTCCCACTCGAGGAGTGGAAATATTTAATAAACCCATTTCTTCGCTTTGGTATCAGAAGTAAAGCGCGGCTTTAAGTTCTGCAACTTAACACGTAATGCCTCCTAATTCGGCGGAATGTGGGGAACTTAGTGTCTTAACACTAGATTCCCTCTGCCTACCCTCCTGTGTGCGGGATACAGCGTGAAGCTAAAAAAATAGATTATATTCTCTCTTTCTTTCTCTCTGCTGTATTTAAAACGTTAAATTAACATATATTTTTACAGTGTCACGCTTTTCGGCTTCAGCTGTAGCCAGAGGGGACCCCAAATCGTGACATTACGCATTGAGTGGCGGAGCTTAACACCGCATTTTATCTTATCAGGGCAAGGAAAGGTATATAACTCTATTGTAACGATTTTCTCAAATGAGGATAGAACCTACAATCAATCGTGTCATCAGAAAGACGTCTCGTAGTGCAATAATAGCCTCTTATTGACATTTATTTAACAAATGCTTTCCCATGTTAAATTATTTCAAGTCAATAAAAATAGTTAGAAATATAGGATATACCTATTATGACATTATGATATTTAAATGGAAAGTGGAGGACGGAGTGTCTTAACAGACTTAGATTATCTCTGACTACTCCGCCATGCGGGGAAAGGTGTGAAGTTAAAAAAAAATAACTATGAACTATAACAATTTGTTTAAAAATGAATTTTGACATATTTTGATATTTTCATATATAGAGGTACATATTTTTTTTTTTAATTTTTTTTTTTTAGCTTCACGCTGTATCCCGCACACAGCAGGGTAGGCAGAGGGAACCTAGTATTAAGATACTCCGTTCCCCACTTTCCGCCGAATTCGGAGGCATTGCGTGTTAAGTGGCGGAACTTAACGCCGCGCTTCACCTCGACACCAGAGCGAAGAAAATGGAAATATTAAATATTTCCACTCCTCGAGTGGGAATCGAACCCACAACCAGTCGTTTACAGTCACACGCTTGTGCCACTGGGCCACGACTGGCCACATACATTACTATCGTAAAGTTACGGTGCGCAGGTCCGGAACGAGTTTCGGGGAAAGTGAAACTGAATGTTGCTAAAAAGTAAATTTATGTGTATTTCTTTTGTACACATACGTATATGTACGCATGTATGTTTGTAGCATATCGTTTTATTATACACGAATGTTGTTTTTCTCATTGAAAATGATCATCATTGAAAATCTATGACATTATTAATAAGTAATTAATAAATTAATAATTAATGTCGCGATCGACTATGGGTTCGATTCATACTCAGTGAAAATAAATAAAAAGTAGCTTCAAGCTTTATCCCATATAGCAGAGCAGTCAAAGAGAACCTATTATCAAGAAGTAGAACAAAGCTACCCTTTCCGTCAAAAATCGATACATTGTCTGTTGAATCGGAGGCGGAACTGAACGTCGCGCTTGATCTCGCTACCAGAGCAGAGACATTAAAATAGTTTAAATATCATTATTTTCCCAAGAGGGAATCGAACCCACAACCGTTCCTTTACAGTCAGAAGCTGTTCCATTACGCCACGATGGATCTTATCTTAGACATTATTCGAAGATAAATAATATACAAACATCATGTAAAATTTAAACAAAATATTCAATAAATAAGTAAAGGTTAGTAGGCCGTCGTCAACGCCCTTTTAAACTTTTCCACGACCAATTGATTTATTTCGATTAACAGATTATGATTTTGACCTTTCATAAAGGAGTGACTACACGTTCGCTTGTCTAATTGTAAATTGTTTGTATTTAACTGAATTTGTTACGCACAGACAATAATTAAGTTTGATTATAATTATTTATTTAATACATTAGTAAATTGTTGTAAAGAATTTAAAATGTGTTTTGCATTCTTTATTTATAATGTGTTAATGTACTAAGCTAAGTAAAATCTCCGATCAACAGTCATCGTCATGTCTGACTGAATGTTCGATGAAATGATGGCTTTAGGTTCGATTTCAATTAAGGGTAATATATATTTTATATTATTTCGTTCAGTAAGACTAAAGTGCTATGTTAAATACCGCCATTTAACGCGCGATGTTCCTAACTCGAACGGAACGTTCGACCGAACAAAGAGTCTTAAAACTTGCTTCTATGTGTCTCCCTTACTGTGTAAGACAAAGCGTGAAGGTACTTCTAGTTTTGTAGATTTGTAAAATAAAACGTTTCGATTAGTGGGTTCGATTCCCACTCTGGGGAATGAGTATAATTAAATGACAAAGCGTCGTTAATGGACACCATTATACACACTATATTTCAATAGCAAACGGAAAGTGGAGAACAGAGTGTCTTGACACCAGGTTCTCTCTGCCGGGTAGTCATGCTTAGCGGGAAAAGTCTAAAGCAACATTACATTACTAGCAACCGCCTCTTTGCTCTGCATGGCGGGAAGAGCTGAACGAAGTACATATTTAATGTTTTACATGTCAAAAAAGTTTGAAAAGCAAACACTTAACACTAACATAACACTTAACGTTCCACAGCCAAGTCTATGGACACTTTTTGACCATTTAATTACCATTTATTCAAATACTACAATTACAATTGTTACCAAAAAAATTCACAGCACACAAGACACTGTGCTCGATATCCCTCACTGTGCCAAATTTCTGAAATCTACTACAAATAGCTCAGGAAGAGTTAAACCACAACGAAACACACTTTTGATTCACCTCAATAACTTATTTTTCCATCTTTTTAAATTCATTTTTCATTCGATTTAATTTCGATTTAATTAATTTATAATTTCCTGTTAAAGTATATACATATGTATATAATATTATAAGATTTTTTGAACAAGCTTTCTTACTAATTAGGCGGTCGGTAGATCGATCATTACAGTGAAAGTTCGGAATGCGATACCATTGATTGCGTAAACCTCTCATGTAATACGTTTCTTTTAACTTATTTAGATTACGTTACGATTTTAAAATAGTTATGTTTATTTTTTAGCTTCACGCTGTATCCCGCACACAGCAGGGTAGGCAGAGGGAACCTAGTGTTAAGACACTCCGTTCCCCACTTTCCGCCGAATTGGGAGGCTTGCGTGTTAAGTGACGGAACTTAACGCCGCGCTTTACCTCGACATCAGAGCGAAGGAAATGAAAATATAATTTCCACTCCTCGAGTGGGAATCTAACCCACAACCAGTCGTTTACAGTCACACTCTTGTGCTACTGATAAAATAGAGTCAAGAATACTTTTTTATATGCTACATTAACTCTGCAACCGAATAATTCGTTCCTTTTATTTAAACAATGTTAATTTTTTTATTTACACTTGTGTCAATATTATAATATATAAATTTATTTAACAGCTTCACACTTGTTTCCGAATATAGATTCCGTTATTGAATGCCGGTACTCAACGCCGCCTTTTGTCTTAGATACCAGAGTGGATAGATAAAAAAAAATATAATCATTTCTCCCAAGTGGGAATCGAACTTATAACCATCGTGTTTACAGTCAGACGCTGTAACATTGCGGCACATCTGATTTATATCAATATTGAAATACTTATATATTATGGTGTCTATAGTAATATTTTTTTAGTTTCACGCTATATCCCGCATACAGCAGAGTAGGCAGAGGGAACCTAGTGTAAAGACACTCTGTTCCCCACGCAACGCCGAATTCTAGACTCATTACGTGTTAAATACCGGCACTTAACGCCGCGCTTTACCTCGACACCATAGCGAAGAAAATAGAAATATTAAATATTTCCACTCCTCGAGTGGGAATCGAACCCACAACCAGTCGCTTTACAGTCACACGCTTGTGCCACTGCGCCACGACTGGCCCCAGTGATAATAGATAGGTATGGGAAATAGCAAGTGTGGGTGATAACGCCTCCGTGGCGCAATCGGCTAGCGCGTTCGGCTGTTAACCGAAAGGTTGGTGGTTCGAGCCCACCCGGGGGCGATATGTTTTTGTATTTTTATATATTAATATTTATAATTATTAGTAATAAATATATATGAGTTATTGTAGAAAATGTATTGAAATTTGAATTTAGCTTGAGAAAATTGATTTTAGTTTTTTTTTTCTTGTAAATAAATAGTATTAATAATAGGATAAACTGAATATTTAAAGAAATATGATATAATTTATATGAAATCTTTTTGGTTTTTTTTGATATTATTGTTTTGTGTATTTTTTAGTAAAATAAAAAAGCAGCTTTGATCTGGGTCCCGCATAGCATAGCAGAAAGAGTAAGAGAGAATCTTTCTACCTAAAAACGAGACATTGCGATTTAAATAATTTAAAAATAATTTAGCGCGAGTGGAAATCGAACCCATAACCAATTGCGTTTACAGATAAACGCTGTCACTGAGCCACAATGGTCTATATAGTTAATAAGAATTTGTTAACAATTATTAGCTTACCAAAAAATGTTAATAACAATAATAAAAACTACATAAAAAACCTACTAATTCGTATAATTATCTAAAATAATGTGCTAAAACAATTCAACATTTTTTTAGGCAAAAAAAGTAAAAGTTAAAGAAGTTATTTTAAAAATTCAACGCTAATCTAACGCTTCGGACCGTGACATCCATTTTAGCCAGCCAGAACAAGAAAGCTTGAAAATGTGTAATAGAAATTTTGATTATATTAACCTTTTTTAAAGTGTTATTAGGAGCACTTAGGAATTTAAAAACTTTTTTTTTAGCTTCACGGTGTATCCCGCACACAGCAGGCAGAGGGAACTTAGTGTTAAGACACTCCGTTCCCCACGCACCGCCGAATTCGGAGGCATTACGTGTTAAGTGGCGGAACTTAACGCCGCGATTTATCTCGGCACCAGAGCGGAACCCACAACCAGTCGCACGCTTGTGCCACTGGGCCACGACTGGCCACAAAACTTTTAGAAAAATTATAAAAATTTGAACGAGGCGGGACTCGAACCCGCTCTCCTTGGAAAACGTCTTCTGCACTTAGTATAAGTTTTTTTAAAAAAGTTACTTTCTTAAAAATGTGTTTTTTAATATATCACATATATTGTTATTTAACGTAAAATTTTACATAAGTACATATTTATTTTTTATATTCAATAAAAATTGAAATTAAAAAAATATTTTTGGCTTTACAATGAATATAATACTACTATTACTCATAATATTAAGTGATTTATTTATTCTGTATGAGTTATATGGCAGCTAATTATAATATATAATTATTATATTTTTTTTTTCATAAGTTTAAAATATTAATTTTGGTATTTTTTTTAATTATTTTACGATAATACTTAGAAATAAAAAAAATATAATATCAAAAATTATTTAAAATATGAATTACAATTGAAAATTTTATAATGATTTACTAATTCAACACAATTTGTATATCCGATATGGTCTAGTGGCTAGGATACCTGGCTCTCACCCAGGAGGCTCGGGTTCGATTCCCGGTATCGGAATGTTTTTTATCATTATTTTATTTTTATATTTTTTTATTTTTGTCAATAATTAATTATAAAATATATTATTATTATTAATTGAATTAGCAGAACAAAAAATAAATATATTTTACAAATTTTTAACATACATTTTTTTAGGTTACGCAACGAAAGTGAAAGACATTCATTTTCTAACGATGAAGTAACTACCTAAAAATCTATTTCTTCTCATTTTCTCCTATATATTGAATAAAAAAGATATAAGGAGAGTTCGGTCACTCCGTTTTATATATAAGGTATTATTAAAGGCTTTGTTTTAAGTGGTTAAAATAAGTAAATAAATTTGAAAGGAAATGATTATACTGTTGTATGGGAAAAAAAGTGTAGTTGTTGATTTTTTGTTTTTTGGTGGCGTAGTAGAACAACGAGTGACTGTAAACGTGATGATTATGGGTTCGACTCCCAGTCCAGGTAGCGAATATTTATTCAAATTGTTTTAATTTCTCCACTACACTTGTGCCAGACATCGCCAAATGAGGTAAATTTGCGTTAATGGTAAAAATTTAATAGATTTCATAGATTTTTTAATATATAGATTTTCAAAACAAATTAACAATTTAATACAATACTAAATTTTGTAACACCTTAGTGATCCGAAAACTAAATAAAAGTTTGAACGAAAGGAGAAAAACGGAGTGTTATGACACTAGGTTCTCTCTAACTACCCTATTATAAGAAAAAAACCGTGAAACTACTTTCATTTCGGCTTTACTACGCCTTAACTATATTAAATATTTTCACTCCATTATAAAAAGAGAAGGTCGTTTTTGTTTGAGACGTAGTCTTTCGAAGGTCAACGTTCAAACACTTGGCACTGACAGTGGATCGTGACCGAGCGCAACGTGACAAGAGCTTTGGAAGTAAACAAAAAGTTTAATTGTATTAAATACTATAGTAATTGAAAATACATTGCGGCGTTTAATTCTGCTAATGAACGCGCAATGTCTGGAATTTAGATATATATATATATATATATATATATATATATATATATCTATATATATATATATATATATATATATATATATATATATATATATATATATATATATATATATATATATATATATATATATATCTTTGTAATAATTGCATAATTATAATTTAGCCTGAATGTAAGCGGGATTGCTGTGGATTCGATTCTCAGTCAGTTAAATAGTTATATTTTAATTAAGTATAGCGTAGGATCTCAATCCAACAGAACACTCAACCCTCTTTGACTCAATTTCGGCCGATAATTGGAGAACGGAGTGTATTGACACTAGATTTTATCTGGCTACATTGCTATACGGAAAAAGTTTAAAGCTCCTTTAGTTTTTAGTAATGTATTAAACTTCTGCAATAACAAAATAAAAATATGATTTATAATAATTACATAAGTCTGTATTAAGTGTAATGTGTTTTATGGTACAGAAATACTATATTAGCATAAACTAAATAACACAACTTCATGCGTTTTTCGGCAGCAAAACAAGGCAATCAAAGTCAGGCTAGTATTTAAACACTTCGTTCTCCACATTGCGTCTTGTGTGACAGAACTCAAAAGCTTACTTACTTAACTAAGTACTTAACTAACTGCTACTAACTTAGCTACCAGAGCGTAGAAATGTAATTAGGTAAGCTATAATCATTCCACCGTGGGAATTGAACCCACAACCAATCGCAATAACAATCAGACACTCATAGCATAAATTAAAGCTACTTTATTCCTTGACTTACTAAAGAAAAATATTGCGAAAATGACCATCACAGTCAAGCCCATTATTCTCAAAGTCGAGTCGGTTAGTTTATAACCACATCGTGCTAACTGGACAATTAGCACGCGCGTGATTTGAATACCTTATATATGATTTTAGCTTCAAGATCTTAATAAGATAGAGTCAAGAATATTATTTAATATGCTACATTAATTCTGCAACCGAATAATTCGTTCCTTTTATTTAAACAATGTTCATTTTTTATGTACACTTGTTTTTTTTTTTTTTTTAGCTTCACGCTGTATCTCGCACACAGCAAGGTAGGCAGAGAGAACCTAGTGTTTAGACTTAAATATTTCCACTCCGTTCCCCACTTTTCGCCGAATTCGGAGGCATTGCGTGTGAAGTGGCGGAACTTAACGCGGCGCTTTGTCTCTAAATCGGAGTGTAGAAAATGGAAATATTAAATATTTTAATTCCTCGAGTGGGAATCGAACCCACAACCAGTCGCTTTACAGGCACACTTTGTGCCACTGTGCCATGACTGGCCCCATATTAATATTAATGGAAATATTAGCATAGTATGATAGGCAGAGAGAACAGAGTGATCTTTACTTATCTCCCAAAATACCAACGATTTGTTAAGTGATGAAATTCCATACCGTGCCGTTTTTCTTACCTGTGTGGAAAAATAAAAATAAATTAATTAATAATGAATGAAAATAATAATAAAAATAAATAAAAAAATTTAAATCTATATATTTAAAATATATATCATATTTCTCCAAGTAGGGGTCGCCAACAAAATGTTCATACCTCCTGTAGGTTTTGATAAGATCGTTAAGTACAAGAAAGGCTATGACGACATAATAATGTAATCGATTTGGGAATATGATCGCAAAATATAGATTCGTTTTTTAGCTTCACGCTGTATCCCGCACACAGCAAGGTAGGCAGAGGGAAACTAGTGTTAAGACACTCCGTTCCCCACTTTTCGCCGAATTCAGAAGCATTTGCGTGTTAAGTGGCGGAACTTAACGCCGCACTTTTCCCTGACACTAGAGTGAAGAAAATGGAAATATTAAATATTTCCACTCCTCGAGTGTGAATCGAACCCACAACCAGTCGTTTACAGTCACACGCTTGTGCCACTGCGCCACGACTGGCCAAAAATATAGATACAAATTTAAATACATAAATCAAAAGAAATTTCATAAGAACCTAAAAATAAAAGTTAAATTTATACCTCTTATTTCACAAATTATATATTTTTTAAAATTTTAATAATAATTTCGTAATAAAATACAAAATATTACGAAAATAACCTCAATATTTATTATTTTTTCGATAATCTTGTTCCAAATTATACTTTAGACATTAAGAAACCGGAGAACAGAGTGACTTATCATCTCGTAAGATGCGTGAGAACCACTTCCATAGATTGAGGTCGATTTATGTTATAATATAGTATATAACAGTTGTAATCGTAATTGAGGCAACGTGCAACAATTCAATTGAGATTCGACTCAGCTCAGTTATGTCACTTATTGTATAGCGTGTAATGCGTATGCGCATGCCATGCGAATGTGTTGCCTACATTTTGTTATGAGATTTTATAATATATTGTTAACATCTTTTAAATATCTATGGGTGTGTTTTTATTTAAGATATATATTTTTCTAAGATCATATTATCTTTGGTGCCCGTATGGCGCAGTGACACAAAGTGTGACTGTAAAGCGACTGGTTGTGAGTTCAATTCCTACTCGAAGAGTGGAAATAATGGATATTTCCATTTTCTTCGCTCTGGTGACGAGGCGCGGCGTTAATTTCCGCCACTTAACACGCAATGCCTCCAAATTCGGCGGAAAGTGAGGAACGGAGGAGGAGTGTCTTAACCCTAAGTTCCCTGTGTTTACCCTGCTGTATGCGGGATACAGCGTGAAGCTAAAAATAAAAAATATTATCTTTTTATTTAGTTTCACTTTAGATAAAATAAGTTAGGTTCCGCCACTTATCACGCAATGTATCCTTTTTTGGCCAAAAGCGGAGATTAAAGTATTTTGTCTAATACATAATATCTAATACTAGATTTTCTGTACGCAGAAAAAACGTAAAGTTGACAAAGAATCCAATTTTCTTTCCTATTCGAATTTTCGAACATATGTTGAAAGGCGGAACTTAGCACCGTTCTTTGTCTTACCAGAGGAAAGAAGTGATCGTTACATAAACATTTGTATGGTCTTTTTTCAGAGTCTCATAAACACAGACAGACGCTGTTCCGTCGTTTTTTTCATGTTTTCTTAAAGATTTTTGGATATAATCTTGAATTTTGTGTTATATAAAAGTAAGTTTAAAAAGTAATATATTCTATTTATATGGAAGCGTCATATCATTTATAGAAAGCTAAAAATAAGGAAGAAAATTCTCAAATCTTAAGAAGAAATGGTGGAAGCTTTTAAGACCATTTCTTTAATAAATTTATATAGAATATTATTTTTTTTTATGCTTAATTAATTTCTTTAAAGTCATAATACATAGTCGTTTATCTAACTTTCTATACAAAAATTTGGTTATAAAGTTAAGTTAACAAATAAAAAAACATTTTTATTAATTATTTATTATTTTTTATACTAAACTTCAACGATCAGAAGTATTCGTAGTAAATATACCAAGCTTGTTGTTAACCGACGTGATGTAAGTTAAGTAATTGTTGCGAAAGCGACACTCGTGAGATTTTTTAAATCGTTTTAACAAGCAAGGCCTTTTCTATTTAAAAGGTTTTTCATTTCTTTTTACATTTGCTTCCATAATTTGAGATGTAATGTTAGTAAAATGTAAGCAAATAATAGAAGACACCATCGTGTTTCAGTAGAATAGCATAGACTGTAAACGCAATTGGTTTTGGGTTCAATTCCCACTCGGTTAAATGATCATATTTGAATTAAGTTTCGCTATTTAGAGAAAATTGTTTTTTAAATATATATAAAATTATATAAAAATGACAAAAGTGGCCAGTCGTGGCCCAGTGGCACAAGCGTGTGACTGTAAACGACTGGTTGTGGGTTCGATTCCCACTCGAGGGGTGGAAATTATATTTCCATTTTCTTCGCTCTGGTGACGAGGCAAAGCGCGGCGTTAAGTTCCGCCACTTAACACGCAAGCCTCCGAATTCGGCGGAAAGTGGGGAACGGAGTGTCTTAACACTAGGCTCCCTCTGCCTACCCTGCTGTGTGCGGGATATAGCGTGAAGCTATTTAATTTAATTTAATTTAATTTTGACAATAAAAAAATATGCCAGATTGTCATATTTTAGTTGGCATTGATTTTAAGTTGAGAGCCGGATTTTATGTGCGTCTTAAATTACACCATCTTACGAGATGAGACAGATTAATATTTCTTAACTAAAACTAAAACAATGTTTTTTTTTTTAGCTTCACGCTGTATCCCGCACACAGCAGGGTAGGCAGAGGGAACCTACTGTTAAGACACTCCGTTCCCCACTTTGCGCCGAAATCGGAGGCTTGCGTGTTAAGTGGTGGAAATTAACGCCTCGCTTTACCTCGACACCAGAGCGAAGGAAATGGAAATATAATTTCCACTCCTCGAGTGGGAATCGAACCCACAACCAGTCGTTTACAGTCACATGCTTGTGCCACTGGGCCACGACTGGTCACAATAATAAAACAATGTAGTCATAATGATAATACAAAAAATAAAGATTCTACTCAATCTCTATTCTCTATATATAATAAAAGAGTAGAAAAGTCAATTCTGTACATGAAAAATTTCAGAAAAATTTTAATTGGGTGCGTTAATATATCGATAACAGAGGCCAAAAATCCACTCAGTAGAATTTTTGTCTGTCTGTCTGTCTGTTAATTTGTTCGCCAATCACGCAAAAACTACTGGACAGAAATGAATGAATTTTGGTATAGTGATAGCTTATAGTCCAAAGGTACATATAGGATACTTTTTATCCCGGTTTTCCATGTAGTTTTTTTTGGAAAAAATAAAAAACCGATATAAGTAAATCATTTATATACTGATATCTACCGGGTAGAAATTTATGAATTTTTGTATGGAGTTAGCTTAAAGGTTAGAGCAACATATGGGATAGTTTTCATCCTGGTATTCTATACAACTGCGGAAGAAAAATAAAATTAAAAAAAAACATTTAAATTGTGTTGATAGTTCACGAGTGAAACTAAATTTGTTTTAATATCACTAATATTACTTAAAATAATTATAAAATAAATTGAGCACAACATTTATTGAAGATAATTTGCTATTAAACATTTGACCGGTCTACAAAACTTTATATTATCTATATGACAACAAATGTCACTACGTTTTCTGTCACCATCTGTTATTATGTAGTTGACATTGTACTAGATATATTCGTACTCATTAATATTATTATAATGCAAAAATCTGTATCTCTTCTATAGGTTTTGTTTTCACGGGTAATCTACTAGCTCGCTTTAGATGAAATTCGAAAAGAAGAAGTCGTAGGGTCAAATATAGGCTACTTTTTAAAAAAAATCAAACCCTAGGAGGTCGAAACAGTGGATGAAACTTATGTATGTTAAGAATATAGTGAGAATAAAAGATCTAAACTCCTTGACTGATTTCGATTAATTTTCTCAGGAAATAGTTGATAAGGCAAAGTCAAATATAGGCTACCTCTCTTTTTTAAAAATAATTCCAGAGGTGCTAAAATAGGGTATGAAAGTAGTAGTTCACCCAGCGACGCCGCGAGCGTTAGTTTACCCTGGTATTCATTATAGTTCCCGCAGAAAAATAAAAAGTACCAAAGTCAAGTTATATTGATTATTTGCAAGTAAAAGTATTTTTTTTAATACCAGTAAGTAACACAATTGTAAAATAAAATAAAAAGTCTAAAATTTATTTAAGATATTATGACCAGTTTATAATACTATATACCTGATGGTATATATGTACGAAACCTGCTATCATATAGATATATGATAGCAGATTTCGTACGTTTTCTTACTAGATCAGTTATCACTATACGTTATCAAACAGTATAGACATTGTACTAGATGCATATGCAATATAATTAGTGACGCAAGGTTAAATTTAGACCAACCCCCTTTTATAAAAAAAAAACCAATCCCAAAGAGGCAATAGTGGATGAAAGTGGTAGTTCACGTGGCGAAGCCGCGAGCGGGTCGCTAGTATTACATAATTTAAATATTTTTTACGATAATTTTACGCAGTGGCACAGGTAGGAATTGATTGTAGTGTATTCATATCCCATTAAAGGGGAAAATTAATATTTAAACGTGTATGTCAAATATATGGCAGTATGTTTTCTTTTTTTTTTAGCTTCACGCTGTATCCCGCACACAACAGGTTAGGCAGAGTGAATGTACTGTTAAGACACTACGTTCCCCACGCACCGCTGACTTCGGAGGCATTGCGTGATATGTGGCGGAACTTAACGCCGCGCTTTGCCTCTGATACCAGAGCGAAGGAAATGGAAATATTAAATATTTCCACTCCTCGTTCACAACCAGTCGTTTACAGTGACACTTACGAGCCGCAGTTCGAACATTATTTCATTTTCTCTATACATACATACAGTCAATAACCATTATATACCTTATATCTATTACATATTTCTATTTCATTGTGTATACGAAAGTAAAAATTTAAAAAGGTCAAATAAAATTCTTTGCCTAATATATAATATATATTATTGGCATTGTTTCGATCACCTGCAGTCAAAGGTCAATGACTTCTCAAATAACTTATTGACCGAGAGGAAGGCCGGTGAAAGTGTTTCGGTCTAACCATCTATTAAGAAAACATTCTGTATAGAAACCCATCGACTTCTTTATGTAGTTGTGTATTGTATACATTTTTTAAGCTTCACGCTGTATCCCGCATACGTCATGGTAGGCAGGGGGAACCTAGTGTTAAGACACTCCATTCCCCATAACCTTTGTACTACTAATTTGTTATAGAAAATTAAAAAAAAAAAATGAAATTTGGCTTATGATTTAAATTTTTAATGAATTTTTGTATGAAACGAATATAGAACGGAGTGATAAGTCTCCAGTTTTATTTTTTATATTTTTAGTTTTAATTTATATACTTAGTTTCTTTTATGTAAAGAATTATAGTCTAAATTAGGTTTCAGTTCATAGTTGTACTTTGGCTAATTAGGCAAGCTTCACCCTGTATCCCGCACACAGCAGGGTAGGCAGAGGGAAACCTAGTGTTAAGACACTCCGTTCCCCACTTTCCCCCGAATTCGGAGGCTTGTGTGTTAAGTGGCGGAACTTAACGCCGCGCTGTACCTCGACACCAGAGCGAAGAAAATGGAAATATAATTTACACTCCTCGAGTGGGAATCGAACCCACAACCAGTCGTTTACAGTCACACGCTTGTGCCACTGGGCCACGACTGGCCACAAGCAAATATATTATATATATTTATTTTTAAATGTTTATTTTATTATTAATCAATTGTTAATAGTGATTATCGCACAAACAAACGGCCAATTGTTAATATTTAATTGTTAATTGCAATTAAGTTTTGCCCAACAAGGCAGTGTACTGTGTACGTATCTCTATCTATTATCATTCACTTATAAATAACTAGCGGCCCGCTCGCGGCTTTGCCGCGTGAACTATTTCGTTATATTGCAACCCTCGGTGGTGCATTTTTAAAAAATAAAGTAGCTTATGTTTAAGCTTAGATTATTAACTATATTTATACCAAAATTCATTACAATTGGTCAAGCGGTTTAGATTTTTCATATAAACTTTCATCCCCTATTTCAACCCTTTAGAGGTTGATTTTTGAAAAAATAAGTAGCCTATGTTAGACCCAGTCACTTTTACTACTTTCATTCTAAATTTCATCCAAATCGGACCAGTAGATTAGCCGTGAAAGCGTGACAGACAAACACACAGACTTTCCCATTTATAATATAAGTATGGATGGCATATGTATATACAGTGGTTATATAAAAAAAGATTGCAATACATTTTTCGTAAAAATTTTTAAATTGTATACATTCATGCTGTGCTTTACAAAATAATATTTACTTTTCGCAGTGGAAGCGAAGCGTTAAAGAAATTGAGAAAGCTTTAAATTACGATTTATTGCTTAATAAAAAAAAACATTGGCATCTGATGTTCATTGTTACGTTCATGGGAACTGTATGGAAATTATAAACTGATTTTTTTCCCGCGTACAGCAGGATAGGCAGAGGGAACCAAGTGTTAAGTCACTCCGCTTCTCACTTTTCGCCGAATTCAGAGGCATTGCGTGTTAAGTGGCAGAACTCAACGCCGCGCTTTGCCTCGACACCAGAGCGAAGAAAATGGAAATATTCAATATTTCCACTCGTCGAGTGGGAATCGAACCCACAACCAGTCGTTTATAGTCACACGCTTGTGCCACTGGGCCACGACTGGTCATCTTTACTTATGGAATTATTTTAGTATTTATACATCCAAGCTCTCTAAGATATGAACCAATCGTAATAATAAACAAATGTGGAGCAAAAGTTTACGTTAAGTAACTTTGACGTTACATCATTACTGTTATGCATATTTTTCCTCATATTTAATAGATAGAGATTTTTATATAATACTCTGCTCTATACATTGTCAAGCATTTTCCGTTTACATGGGAATTTACTCACGAAGTGTCAAAATTACTGAATAAATCTTGGAGTAACTATAATAAAAAGATTTTTTTTTTTGCTTCACGCTGTATCCCGCACACAGCAGGGTAGGCAGAGGGAACCTAGTGTAAAGACACTGCGTTCCTCACTTTCCACTGAATTCGGAGGCATTACGTTTTACCTCTGATACCAGAGCGAAGGAACTGGAAAAATTAAATATTTCCACTCCTCGAGTGGGAATCGAACCCACAACCTGCCGTTTACAGTCACACGCTTGTGCCACTACGCCACGATTGGCCCTGAACATATCTTTTCTTAGGCTTTAGAGTCACGTTAACAAGACTCTAAGATATCGCCTCCTCAAACATAGCAAAGGAAATAACTAATCACATACATATTTAAGGCTAATAAATGTTCTTTACACAATATTGTATAGTATTTCTTACGTATACGTAATTACTAGAAAACATTGTACGGGCAAAGATTTTCTTTTAGAAATCCACTCGATCTGCAAGTCACTGGCTGTTAGTGGCTGCAATAATGACATAAACCGCGCTTAGAACAGTATTTGCTATGATTTATATATGTATATTTGTTATGTAAGAGTGAAAATGTAATGTAGTTTAATATTAATATAGATATTTTGCCATTTGAGTTTAATAAAGTAAGGTTTTTTTAACTTAAAATAAAGATTTTTTATTTTCAAGGCCGTCGTGGCACAGTGGGATAGCGTCTGACTGTAAACTCAATAATGGGGGGTTCGATTTCCACTCGGCGAAATGATTATATTTAAATGTTTATTTTTTCACTACGGTTCTAAGGACAAAACGCGACGTTAAATCCTGCCACTTAACACGTTAAAAAGAAATAAGGAAAGCTATTTCTTTTATATATCTATATATCTATTTATATATTACTATAAATAAAATCTCAGGATGTGTGGAATTACTACATACATCGATTGTATTGGGCAAAGTTAAACTAAGAAGATAAGCTAATAAAATCTATCAAAATGCTGTCTAGATACGAAATGTTGATTAGAAAGAAGCCTAATAGGAACCATAAAAATATATCCACGCGCCTTAACTATGTTAAAATTTAAAATTTAATAAAATGTTTGCCAATTTAAAAGCATAGTAACTGCCATCATCCACTTACTTAGTGACTTTCACCGCGCATTACAATAATACAAGTATGAAATAGCTGAAACTGGAACGTTTGAACGTGCGCGTAAACACATAGTTCCTGTTGAGAAAACGCTATAGTAACGCTATTTGCTACTAGTTTTAAGGTAGCTTTAAATTTTTACTATATTTTTAGATTTAAATATAAGACAAAACCACTAAGGACCAGTCTTGGCGCAGTGGCACAAAGTGTGACTGTAAAGCGGCTGGTTGTGGGTTCGATTCCCATTCGAGGAACGGAAATATTTACAATTTCTTCGCTCTGGTGTCGAGGCAAAGTGCAGCGTTACCATATTCGTAATTTTGATTAAAAAAATATATTTTCGTACTTTGTGCCTCATAACAAGGTAAGCGGAGGGAACCTATGGTCAAGATCCTTTTTTTATTTTTTTTTAGCTACACGCTATATCCCGCGCACAGCAGGGTAGGCAGAGGGAACCTAGTGTTAAGACACTCCGTTCCCCACCTTCCGCCGAATTCGGAGGCATTGCGTGTTAAGTGGCGGAACTTAACGCCGTGCTTTGCCTCGACACCAGAGCGAAGAAAATGGAAATATTAAATATTACCACTCCTCGAGTGGGAATCCAACCCACAACCAGTCATTTACAGTCACACGCTTGTGTCACTGCGTCACGACTGGCCTCAACACGCTTTTCTATAGCTAGATATATTGTGTATTGATCAGAAAATATCTTCTTATTGTTTCTAATATAGTATTTTTATATTTTAATATGCTTTTCCATTTTAGATGTTTAATGATTTTAACCACTAATTGAGGAGAAGTAGATAACTTTTCAATAGTTCCTTTACAAAAATATGATTAAAATTATTCAACAAATCTTTTTTATGTTTTGTAATTTTTCATTGTCTGTAAATCAAACATAATTTAACCGTACACTTGTCATTTACTGTAAAAACTGAGTATTCATTATAAAATCATTCAAAAATTAAACTATTGCACATTATTCAGAATCTTCATAAAATTAAATTTTAACTCAACCAAAATAGTTTATTTATTTAGTTATTTAAACCGAAGTTTATCGTTTAACTATAACAAGTAACGTTTAATTGTGTAAGGTAGTTCACCTTGCACCCACGTGCGTAAAGACCTTTCCAAGTAATGGTTGTCCTAAATCTATGGGTATGACTTGTAATCATTTGTCAAACAATTATTATAAACATACATATTTTATACTAGCGGCCCGCTCGCGGCTTCGCCGCGTGAACTACATGACTGCTTCGTTATATTACAACCCTCGTGGGTGGATTTTTGAAAAATAAAGTAGCCTATGTTTAAGCTTAGATTATCAAGTATATTTATACCAAAATTCGTTGTAATCGGTCAAGCGGCTTAGATGTTTCATATAAACTTTCATCCCCTATTTCAACCCTTTAACGGTGGTTTTTTGAAAAAATAAGTAGCCTATGTTAGACCCAGTCGCTTTTACTACTTTCATTCTAAATTTCATCCAAATCGGACTGGTAGATTAGCCGTGAAAGCATGACAGACAAACACACAGACTTTCGCATTTATAATATAAGTATGGACTAGCCACCTGCTCACGGCTTCATATCATGACTTGCGACTTTATCCTCCATTCGAGCCCTTTTCGGATTCTCAGAATTTTCTGTTCAACCATATTAAAATATAGCCTTATAGCACTCCTGAATACTGTAGCTTACTATTTGTGAAAGTATTTTCATGATCGGTTCAGTATTTCAATTTACAAGCAATGTTACCTCATTATTACATTAGTATAGACAAAAACCTCTTATTATTTAGTGATTGACGTAAAACGCGAGGTCAAAATTACTATACTTCGAAAAATGAAATGTGTAAGTTCAAGATTTGTAGTATTTTCTATAGCGAAATTTCTTTGAAAATAGAAATAAATACATTTATACGTTTACGAGAAAGAAACAGAGAGATCATTAAACACATTATAGTATAGTATAGCTACAATTATTATCAGAATTGCAGAAAGCTAGTTTATGCAATGTGGAGTTTAATGTAAAAAAGTTTAATTTAAAATGTTCTTTTTTAAATTCGAAATGTATTTTTAACCAAATAATTAATGATTAAAGATAATTAATAAATTAATTAACTTATCGTGGCCAGTCGTGGCCCAGTGGCACAAGCGTGTGACTGTAAAAGACTGGTTGTGGGTTCGAGGAGTGGAAATTATATATCCATTTTCTTCGCTCTGGTGTCGAGGTAAAGCGCGGCGTTAAGTTCCGCCACTTAACACGCAAGCCTCCGAATTCGGCGGAAAGTGGGAAACGGAGTGTCTTAACACTAGGTTCCCTCTGCCTACCCCGCTGTGTGCGGGATACAGCGTGAAGCTATATATTTATATATAATTAACCTACTCTAAATAATCCTTATTTATACCAATCAATAAAATATTGAACAAATTCAATATTGTCTGAATTGAAATTCCTCAAGATTTGTGTCAATTGTAATTTTGTATATAATAAAGTGTATTTATATTCGTTACACACTATTACTAATTCACAACTAAACCTGGCCACTTACATCATATGTTTTTCTAAATCACCATATATATGCGTTTTAGTAAAAAAACATGCATGTTCTTACCTTATTTAGCATTTAGGTAAATTACACTAATGGTGTCATAAATCTGTAGAAACATGCACATGTTTAACGTATTTAATTACCTAATATATTACATGTTACTTAACACTAAAGTCTCTTTAGTTAATTTGCAAACTGTCAGTTAAACAATATTTAAGGGACTAAAATATTGTTTTTATGGATAGTTAAGAAGTTCAATTTTAAATATCCAATTCACAGGAGGCTTCTATTGTTAAAGAATGAGAAGAACTAACGAAAAATCAATCTACAGATCTTTTCAAGTATAATCTTTATGTCTAATGATCATCATCTGTTGAGACTTTGCTATAGGCTTACCAGTAGGTAAGGCAAAGTACGGCGTTGAGTTCCGCTACACGACGGCCGATAATCAGAATTCCGGCGGAAATTATATAACGAAGTGCCTGAACACTAGGTACTCTCTGCTTACCTACTATACTTAAACGATCCAAGTAAATTGTATAGCATGATGTGTGGTGGATGTTAACATCGCGCTTTGTCTTAAGTGCTGGAGAGGACAAATTATAAGTATTAAAATATAATTATACTTCCGAGCGAAAATCGAACCCACAACCTGTCGCATTTACATATAACTCTTGTTGTAACATAAATATTTATTATTTATTAACCTTCAATAAAATAAAAAGGGTGTGCTTATTTTATACTAGAGCCGCTTGCAGCTTCGCTTGTGTGAATTACACAACTATTTCACTATAGGCACATAGACATCACATTAGAAACCTCTAATATTATCAGTGTTTCTCTGCTATATTATGCATTATACATATAAACCTTCCTTTTGAATCATTCTATCTATTAAAAGAAACCGCATCAAAATCCGTTGCGTAGTTTTGAAGATCTAAGCATACAAACATACAGACAGACGCGACAAGCGACTTTGCTTTATACTATGTTAAGATATTGTGGGTATATTTACATATTTATGTACATATATTATAACGTTTCCGTACTAAATTACAAGCAGGTCAACATTTAAATAAAATTGAATAAGGTCTGAAGAATCAGACGATGAAATACCAAGCCTTTTATGTTGAAATTAACTAAATGTTTGTATAACAGGTTTATAATGTTCTAGATTCTAAATTTGGTATTTAAACTACTTAGATATGGATTAACTTGGGTATTATGTAAGACTGTATGCAGATTAAGTTTTCAAATGGGTCAATTTAAAGGACATAATGTTCTAATGTGAAGAGCATTTAACCAGTCCTCTCAATGCAGTTTGCTTATAATACAATAAGTAACAAATGATTTATAAAAAAGTAAAAAATATATATTCGTAAATTCATATTAGTTTCAGAAAGACTTCATATTAGTTTATCTTTGGATGTCTATGAAAATGTGAAAAATGAATAAAAAGTATTTTCTAATGAAACTAATTTAAAGTTCTTTTTTGGGAATTTTACATTTTACACTCTTATTTTGTTCATTTTTAGTTCAAAAAAGAGAAAAAGAGAGAATTTATAAAGAAAAATATAAAAAGAGCAGCTCCACGTTTTTCCCACATAGAAGGGTAGTGAGGGAGAACCGAATGTTGAGACACTCTAGTCTCCGCTTTCCGCCCGAATCCAGTACATTGCATGTTGAGTTACGGACCCCAAAATTGCATTTTGTTTTTGCCAGAGCGTAGAAATAATATAATAATTTAAATACCATTCCATCATGTAGGAATCGAACCCACAGTCAGACGCTGTTCAATTGCTCTACGATAGATTCTAACAAAGAAAACAGATATTTAAAAAAGAAAAAAATATATCATATTTAAAGGCTTCATTCATGTAAGGCTGCAAAAATATATATACCGAACATAAAAAATCTCAAAATCTACTTACACAAAAGTATTAATGTATTACCAAAACAAGTACTTGTACATAATTAAGAAACAAAGAGCTTTATTTAAGCTACTCCTACTTGTAATTTGTTTAGAGCCAAATAAGTGATTGAAGGTTAAACCAAATGTGGGCGAAATAAGTTACGATGCGGCCTACATACTATACGAGTACAGCTACGTACTCGTAGGATACTATGGGCTCATGTAAATGTATATACTATCTGTATATACTATCTGTTTTTTTATCTATATATCTATTATTATAATATAATATATCGTTATTTTGACACACTTAACGGTTAAGAGGCCAATAGTGGCGCAGGGGCACTTAAGTGTGACTGTAAAGCGACTTGTTGTAGGTTCGATTCCCACTTGAGGTGTGGAAATATTTATTATTTCCATTTTCTTCACTTAACACGCAATGTCTCCAGAATTCGGCAGAAAATGGAATAGAGTATCTTAATACTAGGTCTGTCAGTCCCTCTGCTTGCCTTGCTGTGTGCGAGATACAGCGTGAAGCTAAAAAAAAGGATACTATAGACTTACGTAATTGTAATTAGTAATGTAAGTCTTGTTCAGTATCATGTAACGTTATTAAGTAAACTGTTTTTCCACTGTTATTTATTTCACACATTTTTGTAGGTAGAAAAATGAGGTAGTGACACAACACTCTGTTTATTATCTATCTTTCTAAAATTAATATTAAAAAATCTCATATTGTTATTTTAACACGCTTTTTATTGTCCGATTTTCTTGAATATTTCACAGAAACTATGTAAAAGAATTTTATATGCTGCTCAATGTGTAACAAAAGGGGTTACGAAAACTGTGATCGGGCGTGGTAAACGGAAGTTATAACGGAATTATAACTCTCATAATTTATTGAAGATAGATTCTCTTATAGTAATCATGCAGTCACGATTTACTTCAGTCGTATAGTAGTTTAAAGTATTTTAGTTACGAATTGTAAAGAAAAAATACAAAACTTACCAATGTTTCGAACAATTGCTCATATAGTAACTTTTATTAGAATAATACACTATTTTTTTTAAAATCCACAACCTAAAATGGTAAGCGCGTTGATGTCTTTTACACTGAACAGGATATTATAATATATCCAAATGCTACTGCGTTAGCATTATATATACAAACGTATATATACGTTTTGTATAATTAGGTAATAGAGGATGCAGTTGCAATAAATTATTATATATTTTTGATTTGCAGTAATTAATTTTAGTGACTCATAAGAGTATACGTATTTTGACAATATTATTATATAATTTTAAAATATTTTGTAAAAATTTATTTTATTAAATAAACATTTTTTCTTGAACGTAAATGTACTTACTATCATCGGTTAGTCAGTCTGGTGTTAATGATGCTATTAGCTTCACGCTTTTTCAATACAGTGTTATGACACTCCATTTTCCACTTTCCGCTCGAAATCAGTATATTGTTTTTTGCCTGGTGGAACTTCACGCCATGCTTTATCTCAGATACCAGAGTGAAAATATAAAAATTTAAATTTAATTACTTCTTCGTAGCGAATATGAACCCATAACTATCGCGTTATATAGTTAGATGCTATAATTGCGCCATGACGGTCGAAACTGTACCATGCTGGTTATTAATCATATTTATTTAATAAATAGGTTAAACTATTTAAAATATTTATTTAAAGTTATGAGTATTGCTGCGAAAATGCGGAACTGCACTGCCTGTTGAAGTAACCGTAATAATATGAGCTCGTTTGCGTTTAGTTTGCATTTCATAATACAGGTAAATTGCAGTTATTAGAATTATTTAATTTTCAGCTCGATGGGCAGGTATTTAGTACTTAAATATAAATAATGAAGTCTATAAATTATGTAATATGTGTAATATAATATATTTTGACATTCGATTTTATGTTGTTTGTATTGGCTCTATTATAGAACGTGAAAATTTACACAATGAAACATTGTTTAAAAATATTTTTCCCACATTTAGGTAATTGAAAAACATATTTGAAATATAAAAGTTCTGACTGCTAATTTAAACATAGGACAGTTCCCAAGAGGGGCGGGTTCAGTTTTATAAGTTTTTTAAATAATATGTAAATAATATTTCAAATTTCAGACTAAAAGATGAAGAACCAAGTCAAAAATTGCTTATATTACTAAGCTTTTACCGTCAATTTTCTCAAATAAAAATATATACATCCTCTTTTCGGTAAGTTTAGGAATAAAAATCATATATATTTTTAAATCTTTTGCAATAAACGTGACCAAAGACACCGTCAAAACATTTATTTTTACGTAAACAGCATAGCATACCTGTCACAGTCACAGTTGCAAAAGTTGACATTTTTTTAAATATTTCAAATGAAGGCAAAAAACGATTAAGCGCGTAATAGTTACTTAAGTAGTCATATTAATGATATCCTGGTCTCTATTGCACTGCGTTATATCCTTATACATATGTATGTACTCTAGCTAAATGTTAATTGACCTATTATTAAATTAAATTTTATTATATAGGTTATATCTATTAAGGTGTGATTATGTCATGTACGGAATAAATCAGCTGTAGGCCTTTTTCTATAGAACAGGGTAGCGATTCTCCTTTCGACGACGGAGTGACTCGACACTCTCTACCTAATTTGGTTATACCGGAAAAGATGTGAAGATTTAAAAAAATACATATTTTTTTGTAATTAATACTTTTTAAGCCTCTTTTATAATATATTAACTTTAACAAAGATGGCAAGAACTGATAAAGTAAACATCGATTACACAATCGTTGCCCAACGAAGGGTGCAGCCAGTTGTCGGCGAAAGTTGATAAAACGAAAAAGAAATTTCTGTGTACCGGATGTTGTTTCGATGAATGCTTCAAGCTATCTTTAGCTAGCGTTAAATATATTTTTCTAGAAGATACGTAAAATTTATATATTTTTCTTATGTATAAAGATGGCTTTTGTGGCCAGTCGTGGCCCAGTGGCACAAGCGTGGGACTGTAAACGACTGGTTGTGGGTTAGATTTCCACTCGAGGAGTGGAAATTATATTTCCATTTTCTTCGCTCTGGTGTCGAGGCGGCGTTAAGTTCTGTCACTTAACACGCAAGTCTCCGACTTCGGCGGAAAGTGGGGAACGGAGTGTCTTAACACTAGGTTCCGTCTGCCTACCCTGCTGTGTGTGGGATACAGCGAAAAGCTATAAAAAAAGACGGCTTTTTATAAAAAAAATTATATGTACATATTTATTTTGTCAGCTTCACATTTCGAGTTTTTGACGAATATTATTCAAATAATCAAATAATATATTAATGAAACTTTTTTTTTCTGTATATTAGGGTAGTCAGAGCCAACGTCGGCGCTTTGTCGTGTTATCAGAACGAAGATTTTTTTTTAAATATAAATATTTCTTCTAGCGGGAATCAAACCCACACCCAATCGCGTTTGACCACTGAAAAAATGACCCACTGCGCCACGAAGACTTTGATATATAGGTCAAGTAATGCATTGTACATACTAAATACATTTACTACACTTTACAATAGATGAATCATCGTAGCTACTGCCAATGACAACTTAGTGTTGTATGAACAATTGAAATTATAAAGCACTGATTCATGCTAGTAGGCCTTAATGTTTTTTTTATATATAAAATATATAATTTTCAATTTCTGAACTGTGTGAATAACACTTTAAAATTTTATAATTATAAATATATTTTTTTAACTTTACGCTGTGTCCCGCACACAGAAGAGTAGGCTGAATTCGGAGGTACTGTGTGTTAAGTGGCGGAACTTACCGCCCCGCTTTGCCTCGATGCTACAGCGAAGAAAATGGAAATGTTAAATATTTCCACTCCTCGAGTGGGAATCGAACCCACAACCAGTGGTTTACAGTCACAAACTATAAAAAAAAATATATGAATTATTTCGCCTAATTTTTATAAAAGGGCATACCAAAGATTTTCTATTCCGTATAAATATGATCATCATTACATACATACATACATAGACCTCACGTATTTCATATTTATTCAAAACATTCGTGAAATCTTCTAAAAAAATAGCTCAATTTAGTGCATTTATCTCAGTGTAATTGTTTCTCGGTCTGTTTAGTAGAAGCTCTCGTTCACGATACTTTAGAAAGTATTAAATAAATTACTATTTAATTTGACTATTCTGAACTTGGTATTGTAGAATTTGAAACAAAATTTGTAAACAAAAGCATGACTAATGGAAAAATATCTGCAATTTTATTTAATTTTATAACAGTAATAGTTTTAAATAATATAAGATTATAATAAAAAATGACTTCGCTCTAGTGACGAGACAAAGCGAGGTGTTGAGATTCTGACTTAAGGTGGGAAACGGAGTATTAAAGTGTAATACTTCTTTCTGTCGGCTCTGCTGTGTGCGGGATACAGCGTGAAGCTTAAAAAAAATTAAGCCCTCCGTCCCCTACTTTCCGCCCAATTCTGGAAGCATTTCGTGTTAAGTGGCGGAACTCAACACCTCGCTTTGCCTCGACACCAGAGTGAAATAATGAAATATTAAATACTTCAATTCGTCGAATGGGAATGGAACCCACAACCTGTCCAGTCGTGTTTACAGGACACTTTGTAATATATTTATGGCCAGTCGTGAGCCTGTGGCACAAGCGTGTGAATGTAAACGACTGGTTGTGGGTTCGATTACCACTCGAGGAGTGGAAATATTGAATACTTCCATTTTCTTCCCTCTGGTGTCGAGGTAAAGCGCGGCGTTAAGTTCCGCCACTTAACACGCAATGCCTCCGAATTCGGGGGTTTCGTGGGTAACGGAGTGCTTTAACACTAGGTTCCCTCTAACTACTCTGCTGTGTGCGGGATACAGCGCGAAGCTAAAAATAATAATTTCTACAAAATTTGGGCACAACAACTCAATTCTCGACCGACATAATTGCGAGTAAACATTAGAAATTAAAAAACATTGGAGTGTGAAAATGCAGTCGCACAGCGTCGGTGAAATACACTGCGCTCTACATAACGTGATGACGGAAAAGTCGACGATCTCGCGGCATTCTGATACTGTTTCCATTATTCTTTGTTACGAATGTTGTAAATTTAACGTTAATTATTATTATTTTTTGGCTTCACGCTGTATCCTGCACACAGCAGAGTAGGTACAGGGAACCTAGTGTTATGACACTCCGTTCCCCATTTCCCGCTGATTTTTGGAGGCATTGCGTGTTAAGTGGCGTGTTAAGTGGCGGAACTTAACGCCGCCCTTTGCCTCGATACCAGAGCGAGGGAAATGGAAATATTATTTCCATTCCTCGAGTGGGAATTGAACCCACAACCAGTCGTTTACAGTCCCCCTTTTGTGCCACTGCGTCACTACTGGTCCCAACGTCAATTATTAAGAAATAATATATTATTTCTTGTATAATTGTGGCTATCGTGGCGTAGTGATCGTGTCTGAGTGCTATGGCTGTGGGTTTGATTCTTACTTGAGGAAAGGATTATATATTGCTTCCATTTCTCGACTCTGATAGTTCGCGTTGTGTTTCGCGACTAAAATGCAATGTCACGCAATGTGTATGTCAGGCGGAAGGTAAAGAACGGATAGTGGTACTAGATTCTCGCTGATTACCCTGCTAAACTCTAACTAGCTTTTAAGCCGGATTTTTAATTTTTTTTTTAATCAATATAATTTGAGATTATTTTTGATGTAACTGAAATAGATGAATATGTAACTATTTAAATAAAAGTAAATTTTATTCAGTTCACATTTACATCTAAACCATCCTCGAAACCCGTTAATAAATGATGAAATATGGGGTCTCTCTGAACTGCATTTTTAGCGTAAAAAACTCACTGCGCTTAAATTTTAACGTTTTCTAAAAACCATTACCGATTCCTTAAATATACTAATCCATACTTATATTATAAATGCGAATGTCTGTGTGTTTGTCTGTCACGCTTTCACGGCTAATCTACTGGTCCGATTTGGATGAAATTTAGAATGAAAGTAGTAAAAGTGACTGGGTCTAACATAGGCTACTTATTTTTTCAAAAATCAATCTCTAAAGGGTTGAAATAGGGGATGAAAGTTTGTATGAAAAATCTACACCGCTTGACCGATTGTAACGAATTTTGGCATATACATAGTTGATAATCCAAAATTAAACATAGGCTACTTATTTTCAAAAATCCACCACCGAGCGTTGCAATATGCCTAAACAGCTATGCGGACCACTAGTAACATCATAAAAATATTATAAAAAATCTTTGAATTACCACTTATTGCCATACAAAAATATTTGTATGTACTAAATGTGTAGATAAATAGCAATATATTTAATTACCGTGGAGGTATGGAGACGCCCGCCCCACTGCGCCACATATCCGCGTAGCGCGTCGCACGCGATTCCATTATACGTTTTATTTATAACTTTTCTTACATACATACATATATGTATGTATATGGACATTTCAATCACTGAAATCTATATTGATTTTAACAATGAATTCTTTAGGTAGAGACTGATTGTAAATGGTATTGGTTATGTGTTCGATTCTTGTTCGGGGGTGTATAGTTTTTTTTTTCTCCGCTCTTTTATATTAAGGAACAGCGTTGAGACTTGAATACAGGAAGACAGTAGAAAACGGAGTGTCTTAACACTAGTTATTCTTTACTTGCACATGTATATTTCAATATTTGAAATATTTTTATTTTTTTATCAGTAAGACTGACTGTAAACGCGACTGGTTGTGGGTTTGATGCCCACTCGAGGAGTGAAAATATGTAATATTTCCATTTCTTTCATTCTAGTGCGCGGCGTTAAGTTCCGCCACTTAACACACAATGGGAACGGAGTGTCTTAACACTAGATTCCCTCTGCCTACCCTGCTATGTGCGGGATACAGCGTGAAGCTACAAAAAAAACGATGTATAATAAATTAAAATAATATATGCATAATTAACACTTTCTACATAAAGAAAAGTTATTCGATATCTCAGAATTGATCAAATTAGGCTGGTGATAGACAAATATTGATGATGGTCGTTCCAAAAGGAAAGCGTTTTACTTCGTTAATGAAGAATACTGCTTAATCAAATATTTTAGAGATATAACTTTCATTTACGCACATATATAGATTTTAAATTAGCATAATTATATTTATTTATTTTTTAACATTTTTTAAAGTGTTATTTCACACTTAGAAACATTGAAAAAGACATTTAAAGAAAACGTATAAAAAACTTTTGAACGCAGCAGGATTCGAACCCGCGCCTCCTGAATACCGTTCAGGCGCTCTCACCACTGAGCATGCGTTCGGAGCATGCGAGAGAGTGCTTTTATATTTATATTGCTTCAAAACTTGGCGGCATTTTGTGCCCTAAGAATAAAAAAAACACTTTGTTGCTTTTTTCGGTAAAAGCAAGGTTGTTAGAATATAGTGTCAAGTGTTAAGACACTCCGTTCTCTACTTTCTGTCTGAAATAAAGACATTGCGCGTTAACTGGCGGAGTTTAACGCCGCGCTTTAAGTATATATAAGTAAACATAACTACGTAATATATAAACATTTCCATTCCACTGACGACCTTAAGTTATGCGATTAATGGAACAAATTTAACTTTGGATCTCTTGAAGGTGTATTCTATATTGTTGTTTTTATATTGTATGCTATTTTTTTGGTGTGGGTTAGAAAAAATATAACCTTTTGTGTTTATTATGGCCTTTGACAATGATTTTATTTTAACTGACTTTATTTGTAATGTACTTAAAACTAAGATAGTAACGTATACCTTAAGGAAGACCAGTGTTTTTATTTTCAAATTTGAATTGCCTTTCTTCATACAACTCCTTGAATATTAAATGTAACCTAATCTTATTTATTATATGTATAATATTATCATTACTTACAACATATTTCTTATTAAAGGATCGGAGTCTTTATTTAGCCTATTGTGCCTTAGCTATGTTTATCATATTGACTACTTGTTATTACCCATTTTAACTTAGTTAAGTATTTCAAAAAATATATATACTTTCACTTTCTTCAATACAAGGAACAATGTAAAACCAATATTTACCCACAATTTTAGCTAAAAATACCAAAGAGAGTTACGCAAATGTCATAATAACAAGGTTCCGGTTTTCACTGATCAATGTTGTCAACTTTAGAAAGCTTAGCTTAGCGGTCAACCGATCTTAGTGATCGTAAAAATATAAATCATAATAATTCACTTAACACGTAATGCCTCCGAATTAGGCGGTGCGTGGGGAACGGAGTGTCTTAACACTAGGCTCCCTCTGCCTACCCGAATGTGTGCGGGATACAGCGTGGAGCTAAAAAATAATAATAATAATTTATAATAATAAGGGTAGTTAGAGAGAATCTATTGTTAAGACACTCCGTTCTTCACATTCCGTCTGAAATCGAGACATTGCGTGTTGAGTGGTGGAACTTAACCCCGCGTTTTGCTTAAGATACCAGACCGAATTAATTAAAATAATATATAATCATTCCCACGAGTGAGAATCGAACCTACAACCATCGTGTTTACAGTCAGATGATGTTTCACAGCGCCACAATAGCCTTAAAGCAATTTTATGTATAAATAAATTATATGTAAAAATAATGCTTTCATTAGAATATGTTTCTAATAAACTTTATAAGACACTAAATTAATATTCTTTAAGCTTTTATCGTTTTATTACTATTTTTTTCTTTGTTTTTAGCTTCACGCTGTATCCAGCACACAGCAGGGTAGGTAGAGGGAACCTAGTGTTAAAACACTCCGTTTCCCACTTTCCGCCACTTAACACGCAATGCCGTAGGCATTAACTTAAATAACTGAATGCGGCGCTTTTCTTCGACACCAGGGCGAAGAAAACAGAAATAGAAAATCGTACCCAGGACCAGTCGCTTTATAGGATACAGTATGAAGCTATAATAAAACTTACATTAAAATTGAATGTAGATAACAAATATAACAAGTAGTTTTATTAACTTACGAAAATAAATGACTGATTGACACACATTAAAATATTTTTTTTACGTATATATTTTTATTTTTTTTGCTCTTCTTTAATTATAATTGCCAAATAATTAATACATAAGTATGCTTGTAAATCATTCTGAAGGGAAATCTATAAATATAAAAGCGGATACGACATCCGACACAGCGAAGTTTCGACCAACTTTCTATTTAATAACTGACACCTTGAAATACAACAGGTTGTTGTGAGGCACAAAAGATTCATCTCTCTCGATTAATATTTGCTTTTTGTGGGATCGATTATCGTATTCGTACATACGATGGACAAAAATTAAGTTTGAAAAATATATTTTTTGTAATATGTACGTAGAAATGTGAACGCAGTTAAATATGACTTTTTTTACGTTTTCTAAATATGTATCAATTTCCTTTGTTTGTCAATGATACTTTAAAAATGGTTAAAAAAATAAGTTTTATTTAAATATGTTTTTTATTACATATCTAATACATATGCAAGCATCTACACATGCATCTGGTAAGACAAGATGTAGTGTGAGGTTTCGATAAGTAATATGCCCAAAAATTATATCTTTTCATTAAGTCTAAAATGAAATAAATGATTGGATCTCCCTTTACTGCATTATTTATAACTAGCTGTGTCGGTGAATACATCTTCGTATATAAGTAGAGACAATTACAACTTATTAACACTAACACCAGCTATTGCCAGTGAAAGTCCCGTCATAATCGATCTAGGCGTTCCAGAGATTAGCCGGAACAGATAGACAGACAACAATGTACCATATATCCATACACATTTAACAAAAGTCCGTTATTTTATAATTATAAATAGGCACTTCAAGTTTATTCATTTGTATATATACATATAAATAAATTAATTAATAATTTATAATAAAAATAAAGGGGCCAGTAGTGGCACATTGGCACAGGCGTGTGACTGTAAACGACTGGTTTGGGTTCGATTCCAACTCGAAATATTTAATATTTCTATTCTCTTCACTCTGGTGTCGAGGCAAAGCGCGGCGTTAAATTCCGCCACTTAACAAACAATGCCTCCGAATTTGGCGGAAAGTAGGGAACGGAGTGTTTTAACACTTTTTTTGGCTTCCGACACTTAACGGAATGCCTGGAGCAAAAAAAAAACAAAATTAAATTATACTTCATCTGTCAAAAGCCTTACGCCCTTGAACTAGAGAGAAAGTTTTATTGACTCGAAGACGGCGTGCCAATGTTTACGTTAACAAAGACTGGTATTGTGACTTTCATATTAAAGACGAAGCTATCATTAGCTTTTTTTGTTAAGACTCCGATGTAGAGACAACTCTACTGATTTCTCAATGAAACAAGAAAAAATGCATTTTGATGGGAATCTTCTCATTGGTTTATGTAAATTAGTCTAAACTTTCAATTTTAAATCGATAAGGTACATAGATGTAATAGAAATTGATAAATGTTAATTTTATTATATTGAAGAATAAGATGGTTGTTGGTTCGATTCCCGCTCGAGGTATGGAAATAATTAATATTTCCATTTCCTCCGCTCTGGTGTCGAGGCAAAGCGCGGCGTTAAGTTCCGCCACTTAACACGCAATGCCTCCAAATTCGTCGGAAAGTGGGGAATGAAGTGTCTTAACACTAGGTTCCCTCTGTCTAACCCGCTGAGTGCGGGATACAGCGTGAAGCTATAAAAAAAAGAAGAAGAATAAGACGCTATCGTAGCTCAGTGTGTCAATATCTAACTATAAATGAGATGGTTGAGGGTTCGATTACTTAAATATAAATAAACTTAAATATATTAAATAAATTTCTTTCGTTTCTCCGCTCTAGACATGAAAAAGCGTGGAATTGAGTTCTGCCACTTGACAATGAAGGAAAGGAAGAAAGGTGGAGAATGGAGAGTATTGACACTAGGATCTCCCTATCTGCCCTAATATTTGGGGAAAAAATTGTTGTTTTTTTTAAATGGAAGAATTCCCTTAATTTTTTTATTGTAGAACAAATAGTTATTGAAATTATATTTTTTTTTAGTCAGAAATTTCATTGTTCGTTTTCTTTAAGACTGTAGTATAAAAAATATATTTAATTTATACGAAACGATACATATAATCAGACTTTTTAAAAAACAAAATATGATTATATAACGATGTAAATAAGATAGAAATCGTTTTATTAACAAGTAGAAAATAAGACCATGTATTGGTTATGTAATTATTGTCGTATATAAAGAGATATTGAACACAACTATCAAATACATACATGAAATTAAAATAAGATGTTAAATATATTTTTTTAATTAGATGTCAATCATTGGTTTTATTTTTTTTATACATAGCAAGAGACTTTCATTAAACTGCCTTATTTTAGCATACAAGTTATTAAATACTTCTTTGTAATTATTGTAGTAATATTACTGATTAGAAAAATATATTTTGTAGGACACTATTATTTGATAAAGTTAATACAATTTAGAAAACGTACAAAAAAGAGAATCTCTCTCTCTCTCTCTGTAGAGAGATTTTTAAAGTTTCTACAACTCAAAATTGTTTTGATATCCACTGTTCCAAGTTTTCCAAATCTTAAGTATGAAAGTTCTGAATAATATGTTCGATTCCCACTCGAGGAGTGGAAATATTTAATATATCCATTTTCTTCGCTCTGGTGTCGAGGCAAAGCGCGGCGTTAAGTTACGCCACTTAACACGCAATGCCTCCGAATTCGGCGGCAAGTGGAAACGGAGGGTCTTAACTAGGTTCCCTTTGCCTACCCTGCTATGTGCGGGATACAGCGGGAACTTAAAAATATATATTTTAAATAAAATAATAACTAATTAGTTGAAATAACCTGTATGCAGTGTCAGTTGCGCTTGATTACTGATTCGTGTAAGGCTTATATAATAATAATTATACTATATTATACAAGAGCTAAGAACATATCACTTTAAAGCAAGTACTGGAGCAACTTCCTTTCCGTGTATGTTAAACGAGTTCTCTTTAAAATTTAATTAGAGTAATTGATTATTACCAATTTTATCATATTCAATGACTTTTTTAAATTAAATTTTGCATTTTATTTAAAGGAGTATTTTTTGCCAGCTTCAAGCTTTTTCCTGCATAGAGAAAAAATAGTGTTCTCTACTTTCCACACGAAATGGAGAAATTGTATATTAAGTGGCGGAACTCAACGCTGGACTTTGCCATAGGCATTAGCGCGCAAAAAATTAAATAAATAAATGAAATGAAAAAAAGTGATCATTTAGTTAGTCGCTGTCCCACTGCGCCACTACGGTGTCAAGTTTGGGTTCGATTTCTACTACTTTGAGAAAAATCCAAGAATACATATTTTGTAAGCTTAAATTTAACATTTTGAGTAAGTTGAGTTTTGTGTTAAATTTTGAGTTGAGTGGGAACTGGCGAATATTAAAATTAAAACTATTTTTTATTACTCAAACTGAAATTGAGACATTTAGTTAAGAAATTTTAGTGTCACATACAATATTTTTTTTTAACCGCGCCATATAACTTTCCTAAGTTCATTGAAAAAAAAACAGGGCCAGCCGTGGCGCTGTGGCACAAGCGTGTGACTGAAAACGACTGGTTGTGGGTTCGTTTCCCACTCGAGGAGTGGAAATATTTAATATGTCCATTTCCTTCGCTCTGGTATCAGAGGAAAAGCGCGGCGTTAAGTTGTGCCACTTAACACGCAATGCTTCCAAATTCGGCGGAAAGTAGAGAACGGAGTGTCTTAACAATAGGTTCCCTCTGCCTACCCTGCTGTGTGCGGGAATAGAGTGAAGCTAATAGCGGGGATAGCGTGAAGCTAATAGCGGGGATAGCGTGAAGCTAAAAAAAAAGTAAAAAGTTCATTGAAACACTTTTACGCCAGCTAACAATAGATGAGAAGCGAAGAGTCAAGTCACTTTGTTTATTGTATCTACTCTAAATGACACGAAAAAAATATACAAATTATTCTGTTTTCCCTGTTTTATTCTACCAATACACAGTGACTGAATTTCAGACGGAAATCGGAAAACGGAAAGTCTTGACACTAAGATCTCTCTGCCCACCCTTTGCGTGTTCTTTAAATTCGGAAATGTATTATTAAATAAGGGAAGTTTTTAAGACTTATTAAAGTAATTTAATTAAGATTCTAAGTAACGAATTATAGTAAAAGTATTGTTCGTGTTACAAATACCTTCCGGACGCGTGTCGCGTTGCATTGTACAATGTATTTTTTGTTAGTATTAACAATATCTATTGGGTAATTAGTGGTTAATGATTAAAACGATTTTTTCATTATTTTTTGAACAAATTTTCTATATAATTGTAAAAAAAGAAAATATTTTTTTTAAATTTAATTTTGAAATTATGTTTTTTTATAATTTAAGTGTAGTTTTTTTACGTAGGAGTAAAGTATATGTGTATTTTGAACGAATATTGTTTATCAACTGTAAGGTTTGATTTAGTCATATAATAAGAGTAACATAGAAATAATATAATATATTGACAATTAAATTAAGAAAATAAGACGCTTAAGCTACAAAAAGCTTAAGCGTAATTTTTTTTCTTAGCTTTACAAATAAAATATAAAAAATATAATATAAAAAAAATATAATAAATATAAAACATACCTTTAAAAAGCAATCACTTCTCCACTAAAATCCACTTAGTATCACTTTGTCAATAAGTCAGTAATAAATTAAACAAAAAAAATAAATACCAAAAAAAAAAATTCAACATTTAAATTCAGTTGACTGAATCACATTTTCAAACCAAAAATGGTTCATCATTTTTAATAAATATTTATATTTATTTATATGAAAAAAAAACTGATTTTTTAGTCTTAGCCTTGCGTCGTCATCGACGGTCGGTGAAACACTGTACTGTGAGCGGTCTTTCTCTACTAGTTGCTACTACCAGGCCCGGACTTAGCGAGTTATGTGATAAATCTCTCGAATGTTACTTAATATTGTATTGAAAATTTCTCCTTGTTTTTAATATGATTCATAGATAGGTTGATGCTTTTTTGGATTGGGGAGAGTGTAGTGTTGAGACACTCCGTTTTAATTTTTAATCCGTTAAAATTTAATTGAGAGTGTTTGTTGAGTGACGGAACTTAACGCCGCGCCTTATCTTCTTATTATAGTGAAGAGATAGTAAATAGTTTAAATACATTTATTCTTGGGGCCAGTCGTGGCGCAGTGGCACGAACGTGTGACGTGACGTTAAGTTCCGCCACTTAACACGCAATGCCTCCGAATTCGGCGGTGCGTGGGGAACGGAGTGTCTTAACACTAGGTAGGCCTAGTGTTAAGACACTCCCTGTGTGCGGGATACAGCGTAAGACATTGAGAAGAAAGTACTTATATCATTCCATAGATTCACAGTTGTAGAAAAAGGAGCTCGGAATAGTGCCTGAGATTACACAACAGCTAGAGTTAACTTTGTATTAGTTGTGTATTATAGATGTAATATTTTTATATATTTTTTATATTTTAGGTATCTTTTCATATTGAATTAGAATCAGTAAAAATCTAGTGTCAACACACTCCGTTCTCTGATGTGTTATATTTTTTTCCTTTATTCTCTGTTCTGTAATATTTTTTTATAATGTTAATTTATATAATTTATCTACAATGGTGAATCTATGGAATGCTTTAAGTACTTTCTTCTTACTCTAAACTTAAAATTTAAATTTAAGTTAAAGCTGTAAATGTTCGATGAACTTCACGCTTCTTCCAGCATAGTAGTGGTGGTCAATTATATATATTTTATGATACATTCAATAATATTTTTTAATAATATTTATTTTATAATAAATTTTATTTATAATGTCCGTGGAGAGAAAGATTAAAGATAATAAGCTGAAATTTTAATGAAAATAATTTTTATTTCAGTTTTTTTGCACGCATTTCCTAGAAAAGGCGGGAAGCGGAGAACAGAGTGTCTTGACACTAGGTTCTCTCTGACTATCCTATTATGCATGATAAAGCGTGAAGCTAAAAAAGTACTAGTAATAAAATAGTGTACATTATTAATAACATAACTACATACTCAATTTAATAAACACCAGCTCCTTTCCGGTTTTATATAAAAATTATAAATATTAACTTATTGTAATATGAACTATATCTAAAAAACTAAAAACACTTTGTTGCCTTTCCTTCATTTAAACGTTCATTTTGTATTAAATTATGAACAAAAAACAGAATCAATTGCATTTACGATTTATTAACAAATCCAGTTTCTCAACGCGTAATCGTTTGTTTCCAGGACGAGCTGACTTTAAGTATCATTAGTCGACTATTTTGAGCAATAATTACTTGAAATCGCGTTAAAATTCATACTGAATGTGTGTGATACTGAATTATGATGGTTCAATCATTGACTAATATAGATTACTTGTTATTTTTTGCGTATATAAGAATATGATGATTTATTAATTTTATTATAATAATTTTAGCTTGACGTTGTATCCAGCATACAGAGCGTAGACAGAGAGAACTTAGTGTTAAGACACTCCGTTCCGCACCCACCGCCGAATTCGGAGGCATTGCGTGTTAAGTGGCGGAATTTAACGCCGCGCTTTACCTCGACACCAGAGCGAAGAAAATGGAAATATAATTTCCACTCCTCGAGTGGGAATCGGACCCACAACCAGTCGTTTACAGTCACACTCTTGTGCCACTGGGCCACGACTGGCCACTAATATATATTGTAATGATATTATTATTATTTTATTATTATTATTATTTTTTTAGCTTGACGTTGTATCCAGCATACAGAGGGTAGACAGAGAGAACTTAGTGTTAAGACACTCCGTTCCCCACGCACCGCCGAATTCGGAGTCATTGCGTGTTATGTGGCGGAACTTAACGCCGCGCTTTGCCTCGATACCAGAGCGAAGTACATAGAAATAGTAAATATTTCCACTCCTGGGGAATCGAACCTACATCCAGTCGTTTTACAGTCACAATTTATGCCTCTGCACCAGAAACGGCCTGGAAAATTTAGTAACTATATTTTTTTTAAAAACTGTGACATTCAGTTCTGCCACCAGTTGTATGGAAAGTGGAGAACGGAGTGTCTTAACACTAGATTCTCTCTTTAGAAACGTGTATTACGTGTAACTATTTAAATACATGTGTATGTTATAAGAGTATAACATAGAATTACAATGTTTTATAAAATAAAAATAAATAAAATAGAATATGAAGTGCGAGATTTATTACTAGATATTTCCTCTCTATAAGAAACATTCACTCTTCTCTCTCTCTTCTGTCGAGTTTTAAATTTGTCATTTTAGGGGAGATAAGAGTTAAGTTTAAAATCAAAATAAGTGAAGCTTTCTATATTTCTAGTTTCTTATAAAATACACTGTACAAAATATTCTTGTTTATTTTACTATATGATTGACATTGAACTTAACTTAGTATCTGGCAGGGTTCCAAGTAGAGGAAGTATTTGTAGTTCTTTTTACTATATGCCAAGTTGTTAGCTTAATGCTGTTTTCCGCGTAGCAGGGTAGGGCAGAGAGAACCTAGTGTTAAAAGATTCCGTTCTCCACTTTCAAACTTGATACGTTGAATGCTGAGTGACGGAAGCGAAGATATGAAAATAATTTAAACATAGTTGTAATCATTCTTCAGAATGAGAATCAAGTCTACAATAATTTTATGCATTCAGACGCTCATTGGCGATATATATGAATAATTGAAATATATATTCCACGAAGAGAGAAATAAAAATTATTGAAATATAATCATTTCCCCGATCCTGAAAGGAATCCACAACTGTCGCCTTTATATTAGTCAGAAGTCCCATTGCGCCAAGACGGCCTCACATATATATATAAAAAAAAAAAAAAAAAAAAATTAAATAGCTTCACGCTATATCCCGCACACAGCAGGGTAGGCAGAGGGAACCTAGTGTTAAAACACTCCGTTCCCCACTTTCCGCCGAATTCGGAGGCTTGCGTGTTAAGTGGCGGAACTTAACGCCGCGCTTTACCTCGACACCAGAGCGAAGAAAATGGAAATATAATTTCCACTCCTCGAGTGGGAATCGAACCCACAACCAGTCGTTTACAGTCACACTCTTGTGCCACTGGGCCACGACTGGCCACCTGGCAATATATATATTAGATGTTAAAATTCTTAAAAACATCCTTTTTTGTGGCGTTCTAGCGTTTCCGCTCCTAGAGGATGTGGGTAAATGTGAAATTAAGATTTTTTTGATGATCCTTCTCAAACAAAATCGTAAATGTTGTATGACAGGTTCCTGTTCAAAAAAACAGGAAACGGTTTGTAATTCTCTTATGTAATTATTTTTTGTATAAGCAAAAAATGTTATAGAATTATGAATTTGACGTTACGTGGTGATATTGTAGTGTCGTAGTGACCTGATATCCTGATTGCTGATCTGTACATAATTTATACTTATCTTTCGAGGGAAGGGAGCTCGAGTGGAAAAGACGAGCGTTAATACATACCCTACGAGCCACTCGACTACTTTGAGCTCCTCTTTCTGTAACGCGACGTGAATATATGGAACGCTTTGGAGTGCAGTATACTATTTTTTTTCAGCTTCAAGTTTTATCCTAATAGTAGGGTAGGCAGGAAGAACTGCATCATGTTGGTATTTTTTTTGATGGCTTATAATTTATTATCAATTATGTGTTTTTTACTTTTTATAATTTCTTATTTTTTGTGTATTATTAATACGATATGTGTATAGTGTAAATATAAGGCACGCTTTAATCACCTGTCAATGCGACTGCAAACTGTATTTAATTTTTTTGTGACCATTGTAATTGTAGTTTTTGAATAAATGGTAATTATATGGTCAAAAAGTGCCCATAGACTTAGGCTGTGGAACGTTAAGTGCTATGTTAGTGCGAAGTGTTTGCTTTTCAAAAGTTTTTTAACATGTAATAATTTTAAATATGTATGTATGTACTTCGTTCAGCTCTTCCCGCCATGCAGAGCAAAGAGGTGGCTCCTAGTATTAGAGTACGCTGTGTTAATAATTTAAGTAAATATGTATGTGACTAATAAATTTCCTTCATTAAGTTAAATAAGTTAATATATTGTGGGTTATTCTGTACTTTTCTTCGTTTATTAGAATATTTTAACAATAAATGCGTAACATTATTTTTAGTAAAGTATCTATTTTTACCATCCGGTGAAATGTCGTGTGGCCAGTTGACAGCTCTCGGCCGGCGGCTCTGAGACTTGTCCTTTTAAGAAATACTCGGGTACAGTCGTGAAAGAAATAAGTAAATTAATTAAATATTAATATAGATTTATTTGTCTCTTACATAAATATATAGTATGAGAGATTCTGGTGTTATGAAACTCTTGCTCTTCGCAAAATGTTGATATACATTACATGTTAAGTGGTGGAACTCAACGCCATTGTACCAAAGACTTTAGACATATTAAAACAATATAAAAATAAATATTATATATATTTTTAATTTAACGTTACTTTGATTAAACTGAAAGTAATTCATATTAATTACTTTTATTAGTGGATACGTCATAACAGTCGAGGAAGTAGTGATCTTATAGCATATTTTTAATTTGGTGTAGGTATATTGAGTTACATACATATATTAGTTTTATAACTAAATTAGTTTACATTACTTGCAAACTTAAAGAAATACTTACAGAGTTCGTTTCCTATACATATATATGTACTTATTGGCGGCCCGCTCGCGGCTCCGCGCGTGATCTACGTGGCTCTTTCGGCATATTGCAAACTTCGGCGGTCGACTTTTGAAAAATAAAGTAGCCTATATTTAGTTATATATGCCAAAATTCATAACAATCGGTCAAGCTGAGTGTAGATTTTTCATATAAACTTTCATCCCCCATTTCCACCCTTTAGAGGTTGATTTTTGAAAAACTAAGTAGCCTCTGTTAGACTCAGTCATTTTTACTACTTTCATTCTAAGTTTCATCCAAATCGGACCAGTAGATTAGCCGTGAAAGCGTGACGGACAAACACACAGACATTCGCATTCGCATTTATAATATAAGTGTGGATAGCAGGCACCTAATAAAGCAAAATATATAACACTTTTTAACAGTATAGTAGGGTAGTCAGAGAGAATATAGTGTCAAGACTCTTTTTCTCCATTTTATTTTATTGACATTACTTATTGGGAAGGACTGAACTGAAATATATTATTAATTTATCCTAATAATTCCATTCAATTAATTATTGAGATAAATTATTCATATATTTTGAGAATAAGAATCGAATCATTTACTATTAAACCGTTTTAAAGTGTTATTTCACACTTAGGAAAATTGGAAAAAGACATTTAAAGAGAACGTATAGAAATTTGAACGCAGCGGGATTCGAACCACTGAGCGAGAGTAGAACGCATGGCTGAGTGGTGAGAGCGCCTGGACGGTATTCAAGAGGCGCGGGTTCGAATCCCGCTGCGTTCAAATTTTTATACGTTTTCTTTAAATATCTTTGTCGAATCATTTACCTAATAATTCGATTTACGATTTTTAAGATATTTATCGATTTTCATCTCGCCAGTACGTCTTCCTCAAAGTAGGCAACGCATCGTGCGTCCGGCTTTCTTCCGCGCCCACATTACGTAACACTACACATGTGTACATAATATATATGTATGTATGTATATATGAAAATATCTTAAAATAACATTTATTTTAAGATAAAATTAAAATTATATTGAAAAAATTACGTTTTTGATAAATATTTAGTTTTTTTACTAATCTTTGAAATCAATTGTATAAAAAAAAATATTTTTCTTTATTTCTCCGTTCCGTTGAGTTTCGCCACTAAATATATAATGTACTAGCGGCCCGCTCGCAACTTCGCCTCGTGAACTACACAACTGCTTCGTTATATGGCAACCCTCGAGGGTGGGTTTTTGAAAAATAAAGTAGTGTAGTTTAAGCTTAGATTATCAACTATATTTATGCCAAAATTTATTATAATCTGTCAAGCGGTTTAGATTTTTCATATAAACTTTCATCCCCTATTCCAACCCTTTATCGGATGATTTTTGAAAAAAATAAGTAGCCTATGTTAGACCCAGTCACTTTTACTACTTTCATTCTAAATTTCATCCAAATCGTACCGGTAGATTAGCCGTGAAAGCATGACAGACAGACACACAGACTTTCGGATTTACAATATAAATATGGTTGACACGTAATGCCTACAAATGGAGAACGGAGTGTCTTGACACTAGGTTCTCACTGACTACCCTGCACTGACATCCATTGCGTGTTAAGTGGCGGAACTAATACCGCGTCACAAATGAATAAGAACAACGGTAAAAGAATGTGTCTTTGAGCGTTGTCGTCTATCGCTAATAATAAAGTTATAACGAAACCCATAATAAGGGCTTTTTAAGAAAAATATTAATGTATTTAAGCTTTCATTTTAAGCTTAAAAGCTCCGGTCTCCACTTGCTGTCCGAATTCAACATGTTTTAAGCTTTTTGAGTCATGATTCCCACTCGAAGAGTGGAAATTGTTAAAATTTTCATTTCCTTCGCTCTGGTAACAGAGGTAAAGCGCGACGTTAAGTTCTGTCACTTAACACGCAATACCTCCGAATTCGGTGCAAAGTGGGGAACGGACTGTCTTAACACTAGGTTCCCTCTGCCTACCATGCTGTGTGCGGGATCACCAATAACTTCCCACAAGTGGGGCTCGAACCCACAATCATTCCTTTACCATAGAAACCTTGTCCCACTGTACCACGGTTTTCTTTAAAGAAATGCCACATATTAGAATCACAAACCGCGAAAGTCGATAATTTGATAAAATATTCACAAATATTTGAAGTTTACAAAGAAAACCGAATTTTATAATATTTCCTAACACATGTTTGTATCGTTAACACATTAGCATAATATATTGGTGGTTAGTGCCTTATATCGTATAGTGAAAGCATTTCGTAAGAGATTTTACTTTCTTACTAAAATGTCTATGATTTTCTATTAGGATGTATCGAATTACGTATTTTAACTTATTATAGTGTAGTTTAGCATTATACATGTTGTAGGGGCCAATCGTGGCGCAGTGGCACGAACGTGTGACTGTAAACGACTGGTTGTGGGTTCGATTCCCACTCGAGGAGTGGGAATATTTAATATTTTCATTTTTTCGCTCTGGTATCAGAGATAAAGCGCCAAGTTAAAGCGTTAAGTTCCGCCACTTAACACGCCTTGCCTTAGAATTTGACGGAAAGTGGGGAACGGAGTGTCTTAACACTAGGTTCCCTTTGCCTGCCTACCCGAATTTGTGCAGGATACAGCGTGAAGCTAAAAAAAAAATAACTTAGCAATACTCAGCGCGGCGTTATGTTCCGCCATTCATCGCACAATATCTCGAAATTGGACAAAAAGCGGTGAACAGAGTGTTGCAACCTGTTTTATACTATATACGGGTAACGTGAGAAGCTAAAAAAGTATTATTGGTGTTATTAATTTGTTCTGCATCATTATAACACTTATAACGATAATGTTCTTAAAAGTTATATTTTAAATGTAGTGTTTTTAAACATAAAAAATATTTATGTATGAATTTAATGAACGGTTTCATGTTGGGAATTATTGTCTTTTATATGTAACTGTATAATTATTTTTATTTTATATTGTTACTTAGAATCAGTGTTCTGTAGAAGAAAGTTAAATAAGTATTTCGAAATTGATTTATTATAATATAAATAAATTTATTTTATAATAAATCAATATTGTGGCGGAACGTGACAGCTCTGATGGTAGACGCGACGGTTGTGAGTTCGATTCCGGGAAGGGGAAACTATGTCTGACAAGGACTGTGGCCAGTCGTGGCGCAGTGGCACAAGCGTGTGACTTTAAACAACTGGTTGTCGGTTCGATTCCCACTCGAGGAATGGAAATTATATTTGCATTTTTTTCGCTCTGGTGTCGAGGTAAAGCGCGGCGTTAAGTTCCGCCAGTTAACACGCAAGCCTCCGAATTCGGCGGAAAGTGGGGAATGAAGTGTCTTAACACTAGGTTTCCTCCGCCTACCCTGCTGTGTGCGGGATACAGCTAAAAAAATAAAATAAAATTATAGCCTGTGATGAGAAGTTTGTTATGTTATATGATACATTTCAATCAATATATAGATATAGGCAGAAACACAGAAATGGTATGGTTATTCTTACATTGCTCTAGAAATAGATTTCATATTTTGGGTAACTAAACCAATGCCACTTTTGTCACATATCACAAATCGTAGATCTCATAGACAACCTAGTATAGTCTATTATCATAATAAAATCATTGCCCCATGTGAGAATCGAATCCACAACCGGGTTTACAGTCAAACAATATTCCACGAAATAATACAAAACACTGAATATTGTACGGAACATTTAAAAAATAAACTATAATCTCGCTTATCGTAATCAAAATACGCACTTTGCAGAGAGATAGCCGCAAGCAATGAAAGCCGCCTCGCCACCTGCGACTGACTTCTTTATAGCCGCTCTACGGAATGCCTTACGCATTACGTCACGAGTAGGGAAGCCATCGTATGAAAACGTAAACCAGGACAAAAACTTCGGTACCCTGGAAATTTCGTACTTCAAAGTCAATTAATTTACCACCGGACATAGGTTCACCAAAGTTAATGCCTTAGACCTGAGAAGAACCGGAACCCAAAACCTAAAACCGTTTGAACAGAGTATGTTATGTTTTTAAAAAGTTATTATTTTCCATTTTCCCACATAGAGGAGTAGTCAGAGAGAACCTAATGTAAAGACACTTCATTCTCCATTTACCGCCAATATTCAATATATTGCGCGTTGAGTGGCGGAATTCATCTTAGTTACTAGAGCTAAGAAATAAAAATAATGTAATATAATTTGTGAACATTTTTAAAGCATTATTAACGCACTTAGAAAATTGAAAAACAAATTTAAAAAACTGTATATACTAGCGTCGGGAACAGTGCGTTATTTTTTTTATTACTTTTTTATTTATTTTTTTAGCTTCACGCGGTATGCGGGAGGCAACAGGGTAGGCAGAGGGAACCTAGTGTTAAGACACTCCCTTGCACACTTTCGGCCAAATTCAGAGGCACTGCGTGTTAAGTAACGGAACTTAACGCCGCGCTTTGCCTCGACACTAGATCGAAGAAAATGAAAATATTAAATATATCCACTTCTCGAGTGGGAATCGAACCCACAACCAATCGTTTACTTCACACGTTTATGCCACTGCGCCACGACTGGCCCCCTCACTGTCTTAATGTTGGTTTACTTCACGTTATTTTAATTAAAACCACAAATATTTTTTTATGTTCCAAAATCTAGATTAAAAATATAAGCCCACCTGAATGCTCACCTAAACTAGGACAAATCCGGGGTAATTCGGACGCATGGCCACCCTAGCTATAAGGTACTTATAATATGATACGCTTGTTAATTAAATATCGTTACGCTTTAACATGTGTTCTAACATATTTGTTACTTTGAAATCTATACATATAACAAAAATATTACTGATCGCCGTCTGTACGTAGAGGATATATGAGAAAAGTTAATATTAGCGACTTTTATCAATGTAACTGAACCCAAAAGAAGTTTTTTTAAACTTTTTTTGTATGTCTGTTTGTCTGTGCGTATATACACGCTTATCTCAGAAACGGCTTAACCGATTTAAATGTAGTTTTGACTATTGTATTTTGATAAACTTCCTTGAATATTCAGCATTATTTTTAATTCAACTCGTTCGTTAACCCTAGAAAGATAACCATATGACAACGTACGTAAAAGATAACCATACGCTTAAGAGGCGCATGCTTTTCTAAGGCGTCAATTTTTTACTAACAATGGATATTTATTTAAGTTAATCTAGCCATTTTAAAGGTTTGGCATTATTGTAAAAATAAAATGCATTTATATTATATTTTTTTTATATTTTAAGTAATTTTAAACTTAAATCACTAGACTTCTATGAAAAATTAACAAAAATCAATAGTCTTCGGTTTATGGGAACAAATCTCGTAAATATTCACAAAAAATAGTGTTTTATCCTTTCAAACTATTAGATTATAATATAAAATAAAATAAATAAAATAAAAATAGCCTTTATTTCTCTGACCAATTCCTTTAAAATACATAAGAATACACTAAACTTTAATTAAATACCAGCAGCCCGCTCACGGCTTCGCCGCGTGATCTACGTGGTTGTTTCGGTATATTGCAACCCTCGGTGGTGGATTTTTGAAAAATAAAGTAGCCTATGTTTAATCTTGGATTATCAACTATATATATGCCAAAATTCATTACAATCGGTCAAGCGGTTTAAATTTTTCATATAAACTTTCATCCCCTATTTCAACCCTTTAGAGGTTGATTTTTGAAATACTAAGTAGCCTATGTTAGACCCAGTCATTTTTACTACTTTCATTCTAAATTTCATCCAAATCGGACCGGTAGATTAGCCGTGAAAGCGTGACAGACAAACACACAGACATTCGCATTTATAATATAAGTATGGATATAAACTAGCAAAAATACATTTTTAATATTATGTAAAATTTTGCAACTAAACAAACACACAGCTACAATCTATTTATAATCCTTAAAAAGACTACAATATAATCAGTGTAAAAAACCTATAATATTAGAGATTAAGAGAAATATAACAGTTTAAATTAAAAATTTCAGAAAAAAAATGTAATTTAAATGCAAACGTTGGCTGGCAATAAAGCGATATAGATATACCTAATAGTGTAGTTATGAAGCCGCGAGCGAGCCGCAAGTAAGTACATACGTATCATAAAAAGAGAGTGTTTTTTTTATGAACGTAATTAAAATGTTGTAATCAAAGTTATTTTAAGTCAGCGAAAGATCTGTAGATATGATATATTTTTGGTAGTAATAAACATTCTGCAGTTGCTACAAGTACTTTTTATTGCTTACCGCTTTTTCCTATAGGTATATCAGTGTTGGTAGAGAGAACTTAGTGTTAAGACACTCTGTTCTCCACTTTCCACCGGTATTTAAGATATTGCGTGTTGAACGGTTTAACTCAAGGCAGAACTTTGTTTTTTTTTTAGCTTCGCGCCGTATCCCACACACAGCAGGGTACACAGAGGGAATCTAGTGTTAAGACACTCCGTTCCCCACACACCGGCGAATTCTGGAGACATTGTGTGTTAAGTGGCGGGACTTAACGCCGCGCTTTGCTTCAACACCAGAGCGAAAAAATTGAAATATGAAATACTTCCACTCCTCGAGTGGGAATCGAACCCACAACCAGTCGTTTACAGTCACATTTATGTGCCCACAGCCCACTGGCTCCAAACTACATTTTACTCGTATTTCAAAATCATAACTTAAGAAGCCGTATACGGTCTCACACAAGCCCACATCCATAGGCCGTAAAACGAACAAAAGTGAAATGCCGAATGTCTTGTAAAAGGTGACGCAACTTACAAATAGCTCCTTTGTGTAGTTATAATGGTAGGAAAGAATGCCGTTTCGGACACTCGTGGTTGCTTTGGTACGTTTCTATTTTTATATTTTTGTTAGTTTTATTTTCGTGTGATTCATAGATTTTGTTTTGATGTAAAGGCAGAGAGCTAAGACATTCCATTTCCTGTTTTCTGCTTAGTTTGAGATACTTTAAGATGATTTTTTTTAATATTAAGATTTAGTTATAATATTTAGTTAAATAGCTTCACGCTATATCCCGCACATAGCAGGGTAGGCAGAGGGAACCTAGTGTTAAGACACTCCGTTCCCCACTTTCCGCCGAATTCGGAGGCTTGCGTGTTAAGTGGCGGAACTTAACGCCGCGCTTTACCTCGACACCAGAGCGAAGAAAATGGAAATATAATTTTCACCCCTCGAGTGGGAATCGAACCCACAACCAGTCGTTTACAGTCACACGCTTGTGCCACTGGGCCACGACTGGCCACAAGAAGATAAGATGATTTCTTTTAATATTAAGATTTAGTTATAATATGTGGCCCGCTCGCTGCTTCGCCTGCGTAAATTGAAGTTTAAGTCTTCTTACGAATAGTAACTCGTTATCTCGCGCACAACAGGGTAGGTAAATGGAGCCTAATGTAAAGAGACTCCTTCCCCACTTTCCGTTCCGGAGGTATTACGTTTTAAGTCGCAGAACTTAAAGCTATGCTTTGCCCCGACACCAGAGAGAAGATATTGAAATAGTGAATATTTCAATTCCTCGAGTGGGAATCGAACCCACAATCACTAGCGCTTACAGTCACCCTTTGTGTCCCCAAGCTGGCACAACTGGCCTAAGATTATTCACTTAATTATTAAATTCTAGATCTCTTATAAAGACAGAAAATTCCATAATTTCTACAATATAGACTTTTTAAAACTTTCCTATTACATTTTCTGTATATTGACAGGAGAGAATAAGAAAATTTCTGACGACATGAATAATGCTTTCCAAGAGGTGTGGGTTCGAGTCCCGGTATGTTTAATTTATTTTATGTATTTCAAATAATGTTTTTACATATTGTAATAGATCTTTTCGCTTTTGTAGTGCTGCTTTATTTTATGCTAAGATTTTTTTCACAAATTTGGATCTAAAACCACGTTAGGTAAATGAAAGTAAGTCATTAGTAAGACAACAATATATATTATGAAGAACAGCTTCACGCTGTATCCCGCACACAGCAGGCGGCAGAGGGAACCTAGTGTTAAGACACTCCGTTCCCCACGCACCGCCGAATTCGGAGGCATTGCGTGTTAAGTGGCGGAACGAAATATTAAATATTTCCACTCCTCGAGTGGGAGTCGAACCCACAACCAGTCGTTTACAGTCACACGCTTGTGCCACTGGGCCACGACTGGCTACATGTAAAACAGTATTTTATAAATAATTTTTAGATTTTATGTGTGTAGTGTGTGTAGTAAAAAAAACATAGTAGATAAATGCTACAGTGAAGCAAAACAAGTAACTATAACAATTTATCTCACGTAGTGAGTTAGATAGCATCTTACTCGCCTTGACACTGGTTACTGCTTACTGCTTACTGGTTAGTCCTGCTCTAAATGTCAGTGTTGCAATGCTTGCTATGAAAGAACTTTATTATATACATATATGTGAAGGATGCAGCTTTGGGGTCAATCGTTCAAACAACTGGTTGTGGATTCGATTCCCACTCGAGGAGTGGAAATATTTAATATTTCCATTTTCTTCGCTCTAGTACCGAGGCAAAGAGCGGCGTTGAGTTCTGCCACCTAACACGTAATACCTGCAAAATTAAGCGGAAAGTGGGGAACGAAGTGTCTTAACAAACCTTTGCCTACCTTGCTGTGTGCCGAATACAGAGTGAAGCTAAAAAATAAATAAAAAACTGCAACTTAGGGTTGAATCCAACCATGAAAGTTGTGGTTAAAGCCGTTTTAAAATCGACCAAGTGTTTATTAGAATATGAACGCGGAGATAATTACAATTTAGAAACTAGGACAAACTTTTAAACATTTACAACACACTTAGGAAAATTGAAAAACGCATTTAAAAAACGTATAAAAATTTGAACACAGCGGGATGCGAACCCGCACCTCCTGAATACCGTCCAAGCGCTCTCACTGAGCCATGAGCCGACGCAGCTGGCAGTAAGAGCGCCTGGACGGTATTCAGGAGGTCTAGACTACAGCCAGGAGGTCTAGACTACGGTGGATCTATCATGGTAAGGTAAGGTAATATATAAATACATTAAACAAACTCGTTATAAGTTTAATTCCTAATCTGAGGAATTATTATATTCATAATATGTCTAGGAGAGTGGAATACGTACAGACTAGACTCTAGATTTTCTTTGACTACTATTCGACAACAGTCTAAAAATACTTTCATTCCAAAAAAATAAATAGTCTATCTATGTAAAAGCGCCATCTCTTCAGAAAAAGTTGAACTTATTCCATTTCATAGATGGCGTTAGGTTAGACTTTAATAGATGCTTACACCGCCATCTATTATTAAGTAGCTCAAAATTATTGCTTACGTTATTTACTAGAGGGCGCTACTATAAAATTTTTGCGAAATACGTATTCCGGACATAATATAGTATACAAAATTAATATAATAAATAATTTAAAAAAGCCTTTTATATTTTAGTACGCAGTAGAGGACCAAAGGAGACAAATAGAGGCGTTAAGTTCCGCAAATCAACACGAGATATCCCGAATAAAGACAGAGACTCTAGTTCAAACTATAATATTGTAACTTACAGCGCCATCTATTATTAAGTAGCGTAAAATTGTTGCTAAAGTAATTTACTAGAGGGCGCTACTTCGAAATTATTGCGAAATACGTATTTCGGACTTAATATATTAGTATACAAATTTAATTTCATAAATAACTTTACAAAGCCTTTTGTTTTTTACTATACTGTAGAGGACCAAAGAAAAAACAATAACAGCGTTAAGTTCAGCAAATCAACACGAAATATCCCGAATACAGACATAGAGACAGACGCTAGCTCAAGCTGTATTATTGTTGCTTAAAGCGCCATCTATTATTAAGTAGCGTAAAATTGTTGCTAAAATTATATACTAGAGGGCGCTACTAAGTAATTATTACGAAATACATATTTCGGACATAATACTCGTAGACACATTTAATTTAATAATTAATTTTAAAAAGCCTTTTAATTTTTACTTCGCACTAGAGGCCAAAAAAAGAAAACATTTTGCGGTGTTGAGTTCCGCTAGTCAACACGAAATATCCCGAATTCAGACAGAGAGTGAATATGATGTCTTTTCTCTCTGACCAAAGCAAGGACTCTTATGCAGATTTTACTACACGTGAAAAGAGGTAAGTTGCTGCAGAAATTAATAATATGAGTAACTAAGTTAATTAGACTGTTAGTTGATCATTTAATGTAATTATCAATAAATTGAGCCATATTCCAACGTTAAAAATTATATTGAAATTAAATATTGTACTATACTTTAAGGTTTATAAAAAAATATATCACGCTGCATCCCGCACTCAGCAGGGTGGGTAGGCAGAGGGAACCTAGTCAAAGTCAAAGTCAAATAATTTTATTCAAAATAAGAAGTTACAAGCTTAATTTTTTGAACGTCAAATAGTTTACCACCGGTTCACTAAATTAAAAGTGTTAAGACACTCCGTTCCCCACGTACCGCCGAATTCTGAAGGCATTGCGTGTTAAGTGTAAAAAAAATTATAAGCTATACTAAAGTATATCTATTATTTATATACCTAAATCTATCTGCTATCTTTTCTTGACTATATACAATTAACTTTTTAGCTTTGTGTAAAGTAACATTTAAATAAGTTATTTACATACATTTTTTTATATAGTCAGAAACTATCTTGTCTTAAGATTCTTCATTCTCCCCTTTCCGCCCAAAATAGAGGAATTACGTAACTCTACACCACACTTTGTCTTATATACCGGAATAAAGAAATAGAAATAAATTAATTATAATAATTTACTCGAGTAGGGAATCGAATTCACAACCATTGCGTTTTTTTTTTTATGGAATTAAGGTGGCAAACGAGCTGAAGGCCCACCTGGTGTTAAGTGGTTACCTTCGCCCATAGACATCCACAACATTCAAGTTATGGATGCGTTGCCAGCCTTGGGAATGTAGGACAGAAGGGAGGAAGGATGGGAATGGTGGGAATAGGGAGAGCTGGCTTACATGCCATCGAACCGGAACACATCATAAGATATTTGGCGGTTCGTCTTTGACATGATAGTGGTCGCGAGCCAGTCGGAGAACGAATCTCCTACCACCAAACTACTGGGTTACCCGCCTTTTACGGGACGCTACCCAGCGGCGGGGGGGAATTGTATTCTTAACACTGGGCCATGATGGTCTCATTAGATACAATAATATCAATATTTCATATATATAACATAATATCAAAAAAATGGAGATCAATGAACTTATTTTTAACAAATTTCTTAATATTTGCTTATTATTAAAGTTATTTACTTATTTATATTATTATAAAGATCATTGACACTAAAATGTAGTCAGTAAACTATTTACAAAAGATGAATATTGCAAAAAATGTTGTTTAAGAAAGTAATTTTCATTGAAAATACATTAATTTATATGTATATATTTTAATACCTACTCGTGACTAGCGGCCCGCTCGCGGCTTCACCGCGTGAACTACTTACCTGTTTGAACTACATATTGCAACCCTCGGAGGTGGATTTTTTAAAAACAAATTTACCTATATTTAATCTTGGATTATCAACTATCACTATGCTTATGCCTAAATTTATTACAATGGGTCAAGCGGCTTAGATTTTTTATATATACTTTTGTCCCCTATTTCAAGGGATCCCCCTTCACCCTTTAACGAAACTAATGATTTTTGGAAAAGAAAGTAGCCGATGTTTGTCCCTGAATTATTTACTACTTTAATTCTAAATTTAACCCAAATCGGACCGGCAGATTAGCCGTGAAAGCGTGACAGACAAACAGACAGACTTTCGCATTTGTATGGATGGACATATAAGTATGGATAGTAATTTATTAGATTAGCTCGTTTTTACGGTTAGGTAGCGACTAGTATTAAGACACTCCATTCACAACGTTTCGTCATATTACGTGTTGCAAAGCAGAATTCAACGCCGCGCTTTATATTGCTACAATAGAAATGAAAATAATTTTAATATAATCATTCCCGACTGGGAATCGAATCCACATCTATTATAGTATATGCATACAGTTAGACACTGTGAAATGGCTTACTGTTACAAAACATAATGCAGTATGTCATTTTAAAATATAAGTGTAGTCAGACAGAACTTTATGTCAATACACTGTTTGTCACTGCTTGTTAGTCAAATTTTAACATTATCAGTATGTTAAGGGCCAAAATGGAGATATAAAAATAATATAATAATTTGATAAATTATTATTGAAACTCTTACATTTTTTTAGCTTCACGCTGTATCCTGCACATAGCAGGGTAGACAGGGAACCTAGTGTTAAGACACTCCGTTCCTCACGCACCGCCGAACTCTGGAAGCATTGTGTGTTAAACTTAAAACTTAACGCCGCGCCTTACCTCGACATCAGAGCACATAAAATCGAAATATTAAATATTACCACTTCTCAAGTGGGAATCGAACCCACAACCAGTCGTTTTACAGTCACACTTTGTGCCTCTGCACTATTACTGGCCTAACCTATCTATCTATCTAACTAACATGGTTTTCTCATTTCAGTGGGGGACCCTAATAAACAGTGATAGGTATTTTTACAGTTTTCTAAATGCATTAATGAGTTTTCCGTGTTCTCGCAGACAAAGACAAATGAAGAGCTATCTCTTGGGAGTCGCGGTAGGAGGGTGGGCACCTGAGAGGGACAGTGACCGTCTAGTTGACTATCTATGGGTTATAGTGTTATGGTGATTTATAAATTGATTAAAATTATAATATATCTTTAAATAGTATAAAGCAAAGTCGCTTCCCGCGTCTGTCTGTATGTATGTGTATACTTAGATCTTAAAAACTAAGTAACTGATTTTACCAGTCCGATTTGGATGAAAAAATCCACCACTAAAAGATTCAAATAGGGGATGAAAGTTTATATGAAAAATTTGAACTGCTTGACCGATTGTTATGAATTTTAGCATAAATATAGTTGATAGTCCAAGGTTAAACGTAGGCTATTATTTTCTCTGCATAGTGGATTTTCGCCTATGTAAAAGTCCGTTGTTGCGCAAGGGCACAAAGTGTGACTGTAAAGTGACTGGTTGTGGGTTCAATTCCAACATGGAGAATTTGAAATATTTAATATTTCTATTTGTCTTTGCTCTGGTGTCGATCCAAAGCGCGGTATTGATTTCCGTCACTTAGCCCGGATTTTCTCCACAATTCAGTTGAAAACGGGGAGCGTAATGAATATATTATCATCATTTAATTTTTCATGTCACTAAATGATAATGTAACAGATTGACAAGTCATTCAGTTTTCTACGTATTCATTAGGTTTAGATTATACACAAAGATAAGACTATGCGTGCCAAAGTATTCTAGTAAGGAGAGGAAACTTTTTCTATTAATTAATTCCCAACACCTTTCCCGAGAGCAGAGAGATTTCACGTACATATATTTAAAATATTATTTTTATTAATTTCTTAGACTTAAACAATAATTAAATTGTACGGTTGTAATGATTCTCCTATTTATAGCTATTTCATTTTTTGTCCTTTATTATACAATCTGTTCAACTGATTTTAACTATATTTACTGATTTTTTTTCCAAAATCATAATTTTATATCTCGCTTGGAGGCAAAGCACAATGTTGAGGTCCGCCACTCAACACGTAACGCCTTCGGAAGTGGGAAACAAAATATCTCTGCCTGTCCTACTGTGTGCGGGATACAGCGTGATGCTAAAAAAAGAAAATTAATATTAGCATTTTAATTATAGAATTGAGAGGAATTTCAGAAACCTCAAAATCATTTCATACTACCCACCGTATTTGGTAGCACAACGTTTACGTTCGTCAGCTAATAGTAACAAACACAATACAAACAGACAGACAGGTGATAAAATGTCATCTCATTGTGATAATTGTCTCGCTGCTCTGTCTAGCGACGTTTAATTGAGGCTGTGACGGTTTTGGTGGAACTTTCCGTTATCCTACGAAAAAAATACTTCTTTAAATATTTATATACGAAGCAATATTATTATGTGATATTTTCTTTGCATAGTAGAATTTTCTCTATGTAGAGGCCAGTCGTGGCGCAGAGGCACAAAGTGTGACTGTAAATTGACTGGTTGTGGGTTCGATTCCCACTCGAGGAGTTGAAACATTTAATATTTCTATTTTTCTTCGCTCTGGTGTCGATCCAAAGCGCGGTATTGATTTCCGCCATTTAACACGGATTGCCTCCAGAATTCAGTTGAAAATGGGGAGCGAAAAGCCTTGCAACTTTACACTGCTTTACTTTGATTTTCTCGACACTCTAAAGAGATCAAACTGACAATCATCACCACTGTTAGGCAAAATTTAATTTTATTACAATTTTCAATTAAATATTAACAATTGATCATTTATATGTGCAAAAATCAACCATCATCAAAATATAAAGAACTAATTATAAATAATCATTAATTAATTTTGAGCTAATTTTGATTTTTACGAGATTTCACCAATAAATAATGAATAGTTAATATTTAAATATTTAATTGTTAATTGCAATTAGTTTTTGCCTAACACTGCTATACACTCATACATAGTTTCACAGCGCCAAAATAGAATACACTTTTATAACAGTTGTTCAAGTGTATATACAAGTGTATGTATAAGTTTATATGTATACTAGCGGCCCGCTCGCGGCTTCGTCATGTGGACTACATATCTATTTCGTTATATTGCAACCTTCGAGGGTAGAATTTTTAAAAAATAATGTAGGCTATGTTTAATCTTAGATTATCAACTATATTTATACCAAAATTCATTGCAATCGGTCAAGCGGTTTAGATTTTTCATATAAACTTTCATCCCCTATTTCAACTTTTTAGAGGTAGATTTTTGAAAAAATAAATAGCCTATGATTGACCTTGGATTGTTTACTACTTTCATTCTAAATTTCATCCAAATCGGACCAGTAGATTAGTAAAAGCGTGACAGACAAACAAACAGACTTTCGCATTTATAATATAAGTACCTATGGATCATATAATAGTGTGAGTTCCATTGCTCCGGTTTCAACGTGTAAATAGCTTTTTATTTGCCTCGCGCGTTATCGCGGCGGGCGCTAAGAGACGGCCGCACGACTGCCTGCGTTTCCTAACCTCGGCCTTTCCAGTTTCAACATCACTAGCAAATGATATTGTAAAAGAAAATCATGTTTTAAATAGGTTTTATAGGTTATAACGGTTGCTATGGCGTTGGTGATGTAGATGGTTACTTTATGCATTAGAAGATTTTAAGTAAGGTTATATAATAATATGATTGTAGTTATAGCTTTATGCTTATTCCCGTAAAGCTGTTTGTCAGAGAGAAGCTAGTCAAGTCAAAGTCAAATAATTTTATTCAAAATAAGAAATTACATGCTTCATTCTTTGAACGTTAAACTATTTACCACCGTGCCAAGTGTCAAGACATTTAAAGAAAACGTATAAAAATTTGAACGCGACGGGATTCGAACCCGCGCCTCCTGAATACCGTTCAGGTTCGAATCCCGCTGCGTTCAAATTTTTATACGTTTTCTTTAAGTGTCTTTTTCAATTTTCCTAAGTGTAGAATAACACTTTAAAAATGTTTAAAAAGTGTCAAGACACTTTGCACTGCACTTTCTGCGTAAAATTGAGATATAACGTGTTAAATGGTGGATTTAAACGCCGTGTTTTGTGTTAGGTATAAGAGCGGAGAAATGGAAAAATATAGTCCTCCGAGTGGGAATCAAACCCACGACTATGATGCAGTGATTATGTGGCTTGTTTAGTTTAAGTGGTAGAGGATATAAGGTTCAGATGTATATTATTATTATTAGAGTTTCATGTTTTTTATCTTCATAGCAAGGGAAATCAGAGAGAATCTGGTGTCGAAACACTCTGTTTTAAATTTAGGTAAATCTATAGTTTAATACTTTTCAATATTAGTACGTCATAAGTTATAATGTTATTATTATAAAGATCACAATAAAGGATATACCTATAGCAAGGGTACAATTATAAATAATAATTATCTATATATTTATTATGAACAATAAAGACAGAATTTTTTTTTTTTTTATGGAAAAATGGAGGCAAACGAGCTGAAGGCCCACCTAGTGTTAAGTGGTTACCTTCGCCCATAGACATCCACAACACTAAAGTTATGGATGCGTTGCCAGCCTTCGGAATGTAGGATAGAAGGAGGGAGGAAGGATGGGAATGGTGGGAATAGGGAGAGCTGGCTTACATGCCATCGAACCGGAAAACATCATAAGATATTTGGCGGTTCGTCTTTGACATGATAGTGGTCGCGAGCCAGTCGGAGAACTAATCTCCTACCACCAAACTTTACCCGCCTTTTACGGGACGCTACCCAGCGGCGAGGGGGAATTGTATTCTTAACCCGTCCCCCCACGGGGAACCTTCGCGTTTTTCTTGCATAGCGGGGTAGTCAGAGAGGTACAAATCCACTTCCCGCCCGAAATCGAGACATTGAGTATTGAGTGGCGGAACTTAATGTCGTACATTATCTGAGGTATAAGAGAGGAGAAATGACAATAATTTATAATCGCCCGAGTGGGAATCGAACCCACAACCACCGCGTTTACAGTCAGACGCTGTCCCAATGCACAACTAATATATTATGTCAATATATTATGAAGACTTTTTTTTTAGCTTCACGCTGTATCCCGCACATAGCAGGGCAGGCAGAAGGAACCTAGTGTTAAGACACTCCGTTCCCTACGCACCGCCGAATTTGGAGGCATTCCGTGTAAAGTGACGGAAATTAGCGCCGCGCTTTGCCTCTGATATCACAGCGAAGGAAATGAAAATATTGAATATTTCCTGTCCTTGAGTGGGAATCAAACCCACAACCAGTCGTTTACAGTCACACGTTCGTGCCACTGCGCCACGACTGGTCCCTAACTTATTATGCAGATTCTTATAGGATATCATTTAAATTAAAAGGAATTAAATAAAACACACAATCACAAACCGTCACAGCCTCTAACCGAAATATAAAATGAAGTAAAGGTATAAAAATAAGTAAGTGAACAGATCTTTCGTCTCCCGTCCCCGCACAATATATCGGATGGCTTACGAGCTTATTAGCAATAAACAAAACCGGCCTACCGCACCGGCTTACTAACGCTTTAAGTTACTAGAGATAAGCGATTTCTTTTTTAAATTCACGCTGTATCCCGCGTACAGGATACAGCGTGAACAGGTACAGGATACGGGGGTAGACAGAGGAAACCTAGAACACTTAAGAAAAATTATTTTCACGCAATATACGAAAATAAATAAAACATTGGGCCAGTCGTGGGGCAGACGAACAGAGTGTGCCTGTAAAGCGACAGGTTGTGAATGTGATTCCCACTCGAAGGGTGGAAACATTTAATATTTCCATTTTCTTTACTCTGGTGTCGAGGCAAAGCGCGGCGTTAAGTTCCGCCACTTAACACGCAATGCCTCCAAATTCGGCAGAAACTGGGGAACGTAGTGTCTTAACACTAGGTTCCATCTGCCTGCCGGACAAAAAAAACCATACCAATTACACAAAAATAGTAAGTAAAAATCTCTGAATTCTTATAACTTGTACCAAATGAAATAAATCACTAAGGTTAAAACATCATTAATATTAAATCACGCGTTGGCTTTATACAGCGAGGGTCACACCCTCACAGCCGCCCGCCTTCGCGCCCTCGCGACTCCTCGCCCTTGCTCTGCCAATTAATTGTATCACTTCTTTATTACTATATTTGTTTATTTCTTGAAATTATGCTATTAAAGTATACTAAGAAAACGTATAAAATTTGAGCATGGCGGGATTTGAACCTGTGGCTCTTGGAAATTGACAAATCGCTTTGACTGCTAAGCTATGCGCTCAATTGTAAAGTTTGTAAGTATGTAGCTTATAGGTTTTCTATAAATGTTTTTTCTAAAAATCCTAAGCGTGTGTATAATAGTTCAAAATTATTAAAATAAATTACATTTTTTTTAGCTTGACGATGTGGGCCAGTGGCACAAGCGTGTGACTGTAAACGACTGGTTGTGGGTTCGATTCTCACTCGAGGAGTGGAAACATTAAATATTTTCATTTTCTTCTGGTGTCGAGACAATGATCGGCGTTAAGTTCGGCCACTTAACACGCAATGAATTTCTGAATTTGGCGGAAAATGGAGAACGGAGTGTCTTAACACTAGTTTCCCCCCGTCTACCCTGCTGTGTGCGGGATACAGCGTGAAGCTAATAGATTACATTATCTTCGTTTATAAAGTTACCTTAACTTTTGTTATGTAGGTGTTCTACTATTTTTTTTTTATTATTGAATAAAGGAGGCAAACGAGCAGAAGGACCACCTGATGGTAAATGGTTACCTTCGCCCATGGACATCCATAACTTCAGAGGAGTTGTGGATGCGTTGCCGACCTTGGAGATAAAGAACGGAAGGAGGGAAGATAGATGGGGATGGTGGGAACAGGGAGAAAGCTGGCTTACATGCCATCGAACCGGAACACATCATGAGATATTTGGCGGTTCGTTTTTGACATGATAGTGGTCGCGAGCCAGGCGGAGAACGAATCTCCTACCACCAAACTACTGGGCTACCCGCCTTTTACGGGACGCTACCCAGCGGCGGAGGGGAGTTGTATTCTTGACCCGTCCCCCCACGGGGAAAAACTAGCTTTAGATTTTTACATTCTTTACATTTTTTCTGCCTACTCTAGACAGAGAATATTTACTTTCCGAATCAGAAACATTGTATGTTGTTGAATCACGGAATTGCTACGTTTTGTTTTGTTCAACAAAGCAGTAAAAAGAAAATGATGTAAAAATAATTATTTCTTACGTATAGTTGGTTAGTTAATAAATTACTGAAATAAGATCTTATTTATTCAATAATAACTTCTAATATAAACAATAAAAGATAAATTAAAGAGGAAAGCGACAAAAGGACAAAGTCACTGGATTTTCATTTTTATTGATTTTAAAGATACACATGTTATCTGGTGGCTTAAAAGCCCCATTTAATTTAATGAAATGCTTCTGTCTTAACGCTTTAATAATTAATTTATGTATTTTTCTAAAAATTATATTAATAATATTAACAAACAATCTGCTTTATGCTGAAAAAATGGTTTTTTAAAAAACCTACACTTTAAAATCTAAAGCTGTCTTATTTACCACTGTGCCAAAAGGGTTTTTTTTTTTCATTACATTTATTTAAGAAAAAACATCGATAGTTCGATATAGATTGGGAACAAAGTTTCCAGGCGGTGTGAAAACAGCGCGGCGTGCGCGACTCATTTACATATGTACAGGGTGTTCTATAATATAGATCGATGGCCTCTAGGTAAAGTAATGTAAATTTATTTTTATATTTTATGTTATAAAATATAAATAAATAATATAAATATAAATAAAATATAAATATAAATAAATATATGAAAGCTTTTAATTATCATTTACTAAAAAAAGATGTTCAACATTCCAACCTATTGCTGAATGTCTTTCTTTTTAATAAATAAAATTGAAAACTGCGTAAAAACCTTTTTCAGCCTTATTGTATTGTACCTAAGTAAATTAAAGCTACAATGTTGCATGATCAAATAATCATTCAATCATCGTTTTAAAAAGGTAACAAAATTATTACTTTTTTTAAAACGAATTTTGACGAATAAATCATTCAAGTACATCCTTTGCATTTTCTATAATTATACACTATTAATTTTCTTTACTTACCAATCACTGGCAACAATAGACCATTTTCACTACAACAATCTTACCAATTTTTTTATATTACTACAAAACTAAATACTAAAGAATTATTCCTTTCAATTGGGCATAACTACTCAATATACCAAAAGCTTTACAACTGTGAAACATTTTGAACGAAGTAGATAACAATTATCTAGGTTCTCTCGATCAATTCAAAATACTGATACTTTTAATAATTATTCCAAAATACTTTTAGTATGAAAATAAAATAAATAATTTAGAAAATAACAAAATCCGAACACGCTGTATAACCAGCACAGTTCACATGGCATCTTAACGTATGCATGCTAATGAGCCGCCGCTACTGTGCGTCGCTTCCGGTATACAACTATCATATTCTTCTTTATTCTTACACGAAACGAAGCCGAGTATAAAACGGACAGACAACGGATTCAGACAATGCTGTGTGGGAGGTCGACCGAAAAATTTACCTTTTAGATATTGATTTTTTTGTTAATTTTTTGTTTATTGCGAGAAAAAAATATTTTTTTAAGTTAAGGGTTAGGTGTAGATATGCTTTGATTTCTTAGGGTGGATTCTGTGGTTATTTTTTATTTTAATATCCAAGGGGTGGTAAAATTTAAATGATTTTTTTTTACATTAATTCTTATAAAGTATTTCATTCCAGATTTTCATCCCACCACAACCACGATTTTTAGATGCATGAAGAAATATATATGTATATAGAGGAAGGAAGGATCACACAAAGAGAGAGAGAACTCCAGTTTTTACTTGAACAAAAAATCGCTGTTTTAAAAAAATATGAATATTTTTTTCATGTTTTAAAGTGTTTTTCACACTTTTAGGATGTTTTAATTAATTTTTACTTTTTCAATATTAATATTTATTACATTTAAAGTCATCTTGGTCAGTATCTAATTTTAAAGTCCATCGCTTTTTCGATTCGAATTCGGGAATGATTATATTTAAATTCTTATATTTAATTTCTTCAGTCTATTACGAAGACAAAGCGGAAAGTGGAAGGTAGAGTGTCTTGACACTAGGTTCCTCTGACTACTCCACTGTGCGGAGAAAAAGAAAAGCTTGAAGTTACTTTTTATTTATTTATACTCACTTTAGTTTAGTGTTGTGACTTTCAGTTCTATTACACAACTTGTACACTTGTTTAGACGGTAAGTTGAGAACGGAGTGACCTATCACTAAGCTGTCACAAAATGCTAGACAAAATGTTAAAAATACACTAAATTTTACATAATAAACGTTGTTTTTATAAATCTAATTCACAAAGATCTTATTAATATATATTCTTGTTTTTTATGTATGTTGGTATAATAAAGTATTTAAATAAATAAATAAATAAATAAAAGATCATCTCATTCAGAAATGTTTGTCGTTTGAACATAACTTTGCTAAGTGAGCAAAGTCCAGTTTACTAAAGCCACTGTTCATAGATACGAGTATAAAGCGATAGACAGTCGATATCGGAGGGGACGCTTCATTACTCGCAAACAATATCTCAAACAAGCAGATTCTGAGGTTATCGATATTTTACTACTATTACTATTTACTTTGTCGTGCCTCGTGGGCACAAAGTGTGACTGTTTCTGGGTTCGATTCTCACTCGAGGAGTATATTATAATATTAAATATTTGTATTTTCTTCGCTCTGAAGGCAATGTGAGGCGTTTATACTACGCAATGTTTCCAATTTTTTTGGAAAATTGGAAACGGAGTGTCTTAACACTAGTTTCAGAGACTGTCATAAAGGTGATAGTGTGGAACGTGGAAGCTGAGCACGTTCCGGAACGATGGTCACATCGCAGCGAGTATGTCACTCAAGAACTTCAAGATGCAATTCATTGCATCTTGAAGTTCTTGAGTGACATACTCGCTCGCTCGCTCGAAGACCTAAGTCTTCTCACGCTTGAAAAACGAAATGTCAAAATGTTTGTCATTTCATATAAAAAGGAAGTCTACACATTCCTTTGGTTTTTTTAAAGATTCTTTAGTTGACCATTGAAGACGATACTAACGAATAAAACAAGATAATCGTAGCCGCTCTTGTTTCATTCATTACCCAACGTTCACGCTCATGAGATATTCGCCATGATACACATAAAATAAAGCATCTTCGACATATACAATATTAGCTGTGCCCGCGACTTCGTCCGTGCGGAAGTTACGAAAGCAGTTACATCAAAGGAGCCTAACTTCAGTAACATTTTTGCCCGTGAAAATTGCAGTTATAGTTCATTATTTTGGCTATAATGGCTTATACATATTTTTTTTTTAGTTTCACGCTGTATCTCGCACACAGCAGGGTAGGCAGAGGGAACCTAGTGTTAAGACACTCCGTTCCCCACTTTTACACATAAGATATGGATACATAGTGTTGCGGACTTTTTATAAGACTATGTAAGATAAACATTTCCATCATATATTACGCATGTACGTTCTCTAGCGATTTTGGCAGCGAACGTCACAATAGCTCGCAGATAGTAGATTTTTCCCCTATTTTGGATAATTCACAGAATATCTTTATAAATTGTAGCCCACGTTTTATTCTAATGTATAATTAATATAAAGTTTCATTAAAACCTATTCAGTAGTTATTACGTGCAAGACTAACAAACATCCAAACCAACTTTCGCTTTTATAACATTAATGGGACAGCACAGAATCGTGATTCTATAATTTTAACCCTTAGTTTATCTTCAACATTATTAATTTTTATTATTAACTAAACATACACAGTGTACACCTTTGCCACGCGCTGTAAGGGCGGTTCACACGTGCCGCGTAATCGCATAATATCTATTTGTTGTTCGCAAGCTCATTAACGCAGCGGGGTGTGGGCGCGCCCTAATGCTGGAATGAATTATGTTGCATGTTAAAATTTAGAGGGAATCTGATTTTTTGTTTAATTTTAGTAAAATTAGAATGAAAAATTGTAATTTTTTTGGCGTAATGCCTTGTATTTGGAAGGAAAGTGGTGAACGGAGTGCCTTTATACTAGGTTCTCTCTACCCACCAAGATGGCTGGGATAGCGTGAAAAACGAGAATACTAAAAACATAACAATAAATATAAAAAATAAACATAACACGTACTTAGATTGATCATAAAAAGAAGTTGTATTGACGTTCGTAGCACCTGTGTAAGACATAACAAAATCTAAAATTTTAAATATAGCGAAGCTAAGAAAAACTACGAGTAATAATATAATACATTTTTTTAGCTTTACACTGCATGCCGCACACAGCAGGCAGAGGGAACCTAGTGTTAAGACACTCTGTTCCCCAATTTCCGTCCAATTCTGGAGGCATTGCGTGTTAAATAGCCGAACTTAACGTCGTGCTTGGCCCTGCCACCAGAACTTAAATATTTCAATTCCTTAAGTGGGAATCAAACCCACAACCAGTCTGATCTCATATATAAATAATGTATTAGATAGCTTTAACATTTTTAAAGTTTAGAACACTTAGGAAAATTGAAAAAGACATTCAGAAAACGTATAAAAATTTGAACGCAGCGGGATTCGAACCCGCGCCTCTTTGGAAACCATCCAAGAACTCTGACCACTAAACCATGAGTTCTACTACCAGCTGCGTCTAATTTTTTATATGCTTATTACAACTTATTTATGTTTAATAATATAACTTTAACTCTCTCTCCATATAGACTGCAGTCTAATATTGTTGACGCATCGTTAAAGCTATATTTAATAGTAAATTGAACTGTCTTCGTCATGTCTTTGTATTACAATTACATTGGCGGGGGGTCTCTCGCTCTGGGGGTGGAACTGAAAGTCATGGGAAAATGCTATTTTACATGTTTAATACTAAAGTAATCATTTTTTTTAAAGCTTCACGCTGTATCCCGCACACAGCGGGGTAGGCAGAGGGAACATAGTGTTAAGACACTCGGTTTCTCACGCACCGCAGAATTTTTGGAGGTATTGCGTGTTGAGTGGCGGAACTTAATGCCGCGCTTTATCGTCGATTTTTTAATGTTTTAAAATTAATGTTAAAGAATAATGAAAGCAGGGTAGGCAGAGTGAACTGGCAACACTCTTTGCTCTCCGTTTTCTACAAAAAATCGAGACATTGCACATTGGGTCGCGAAACAAATGGAACTGTATGGGTATTATTGCCTCTACAATAGTTGTAGGTTTACCTGAGGTTGCTAAGGTTATATATAATTATTCTTCAACAAAAAATTCAATAAATAAATAAAAAAATCACTGACATATACTGACTCTGACCCCCTGTAATAAAGTGGCCTAATAAAAAAAAATTTTTTTGGGAAATTATAACAGAACCCTAGATTTAACTTTTTACGGTATTTTTTAGTAAAATAAAAATTAAGGAAATTTTGAGTTATGTCATTTTAATTATGAGGGTGTGATATGGCCAGATTTTCTCTAGCAAATCTACTCAACACTATTTTATATATTTCACCGAATTAAATTTAGTGTACCTATACTTCAGTTCAAATTGAAAACTTTGGCGGAAAAATATAATAATGTATAAAATATATATTGGGCCAGTCGTGGCGCAGAGGCACAAGGTGCGACTGTAAAGCGACTGGTTGTGGGTTCAATTCCTACTCGAGGAGTGGAAAGATTTAATATTTTCATTTTCTTCGCCTGGTGTCGAGGCATAGCGCGGCGTTAAACTCCGCCACTTAACACGCAATGCCTTCAGAATTCGGCGGAAAGTGGGGAACAGAGTGTCTTAACACTAGGTTCCCTCTGCCTACCCTCCTGTGTGCGGGATACAGCGTGAAGGTAAAAAAAATAAATAAATATATATTAACTTTACTGCGCAAAAACAAGGAAAGACTATTACATCAATATATTTGCATTTAAACTAGAATTTTTATTTGGTTATTAAGAAGTTAAACTTCAGCGTCATGTTCATATCCGATATGGTCTAGTGGCTAGGATACCTGGCTCTCACCCAGGAGGCTCGGGTTCGATTCCCGGTATCGGAAAATATATTTTTTAATTTTCTGATTTATTATTTGCCACTTATTTAAGGCAGTTGCGCTATATTTATTTGGTATTTCTATTTTTACGTAACACAACGCCGTGATTTGTATATATGTATATAATATATAAAATTACCTTTTATATGACTTACGAAGCTACCAAATAAAAAAAAAGTAAGTAAAATCTCTCATATCCATTGAAAAACTAATAACGTTCCACTTAAAGCTTCTTTACAAAGTTAATTCCCGCTTCAATCATTTTTTCACGTCAAATAGAATTACGTCATAGTGATTCTCACGAGAACAGACGGACAGTTGTAACAGAAAATATATATAATAAAATATCTTAGATATATGGAAATTATTGCAAAAGAAACTCTATTAGTATGGAATTAAGATCTCTACATATTATTTGTAATGTACAGTCAGATCAAATTAAATCCCCTTCTAATAAACATCAATCAAGTGACTATTAAATGCACCTTTGTGGATATTGTGTGTAGTTCCACTTGGACCTTATGCATAGGACCGAATTAATTAAAATTGGGAAATTATTTTTAAAATATATATTTTTATTAAAAATAATTTGAAAATGTATATTTATAAAATTAAAGGGTATTATTTATTTAATTTATTTTTTGTGGCCAGTCGTGACCCAGTGGCACAAGCTTAATAATAATTTTATTTTTTTTTTTTTTTTTTTAGCTTCACGTTGTATCCCGCACACAGCACGGTAGGCAGAGGGAACCTAGTTTTATGACATTCCGTTCCCCACTTTCCGCCGAATTCGAAGGCATTGCATGTTAAGTGGCGGAACTTAACGCCGCGCTTTGCCTGCCACTAGAGCGATGAAAATGGAAATATTAAATATTTCCACTCCTCGAATGGGAATCAAACCCACAACCAGTCGTTTACAGTCACACGCTTGTGCCATTGCGCCACGACTGGCCCCAAATATAATTGTATATTTTATTATACTAATAATTTAAATTATTTCCATTGTTAAATTGATTTTCGAAAGTGGAGAACGCAGTGACTTGTCACTGGATTTTCTCTTCCTATCTTACTATGCAGATAATAGTGCGAAGCTGTAAAAAATATAAATAAATAAACATGTGAGTATTTATTAAGAAAAATAAGATATATTTTCTTTTTAGAATAATATTCTTTCATTAAAAAGAATTTTAAATATTTTAGTCTATTAGGCCAAAATAATTGTACAAAACTTATATTTAAAATTGTTATTTTTATTTGGTTATTAGGAAGTTAAACTTCAACAATATAAACATATCCGATATGGTCTAGTGGCTAGGATACCTGGCTCTCACCCAGGAGGCTCGGGTTCGATTCCCGGTATCGGAATATTTTTTTTATTTTCTGATATATAAGAATTTATCATTTATTTATGTTACTTAAATAATTTTTTGTTATAAATATATTTTTTAAGTTTAATTTAAATAGTTGTGGGATGAACAACTTTATTGAAGATCAAATGCTGAAGATAGGTTATATAAAATCTTTGTATTTTTAGGAACCTAACACTTTTTCATAATGAAACAGTTATAGTAACGTTATAATTTAGAAAAAAAAAAAATAGAAGATCGTATGAATATCATGCCGCAATGGAACAACGTCTACCCACAATAAGAGTGTTGTCGATTCTTAGGTTGAAGGATAAATCAAATTTATTTAAATTATTTTATTTTTTACACTATGGTAAGGATACCTATAATAACCCAGTATGCAGTAGGTGAAGAACGGAATATTTCGACACTAAGTTCTATGCTTATCATGCTGAATACGGACCATATGTTAATCTATTTTATAATTAAAGAATTTCTAGTAAAACAATATAATCTTGTTTTAAATGTATAATAATTATTATTTTTTTTGCTTCACGCTGTAGTAATAGCTGTGGCAGGTATACGAATCGCAATTTAAGTGTAAAAGATACTGTATACCGCATACAGTAGGGTAGGCAGAGGGAACCTAGTGTTAAGACACTCCGTTCCCCACTTTCCGCCAAATTCGGAGGCTTGCGTGTTAAGTGGCGGAACTTAACGCCGCGGTTTACCTCGACACCAGAGCGAAGGAAATGGGAATATAATTTCCACTCCTCGAATGGGAATCGAACCCACAACCAGTTGTTTATAGTCACACGCTTGTGTTAAAAAATATAGTTTTTATTAAAAAAAATAAACATAATTTTCATCCCCAGGTACAATTTAGTGAGTCAAATACAGAAGCGGCCGGCTCGCGCGCGCCACCTGTCGTCGACACGCGTCTGTTCTGTTATATGTACATACATCCTGCACCGCATTCGTATTGAAGCAGGGGAGACTAAAGTATTGTCGCTATAATAGTTAAAAAATTTATTAAATGATTTTTTAAATATTTTTTTCTTCATGAGGACATATGTACATATGTATATGTATAAACATTAAAATACCCTATGCCTAATCGTTTCTCTTAATTTTCTACTTTTTACTAAATATATTACAAAGAATTAGCTCTGCAGAAAAAACATATAACATGGTAGTCAGAAAGTACCACTATATCCTCCACTTTCCGTCTAAAATGGAGTAATTACGTATATTCAATACGTGTAAACGTGGTAGAACTCAACGCCGCGCTTTGTCTAACCATAGCATATAAATGAAAATAAAAATAATTATTCTCCGAGGAATCAAATCCACAACTAAACGTGTTACCAGTCATAATAATTTTGTAAAATCCAGGATTAGTCGTGACGCAAAGGAAAAAAGTGTGATTGTAAAGCGACTGGCTGTAGGTTCGATCCCCATTCGAGGAGTGGCATTAAATGGAAATATTTTTTTATTTTCTTCGCTCTGGTATCGAGGTTAACCGCGGGGTTAAGTTCCGCCACTTAACACAATGCCAGAATTTGGCGGAAACTTGGGCACAGAGTGTCTTAACACTATATTCCCTCTGGCTATCCTACTATGTGCGGGATTCAGCGTGAAGATAAAAAAATAAATAAACGTAGCGGGCCATACTTTGATGTCCCATGCAATTTAGTTAACCGTCCATTGATGTTGAAAACAATTTATATTGTAAACGCACCTTTGACCCGGCGCGGGCGAGGGCGGGCGGGCGCACCGGCACACGACTTGTCAGCATTACTTAATGTATTACAACGTTTTATTGATAATCATACGATTTGCCCTTTCACAGTCAAAGTAGATGTTAGTGATTCGTAATTATTTGACAGATGGAATGGAGGGACGGCTGGAGTATTGAATCTTTAATATTAAAAATTTAATGAAAATAATTTGAAATTAATTATGTTTTTGGTCGTCTTGATGTGTCGAGACAAACTGAATATCGAGAAATTGGAACTCAATGCCTTGTTTTGCCTTTGCCTTTCGAGAAAAGGAGAAAAATTTTTTTTTTCAACCTTTTTGGAGGGGATTTTCAACATTTTGAAGATTTTTTTTTTTAATTTAATTGACTTTTTTTTCTAATCTCTTAAACGATTTTACCGATATAAATGCAGTTTTGACTATTGTATTTTGGTAATATTAGTTTCCTTAATATTTAATTTCAATCAGTTCATAACTAGAAAAGGTGAAAAAAAAAATCTTCTTTCGACAAAATTGCTATACAACAATTGTTTTATTAAAGTGAGGCATAACAAAATATTTACAATTTTCCGTTACTTTATATACATAAATATTTGGTCCAAAAAATATGAAAGTGTGGATCCGGTAAGCCGTTTTATAAATCAAGTGTAATACTTTGAAATATGCCTCGGTAATGGGCAGTTTGTATGCAGTGCGAGATCAGCGGCTCAACGCGGGCGGAGGAAAAAGATCGTGCGATATTAGAGATTACCTCTATATAGCCATTATGTGGGCTGGATTAATAATATTTACATTGCTATTATTTTATCTGTTTATTGTAAATAGTTATTTTTTCGTGCGGGTATTTTTAGTTTCTCCGGCATATAAGAGAATAGGCTAAGAGAAGCTGTTGCTGAGAAGTTATCAAATTTTGTAATTGTTCTGACCAATATCTTTTATTAAAGATAAATAGTATGAGGCCAGTTGCGGCGCAGTGGCACATGCGTGTGACTGTAAACGACTGGTTGTGGGTTCAATTCCCACTCGAGGAGGTGGAAATATTTAAGTATTTTATTCGCTCTGGTATCGAGGAATAGCGCAGCGTTAAGTTTCGGCACTTAACTCATTGTGAGTTGACTTCCGAATTTGGCGAAAAGTGGGGAACGGAGTGACTTAACACTAGGTTACCTCTGCCTACCTTGCTGTGTGCGGGATACAGCATGCAGCTAATATAGATGTTAAACGTTAAAACTACGTAAATATAGTAAAAATTGAACAAATATAAGAAATTAATCAAAAAGAAAGGAATAATAAATATTACGCTACTACAAGGCAAGGTAGGCACAGAGAACCTAATGACACTCCATTCTCCATTTTTCGCCAAAGTTTTAGATATTGCATCTTACGTAGCGGAACTCAACGCCGCACAATATTAAAATTCACTTTCTAATAAATAATATATAGTATTTTTTTATCTTCACGCTGTATCCCGTAGACAGCAGCGTAGGACTAGGGAACCTAATGTTAAGACACTCCGTTCCCTACTTTCCGCCAAAATCAGATGCTTTGCATTCTAAGTGGTGGAACTTAACGCCGTGCTTTGCCTCGACACCAGAGATAAGAAAATAGAAATATTTTATATTTTTTCCACTCCTCGAGTGGTAATCGAACCTACAACCAGTCGCTTTACAGTCACTCTGCGCCTGTGCGCCACGACTAGCCCCATATAGTATTTATATAATATGATAATTTCTAAAATTCAGATTTAAATATACAATTTGGTAATGAATAGTCGAAACGTCGATTGAATTTCATTAAGCGAGTATGTAGCCATCATTTATTCCACAACTAAGTGGTCAAAGCGGTCTGTGTGCGGCGAGTGACTGCGTATCTAATCGATATTGTTAATAATACTGTGTTCTGCTATATCATGCTACGTGATGGGTCAGTTTTAAGGTTTCTGAATGTATTTATTGGTTCGGAGGTCGATTTCTGTTTTGGAAACTATTTTAGATTTAAAAGGTAGTGGCCAGTCGTGGCCCAGTGGCACAAGCGTGTGACTGTAAACGACTGGTTGTGGGTTCGATTCCCACTCGAGGAGTGGAAATTATATTTCCATTTTCTTCGCTCTGGTGCCGAGGTAAAGCGCGGCGTTAAGTTCCGCCACTTAACATGGAAGCCTCCGAATTCGGCGGAAAGTGGGGAACGGAGTGTCTTAACTCTAGGTTCCCTCTGCCTACCCTGCTGTGCGCGGGATAGTGAGTGAAGATAAAAAAAAAATAGTTTTCTTTTACATTTTATATGTTTGTGACAGTGTATGTTTTCAATTAAAAAAAATTAAAAGCTCGGCTAAAATTAAAAGCTTGGTTATTTTGTTACTACTTATTATGTTTTTCATAATCGTTACATTGTTAATTGATAATACCTAAATCATTATATATTTTATTACTTTTTTAAGTATAACACTTTATCTCTAACAGATATTCGGAAAAGGTGCCAGAATTTTAAGGAACTAAAGTAATAGTTATTTGTGTATTTTAGGTATAAGATGTTTAAAGTAAACATGGACGTTGTAAATGTATTTAAAATATTTCTAAATTGGAATGGGTCATCTACAGTCATTTATTTAGCCATAATAGAATGTCTTTAATATTTTGAAAGTTTTTTTTTTATGAATTAAAGAAGGCAAACGAGCCTGGTGTTAAGTGGTTACCTTCGCCAATAGACATCAACAATATTAGAGTTATGGATGCGAGTATATAGATATTTGGCGGTTCGTCTTTGACATGCTAGTGGTCGCGAGCCAGTCGGAGAACGAATCTCCTACCACCAAGCTACTGGGTTACCCGCCTTTTACGGGACGCTACCCAGCGGCGGAGGGGAATTGTATTCTTAACCCGTGGGGGCCACGGGCAAAAAGGGTTTTTCATCAAGACACCAATTTCGCATTGCATGATAGCCAGCATGAACTCAATGTCATGCCATTTCGTTCACTGATCGAATTAGACATCGCAGAACTCAACGCTAGAGTTTGTCAGTTGCTAAGTCAAGGAATGTAAAAAAATGAACATTAGAGTATTTATTACTCGGAATGACATTGAACCTACACCTGTTGCGTTTATTTTAAGAAATACAATGACTTTTCCAGCTATGATTCAGTGGGTCTGATGTTATGTATAATATTAAACGTATAGAAATAATATATAAAAGTCATCTTCACGCTTTCTCCCGCATAGTATATTAGTAAGATAGATTATAATGTTAAGACACTCCGTTCTTCACGTTATTAACACCAGTAGCTTCACGCTGTATTCCGCACACAGCAGAGTAGGCAGAGGGAACTTAGTGTTAATACACTCCGTTGCCCACTATATCAGTAGTTATATATGTCGGCGCAACGATGAGTTAAATTAATATAATAGTTAAATTAATCGATTTAAAACAACTTTGAATAATAATTTGTAAAGTGTTCAAATTTTATCATAAAGACATAAAGATAAAAAAAAATGTAGATACTTTTGACTTGCTATTTGCAGTATAAATAGCAGCATTTTGCAAACACGAGGGTCTCGCTACAGTCTTCAGAAAGTGCTGACTGACTTCTCTGTGATAATATTACGGTGCCTTAATAATAAACTAGGCTTTCAATAATATTAAGCAGTTTTATTTTTAGACCTATCATCGTCCACGATCATCACAACCATACGAGTGACGTCAGCAGTGGTGATGTCACTCCATTAAAACATAGCTCTGGTTTTCATTTCTTCTTGTTTTTTTAAGTTCACGCTGTATCCCGCGCACAGCAGGGCAGGCAGAGGGAACTTAGTGTTAAGACACTCCGTTCCCAAAGAGCGAAGAAAATGGAAATATTAATTTTTCCACTCCTTGAGTGGGAATCGAACCCACAACCAGTCGTTTACAGTCACACGCTTGTGCCACTGCGCCACGACTGGCCCCAAACTGGTTTTCTTTTCAACATATATTATTATGTAATTATTTAATAGTAAATACGATTAATAATCTAAACATAATTTTCAAATAGCACGAGCACGTACCAACATCTCGGGAACAAATAACAATATATTAGCTCTCTGGGGAGAACAGGGCTTAGCTATTACTGGGTTGCTAGTGATGTCACCACGATTTGTTATCGATTGTTGTAATTTTTTTAATTTTTGGATATTAAATCTTCACTATGCATGAAATAAATAAATGCATGCTTCTTTTTTTTTTATAAATGTGTATTTTAAATTGTTTATAGAGTACGAAAAATATTTTTGCTAAGTTACCTAGTCTCAAGTCGTATTATAAAACCAAATTGTAATACGTTTTCTAAAAATGTAATTGTAATTAGATTTTGTGTAGTGATGAAAACTTGGTATATGTTTGCTTGTAGTTAATACAATTTGTAGTTGTATGTCGAGATCTTACTTAAAGGAATATCTATGTTTAAGTTTACTAGAACATTCCTTTTGAAAAAACGCATATAACTTAAAATAAAAGAAAATTTGTAAAACGAGTGAATTATCAATCATTCTGTTATTATTATTAGTGCAGTGGATACTCATAGTAGTTCTGGGTTCAATATATTTTTAGTCTAAAGTAGTTGTAGCAATCATTTCATGTCAACAGGCTGTATCTTTCATGTTATATCGAATAATACTATGTGAGAAACGTGTGAAGTTCAAAAAATAGTAATAACTAAAAAGATACAATAAATAGATACAAAAAAAAATTAACGCAGCGAGATTCAAATCCGCATCTTTTAGACAGTTTTCTAGATTTCGCACTTCGGTCGCGCCGGTCAATATCCCGCTGCGTTATAATTCTTATATATTTTCTAAAAATATTTTTCTTATACTAAACGAGTTAATAATACTTAAAAAAATATTAAAATAAATGAAAATAATTTAATTGCAACACATCACAACACTACAGAAGTTCACGTTGAACTTTATGCGGTGAAGCGATTTAAACGGGCAGAAATATTCATTTCGCTATGAAATATTCCGTCGCCACCAAACCGGAAATTTTATTAATTTCAGATCTCCCATTTTACATTTATTAATATTAAAATACAGCTTTATTATATTGTATTGTACCTGTATACTTATTGTGCCTGGCTGTGCTAAATTGTTTTTAGTGAATCGATTTTGATAATGTTAACCTTTTATTTTAATTACTTATACATTGGGGCCAGTCGCAGAGGCACAAAGTGTGCCTCTAAAGCGACTGGTTGGAGGTTCGATTCCCGTTCGAGGAGTGGAAATATTTAATATTTCGATTTTTTTCGCTCTGGTGTCGAGGCACCGTTCGAGCGCGGCGTTAAGTTCCGCCTCTTCATTCAGAATTCAGGTGTAAAGTGATAACGGAGTGTCTTGTCACTAGGATCTCTCTGTCTACCCTGCTGAGCTATAAGGCAAACGAGTAAAGCTAAGTATAATACTGCATCTGTATTATTATAATACGAGCTCTTCCGGGTGTGTACATATATGACACTTTAACAAAATATCATTTATTTAATATGATCTTTTCTTTTCGCGATTACTACACACATTTTAATGAAACTATTTTTAAATACATTTTTAGAAACCCGACGTTTCGAACACTTTACAGTAGTCCGTGGTCACAGGTACCTGGTAGACTCAGTCTACCTGGTAGACTCAGTCTACTTGTGACCCTAAAAATGTATTTTCGAATACCAAAAATATACGCGATTAATCCGGTTAAAAATAGTTTCATTTCAAAATATAATTTATTTATCCCTCTTATTATTATTATTGGTAATATTCATATATATAATAAGTTCGTAAATAAATAAAAAAGAATTATTTTGAATTGTTTTATTTGTATTAGCTAATCTTTCAAAGCTAGATGAAGGTTATTCTTCGCCTACCGTCATGTCGTTGATATTTTGCACCGCTTAGTTGACGCTCGTATTTCGAAGCGCTGTCATATATTTCCTTTATGTATAATTACTTATAATTATTATTCTTAAATACCTTGTGCATTTTAATATTAGATATTTATGTTGGACTATTTTAATAACTTTCTTGTGTTCGTGTATTCAGTTTTCTGTGTATTTATGTTTCTGATATACATTTATAAAGTGGTTGTCGAATCGTTATTAATGTAAGTTGACTTTTCATTACAATATCCATCAACACTACATTATTCTTCGCTTTTGGTTCATATTAAGTTATTTGATCTCGAAAAAAAATAGCTTCATGCTTTTCTCCTTATATTAGGGTCGTCAGAGAGAACATAGTGTCAAAACACTTCGTAGTCCATTTTTCACCCGAAATCAATTATTGCACGTACAAGTCGAGGAACTGATCGCCACACTTTGTTTAGATATTAACCACCATCATTCCCCTGAGTGAGGATAGAACCTACAACCATAGCATTTACTCAGACGCTGCCCCACTGTGCCATAATGGCCTATAAATGTATGAAATGTGTAGAAATTGGTTTGTCCATTTCAAGTATATTCAATACTGGAATTCGCCTACAGGGACCAAACAAATGTGTACATTTTATTTATACGCGTTGTCTTAAATGTTTGAAACAATGAAATTTATTTAAACTGAACCATATAGCGAATGTTATGTTATGCGTATATTTTTTTTTACAATTTAATTTATACCACTACGGACATAAGGACTGTACCTTTTTTTAAATAATCTTTATTTTTATATATAAAATCCTTTTTTCATTAACAATATCAGGGCTTAAAACTAAGTAAGCTTTAACTAGGTTTACAAAATATATCATAAGAGAGAAGAGATTTCTTTCAATACTAATCATAAATTATATGCGTATATTTGTAACTAGCGGTCCGCTCGCGGCTTCACCGTGTGAACTACATAACTGTTTCACTGTACTACAATCCTCGGGAGTGGATTTATAAAAAATAAATTAGCATATATTTAAGCTTGGATTATCAACTATATTTATACCAGAATTCAACACAATCGGTCAAACGGTTTAGATGTATCATATAAAATTTCATCTCCTATTCCAATCATTTAGAGATAGATTTTTAAAACAATAAGTAGCCTATGTTAGAGTCAGTAAATTTTACTACTTTCGTTTTAAATTTCATCCAAATCGGACCCTTAGATTAGCCGTGAAAGGGTGACAGACAAACAGACAGACTTTCGCATTTATAATATAAGTATAGATACTTGTAAATATGTCGATATAACATTTTTGATAAACATAATTAAACGTTTAATTTTGCCATACCTATATATATTTTGAAAAGCGTAAGGGACACGGGGCAGTAATTGGTAGAAGGTTTTGTAATGACAACCAAAGTCATTATGTTTTCTCCTTAATTTTAACCATTTTTTTGCATTTAACTTATTGTAATAATTATCTATGTTATATTGTGTCTTTTATGAATATCCTAAAGTGCGTTACATGAAAGACCCTACATGAAATATACGCGAGAAATCTGCTATTTTTGTTTTTTCAGCTTCACGCTGTATCCCGCACACAGCAGGGTAGGCAGATGGAACCTAGTATTAAGATACTGCGTTCCCCACTTTCCGCCGAATTCGGAGGCATTGCGTGTTAAGTGGCGGAACTCAACGCCGCGCTTTACCTCGACATCAGAGCGAAGAAAATGGGAAGTGGGAATCGAACCCACAACCAGTCATTTACAGTCACACGCTTGTGCCACTGGGAATATTTATTTATGCACTGCTATTGGGAATATTTATTTATGTAATATTACCTACTCAAAGCAGTGATTTTTAGTTTTTTATACATTTCCGTGTTTTTGTATGCTAATCACAAAACAAGCATAACTAATTTAAATGCAGTTTTAAATATGATATTTTGTTTAATTTCCCTTAACATATAGTGTTTGTTTTATTTGAATTAGTTCATAATATATATAAAGAACAATATATAAAGTAAGGAAAGCAGGTGTTATGTTTTGACAAACTTGAACTATCATTGCTTTATTAACAGTCGCAGGTCAAAATATAATTATTTAAATTTATTTTCCTACGCAGCCAAAGTACAGCTAGTCCATAGGTACTTATAAATGCGAAAGTCTGTCTGTTTGTCTGTCACGCTTTCACGGTTCACCTGTCGGTCTAAATTGGATGAAATTTAAAACAAAAGTAGTAAAAAATACAGGGTCAAACATAGGCTACTTATTTTTTTCAAAATCTTCCTCTAAAATGGGTTGAAATATGGGATGATAATTTATATGAATAATCTAAACCGCTTTATCGATTGTAATGAAATTTGGCATAAATATAGTTGTAAATCCAAGGTTAAACATTGGCTACTTTATTTTTCAAAAATTCAACACTGAGTGTTGCTATATAATGAAATATTTATGGAGTTCATGCGGCTAAGCCGCAACCGGGGCCGATAGTAATTAATTTAGGTATAGTAACATTTCTAATTGTATGCTTCTTTTCAAAGAAGATTTTAGCATATATAATAATTAGACTAAGATATATAATAATTAGACTAAGATGTAAGATGTCCTTTACATCGTAGTCTAATTTTTATTATATTTAAAATAATCAGTTACTAATGCATACATGTTTAGTTTAGCAATCTGACATGGCGCGAGGCGCGAGGCGCGTCGGGGCGCAGCGAGTTAAAAACCGTGTAAGTTTATTACAATGGAACACCGGCTGGGGTGCGGGTACACTGCTGGACAAGTTGAAAGGTAAAATAGTATATATGCTTATAATAGTTACTTAAATATTATTATGAGGTCAGTCGTGGCGCAGTGGCACAAGCGTGTCGACTGTAAACGACTGGTTGTGGGGTCGATTCCCACTCGAAGGGTAGAAATATTTAATATTTTCATTTTCTTCGCTCTGGTGTTGAGGCTAAGCGCGGCGTTAAGTTCCGCCACTTAACACACAGTGCCTTCGAATTCGGCGGAAAGTAGAGAACAGAGTGTCGTAACACTAGGTTCCGTCTGTCTACCCTGCTGTGTGCGGGATACAGCGTGAAGCTAAAAGAAAGGAAACAAAATATTATTTAAATTGTAATTTTAAATAAGGTTTATTGAAGAAAAAAAAATATGTGATTAACAATCATGTAAGATTAATCTTATACTAAAAAGTATATGATGAATTGGTTGGTTACTTAAATATTGTAATAAAGAAACAGAATATGACTGTTAATTTTATACTGAAGTATACACGTTTATTTTCCTATTTTTAATTTTATGATTATATTTAAAATTTGCTATGCTGGCTATGGTCATAGATTATTTATTTAATGCTACTTGGGTTCAAATTTAATTTCATCTTCAATTTTTCACAGAATTAACTATTTTAAGCTTATGAGTAAGAAATAAAAAAAAGAAGACCTTTATCTCTATTTTAACATTTTTTAAAGTTCACACACTTAAAATTAAAATTGTCAATTTTTAGAAAACGCTTTTTCAAAATTTTCAGAAATTTTTAGCAATACTCAAACCCGTATCTCTTAGCAACCGACACTGGCTGCTTAGTCACGCACTCTACTCCCGGCTTATTGCAATTTATTTTTGCTGTCTGTCCTATTTTAAAAAATTGTACCTATATAATTTGAAATTATTATTAAAGCTTATCTTTATTTTGGCACACAGTGTACCCCGATCTATTCGCTTAGGCGGGGGCGCGTATTAACTTATAATAAACTACGCGTGGTTTTACGGCTACAATGCGTTACTACCCCTGTCTATATCAAAACGCCTTTAGAACAACCCTTAAAGAACAAATATAATACCCTAATATAAGAACGTAGAGTTAAAATTACTATGACATTATTGAATTTGAAAATGTACTAAAATTTAAAGTATTTTGAACTTTAGCTTCAAAAAATAAGGTTTATTTTTCTTTGGTATCAATATTGTTATAGTATTTTTTGGAATTGACAAGGAAATAGATACCCCAAGGCATAACCGATATTAAAGCGGGGTATTTTTTATTAAAAATCATCGCTTAGCACCTCTGCGCCTTTTAATGGCATATTTTTTTATGGTATGCCTTTGTTTGCATAAGTCGTGTTCAACTAAGAAGCTTTGTTGGAACTTTTCAACTTAAAATCTAACCAAATAGTTAAATCAATTGATTAAGTATGGGTGCATGTTAATTGAAGTCCCAGAAGGCTTGTTTTTAATAAAAAACACCTGTTTCTAAATAAACTTGCTTAAAAGGACATGCGTAATTTTGAATGTCTGAATTTATAAGAAAACTAGCAACCGCTCGCGGCTTCGCCTCCGTAACTACAGAACTTTTCATATGTTCTTTCGACTGTTATTTCGATCTTTTAGGGGTAGATTTTTACGAAAAAACGCTTTAACGATTGACTCAGTTGTCGACTATATTCTTTCTGAATTCCATCTAAATCGGGCTGGTAGATTAACCATGAAAGCGTAATAGACAGACAGACTTTCGCGTTTATAACATCAGTATGAATGGATACAGCACGTGTCAATATAGTGTAAGTGGGTACCTACATAGAAATTTAGGACACATACAATCATATATATTTGTAACACTCTGTGTGTAATGTTTTTTTACAAAAAGATAACCTGCAGTGTTGTTATTGATTTTTAATATGTGCTTTGATTACTATTAAGAGAAAATTTAGTGTTAAGTCACAACTTTCACCACTGTTCCGTAAAATTTCAACACATGTCGAGTGACGTAAGTAGACATCACGTTCTATCTTTTTTAGAGTAATTATATAAAAATAACTCGAATATAACTAAAAAAATAAGTTGTAACAAAGCGTATAAGAATTTCGACGCAGCTTTCTTTTTCAATTTTCCTACGTATGGAATAACACTTTAAAATGCTTAAAAGTTTCGAATATAACTATTCTAATAAAAATCGAACCTGCAACCATAGCTTTTACTTCCATAGAATTACAAAACAAATCATCAAATCAACTAATATTAAGCTTAATAGCAGAGAATCGTCTAAATCAATCTCCACTTAATCAAAGTCACTCCTCCACTAAACGGAAAAGGCCATTCGATGTAACTCGCTGAAGACGCATTAGCGCTAATACTAATACACCATCTTAATGTCTGTTTTATTAATAAATGATGAACTTCTTGCTTAGTTCTGTTATATGACCTTGGAGATTATTATTACTTATTATATGTATTTTAGTTATTTTTTGTGTTTTTTTTAGCTTCACTCTTTATCCCGCACACAGCAGGGTAGGCAGAGGGAACCTAGTGTTAAGACACTCCGTTCCCCACTTTCCGCCGAATTCGGAGGCATTGCGTGTTAAGTGGCGGAACTTAACGCCGCGCTTTGCCTCGACACCAGAGCGAAGAAAATGGAAATATCAAATATTTCCACTCCTCGAATGGGAATCGAACCCACAACCAGTCGTTTAGTGGCCCCTAATTGTTATTTAATTTGATTTTTACGCTGTATCCCGCACACACTCCTAAAGACACTCCGTTTCTCACTTTTCGACGAATTCTGGAGGCATTGCGTGTTGAGTGGCGAAACTTAACACCGTGCTTTGCCTCTTTGTAATACCAGATCGAAGAAGTTGATTAAATATTTAGATTCATTGAGTGGGAATCGAATCCACAACCAATCGTATTTAAAATCACACTTCGTGCCCACAAGCCACGACGGGACATTGATATTTGTGTAATTTTGAAACTAATTTTGTTTTACGTCATACTCGTATTAAAGTGTTTTGGTCTTAAATTCATATATTTGATTAATAAGACAAAGTGTGGCGTTCAATTTCGCTATTTAAAGTCGTTTGGTGTAACTTGTTGAAGCATTAGCGCTAATACTAATATACCATCTGAATGTCTGACTAATATACTAGCGACCCGCTCGCGGCTTCACCGCGTGAACTATTTCGTTATATTGCAACCCTCGGGGGTGCATTTTTAAAAAATAAAGTAGCCTATGTTTAAGCTTAGATTATCAACTATATTTATGCCAAAATTCATTACAATTGGTCAAGCGGTTTAGATTTTTCATATAAACTTTCATCCCCTATTTCAACCCTTTAGAGGTAAAAATAAGTGGCCTATGTTAGACACAGTCACTTTTACTACTTTCATTCTAAATTTCATCCAAATCGGACGCGTAGATTGGCCGTGAAAGCGTGACAGACAAACACACAGACTTTCCCATTTATAATACAAGTATGGATGATGAACTTCTTGCTTAGTTCTGTTATATGACCTTGGAGATTATTACTTTATAATAGTTATATAATAGATATTTAATTTGACTTTTTTCAGCTTCACGCTGTATCCTGCACACAGCAGGGTAGGCAGAGGGAACCTATTGTTAAGACACTCCGTTACCCACGCACCGCCAAATTCTGGAGGCATTGCGCGTAAGGTGAATGATTTTTTAATTTCTAAATGAGGTCATATGGCAAACTGTCAGAGTGAACCTAGTGTCAAGAAACTCCATTCTCCACTATCCTTCCAAAAGCGAGACAATGCGTGTTGAGTAACGGAACTTAATACCACGCTTTATCATAGCAGAGTAGAGGAAAGAAAATATATCCAATATAATAATTCCCCCGAGTGAAAATCGAATACAACCAGCCCTGTTTACATTCAGACGCTGTCCTCCTGCGCCGTTAAGGCTTGTTTCGGTTCATGTTTTGCCTAATATATAAAAAAGATACATCATTTTGGAAAATACTTGGTAAATAATTTGCTTTGTTCTGCATAAATAATAAATTTCGTAATATATTTAACTAAATATTGCTTTAAGGCCAGCCGTGGTACAGTGGTGTGTATGAGTGTCTATAAATAAAACTAGTTGTGGGTTCGATTCTCACTCGAAGAGTGGAAATATTGAATATTTCTATTTATTTCACTCTTGTATCGAGGCAAAGCGCGGCATTGAGTTTGCCACTTAACGCGCAATGCCTCCACCTTCGACCGAAAATGGGAAACGGGGTGTCTTAACGATAGGTTCCCTCAGCCTACCTTGCTATGTGCGGGATACAGCGTGAAGCTAAAAAAATATTATATAACTAAACATAAGTATGTTCAATGAGTTGCGATAGGACGACAGTCGCAATTTAAATTTACTAAAAGTTTCATATTGAAATAGCTTTTTCAGCGAGAAATGGTCGCGGTCTTATGATTTTTATGATTTATTTATTATAAAAGTAAGAAAAAATACAGCTTTAAGCTCTATTCTTCATAGCAGGGTAGACCGGGACGTCTTAGTAACAAGATACATAGTTTTTGACTTCCCTACCAAAACCGAAACATTGAGTTAGAAATTGGCGAAACTTTTAACCTCTTTCCATATTTTTTCTATATGTTTTTATAAATAGCAAATAATATACTTAGATACTACAACCAATCTCGTTTAAAATCAGATTCTCCCACTGAGTTACGATAGCCTCAATGATGTTCAAAAAATAAATTTGTTATAAAATACATTTTTAATTACGCATAAATATCACTGAACAATACATAACATAAATAGCAATACAAGAACGTTTCGAGCATTTGGACGGTTTTCAAGAGGTACAAGTTCGAATACCACTACGTCTAAATTTTAAACATTTTCTAAGTATATTTTAATTATAAGTATATTTTTATTTTCATGAGTCTTAGATACTTTTAATAAAAGATTTTTTTTATAGCTTTACGCTGTATCCCGCACATAGCAGGGTAGGCAGAGGGGACCTATTGTCAAGACACTCCGTTCACCACTTTCCGTCGAATTCGGTGGCATTGCGTGTTAAGTGGCGGAGCTTAACGCCGCGCCTTACCTCGGATACCAGAGCGAAGAAAATGGAAATATCAAATATTTCCACTCCTCGAGTGGGAATCGAACCGACAACCAGTCGTTTACAGTCACACGTCACTGGCCCCAAAAGATATTATTATTTAATATCCCACACAAAACTTACATAACTCTAATATGAATAAATAAATAAATAAAAACAAGCAATTTTATAATATCATAAAGCGTTGCATCAAAGCCTCTCGTTCTCGTCCCGCTCTCGTAACGCAATATACGAGTACGTACCTAACAAGTGCCTCAGAGCGTAGGCAGACTCAAAGCAGGTATTTTTAATCTAAATTCCTCAGATACCTGCTACAGAGTAATTGCTGGGGTGGATATAGTGAAAATATATGTATAGAAATATATATTATAACTGCAATGTAGAGTGGTAGAGACATAAATGATATGACGGTTTTGATGAGTTTATTAACATTTTTTGAGTGAAAATAATAATTTTGTTTCAAAAAATGTGCTTGTTTTTTTTTTTTTATAACTTCACGCTGTATCCTGCACATATTAGGTTAGGCAGAGGGTACATAGTGTTAAGACACTCCGTTTCCCATTTTCCGCCGATTTTGGAGGCATTGCGTGTTAATTGGCGGAACTCAACGCCGCACTTTGCCTTGATTGAAGTAAATGGATATATGAAATATTTCCACTCTTCAAGTGGTATTCGAACCCACAGCCAGTCACTATGCATTCCCACTTAGTTCCTCTGCATCAGGACTGGCCCCAATGTGCTTGTATTTTTTTTATTTCGTTTATTGTAGGAATATATATTTATATTTTTTTTTATTAACTTATTCCATGCACCATAGAGTTGTAGTGTCCCTGTGGACGTAATAAGTCATATGACGGCTATACTAGATTTAACATTTTGGAGTGTAAATTAAATTTTTAAAGAGAAAAATGTCTTGCTTCCTTTCTAATTTTCTTTGTTATATGGTTATATATTACTAACATATAAAAATATGTTAAATTAATTCATAAGATAGTGTTTTTTATAATGTTTTTTTATAATGCCAGCTATTAAAAAAGATGTTAGGTATTAATTTTGATTTTGTGTATTCCTAAGTACTTAAACAAGAGGTAAATAAAATATAAAATATAAATATTGAGGAGTCAAGTAATAGAATTGTCAGTGCTTTATTACTTATTTATTAAAAAAACAATTATTATTATTTTCTTTTTAGCTTCACGCTGTATTCCGGGACCTAGTGTTAAAACCTAGTGTTAAGACACTCCGTTTCTCTTTCCGCCGAATTCGGAGGCTTGCGAGTTAACTGGCGGAGCTTAACGCCGCAAAAAAACAATTATCTAGCTTAAATATACTTTTCTCTCATTCGGTTTATGAAATGAAAAATTAATGAGCGCTTTCTAATAAGAATATTGAATGGAATTCTAGACTTTTACAAATTATTAATAACTAGCGGCCCGCTCGCGGCTTCGCCGCGTTATCTATTCTGTTATATTGCAACCCTCGGGGGCACATTTTTAAAAAAATAAAGTAGCCTATGTTCAACCTTACATTATCAACTATATTTATGCCAAATTTCATTACAATTGGTCAAGCGGTTTAGATTTTTCATATAAACTTTCATCCCCTATTTCAATCCTTTAGAGGTTGGTTTTTGGAAAAATAAGTAGCCTATGTTAGACCCAGTTATTTTTACTACTTTCATTCTAAGTTTCATCCAAATCGGACCAGTAGATTAGCCGTGAAAGCGTGACAGACAAACACACAGACATTCGCATTTATAATATAAGTATGGATAATATAAAATTTTAAGAGTATGATGGAGAACGGAGTGTCTTGACACTAAATTTTCTTGAACTAAAAAGAAATTTTAATAGACAAATTTATGCACGTTTTGCATACTTGTGTACCTACATTATATTTGATCATTAAGAAAAGCTTAAAATATTGTATAATAGTAGTCTGCAAAATATAACAATAATTTTGAAATAATAACATCAAAAATCAACACTCAAATCATCTCATTTCGCCCCTAAATTGGTAACTTAAAAAAGAATCACAGAAAACAACACAAAAGGTCCAAGCACCAAGGAAAATTAACTTCAAATACGAAAAAAAAGGCAATCCAAAAGGCATTCCTTATTCAACGACGTCCGAAAACTGGAGACGCTACAAGATATCGCACTCAAGCCCTGAAATATTTCCAATATCCTCTCTTATTTACTCTACCCTATACTCTATCCTATACTACTACTGTATACTGTACTTCTATACTTCTATACATCTATAGATCGTCTCTATATCATGCTGTATTTGTTTTTTCCATTACAAAAGAACGAAACGCCCTGAACTTAACTATACACATTATATTTCAATATCAGAGTAAGGCCGCCCACAGACAAGTGATTTCCAAGCTTTACCATTGGCTGGTTGACTCTACCACTCTACGAAATACCCAAATCGCGATCTAGAAAGAGATAGAGATATCACTTTGTTATGTGTAATCTATGAGTTAGAAAAGGACGCATAGATGTTATCTTTAATATTGCAAATCGTCGTATCAATAATACGTGCACGAATGAAATAATAGATTATTCGTTTGTTCAAATCGGCCGTAAACAAAATGTTAACATCTATTACTGTAGTCCGGAATGCGTCTCGTAGAGTTATACGGCAATTGTACGAGTGGGATAGAGACAGCTATATAGCACTCAGTGCCGTCCCCTAAACGTTATCTGGACAACAATGTGAGCACTATCTGTTTTGTACCAGTCGTCGACGAGTTTCCACATTAAACGATCATTTTAAGGGCGAACCAATCAAACTGCAAATTTATACAAATTGATACTAAACGGCTTATATTAATTTTATAACAAAAATTAAGTGTGTAAATAAGTTGAGCGGAGTCGTAATTAAAACTAATTGAGTTTAATACGACGCTAATTATTTTGCATTAAGGCGGTTTTTTGCTGATATTCCGCCGTTTCGGGACCGCGAGTGACATATCCGAATTTCAGGACTGAAAGTGTTAAAAAAAACGTTTAAAATGTTCGACAGTTCAACGGCCGGAAGCCGAACGTAGAGCTTTGGCCTGTGCTTTTGTGTTTTTTTTGTGTTTTAAGTAAAATTTTGTGGTACAGTGATAATACAATGTCGGTATAGGGGGCGGGCTTAGTTGGGCCTTAGAGGCCATGCTTAATAACCTCACGGCGACAGCTTTAGGAGGTAAGCTTAAATATTTATCTCCTTTTTTCAATATTAATTTATTTATATTCAACTTCTTGTAACCCAAATAGAAAGATTCTTAAAGAAAAATATTTTTTTCAAAATATATAAAAAATGGGTGTAGCGGGATTCGAACTCGCGCTTCATGGAAACCGTCCAAGTACTCTGACCGCTAAGCTATGCATTGTACATTCTAAGTGTTACAATAACACTTTAAAAAGAATCTCATATTACTGATCACTTATCTGTAACTGTTTTATATTTTTTATTTTAAAATAATTTTAAAAAAATATATTCTTGTTACCGCTATCTAGTTAGATTAAACGCAGTATTTTAGAACATTCTGCGTGTAAGGTATTATTTAGATATTAACAAGTAGAAAAGGAAGAATAAAGTGAAGTTCTTCCAACATTTTCGCGACTTCCGTGTAATAAAAAAAAGTAAAATTAAACAATAAAAAAATATCTATGAATATCGAACCATTGACTTGATTGATATATTAAAATAATAAGCTTGAAGCTTTTCATACAAAAAGTAAATTTAAATATATATGACGTATTATTGCTTTTACTATTGGTACTTTATTATAAAATCTATTCTTTTAAAATGCTTTTGTTTATAACTATCTATATATCTAGGTTAAAAAGTAATAAGATCTTTTATTTCCGCGATTATTATATACGTATTTTCATATAAAAGTAATTGTACCGAATTAATCGCGTGTATTTTTTGTATTCGAGAATATATTTTTAGGAAAGCCGACGTTTCAAACACTTTACAGTAGTCCATGGTCACAGGAAAACTCAGGCATTCTACCGGTTAAAATGCGGTCAAGTACCTAATACGGTTGAAAATAATTTTATTTTGTAACTAGCGGCCCGCTCGCAGCTTCGCCACGTGAATTATTTCGTTATATTGCAACACTCTGGGGCTAATTTTTAAAAAATAAAGTAGCCCATGTTTAAGCTTAGATTATCAACTATATTTATACCGAAAATCATTACAATTGCTCAAGTGGTTTAGATTTTTCATATAAACTTTCATCCAATATTTCAACCCTTTAGAGGTTGATTCATTCTAAATTTCATCCAAATCGGTAGATTAGCCGTGAAAGCGTGACAGACAAACACACAGACTTTCCAATTTATAATATACGTATGGATGTGTAATAATCGAGAAAACAAAAAATTTTATTATTCTTACTAGATCGATAAGAAAATAACATCAAATGTATTCATTTTAGCCTTTTTTTAACTAACGTCTTATTTCATTATTTTTTTCTCGCAAAATGTTCGTATATTTTTTTCATCTTTACTAATTTCATAATCCTATCCTTAAATAATATTAAAAATATCTTTAAATGCCTACATATATGAGGTAGGTATGTGTATTTCTGTTCAATTTAATTTGGTTAAATTAAAGACGGTTTTATTTGCGTGACGGTTTGATTTATAAAAATGATAAATGAAAATTTTTTGAACATTTTTTGTTGTACTAAACATTTAATTTGTGATATATTTTATTATTTTTAATTATAAACCATTCAACATAAAATTGCTACTAATTAACTTTACACTAAGAAAAATTTCTTCTTATGCTATACTTATCTATAGTTATGTGCTATAGTTATGAGTATCTACTTATGGGGGAAGTTAGTAAAATAAAAAATACACCAAAAAGAGAAGCCTATTATAAATTATACTCTAATTTCTTCAATCCATTTCTTCTCATCAATCTTCCTTATCTAGTTGTAGCTTATTGTAGCTTATAAGACTAACAGTACCTACTGATATTTTTCGTGTAAATAGACTATTTGAAACGATTGTATGAAAATTTGTCAATATAAATAATATATGATTCTTGCGCCGACAACGTAATACGATAGCAGTGGCTTCGATCCTCACTCGGATAAATAACTATATTTAAATTAATTTAATTTCTCCGCTTTTGTAAGATAGCGAGACGTTGTGATCCGCCTCTCACCACATGTCTTGACTGAGGGAAAAAGCGTGAAGCCGCTTATTTATCTATATATGAAGTATACAATGATTTCTGGATCTATTTAATAAAATTTTTACACTTTACATATTTTTTTTGCTTCACGCTGTATCCTGCACACATCAGGGTAGGCAGAGGGAACCTAGTGTTAAGACACTCCGTTCCCCACTTTCCGCCGAATTCGGAGGCATTGCGTGTTAAGTGGCGGGGTTTACGCCGCGCTTTACCTCGACACCAGAGCGAAGAAAATGGAAGTATTAAATATTTCCAATTCTCGAGTGGGAATCGAACCCACAACCAGTCGTTTAGAGTCACACGCTTGTGCCACTGGGTCACGACTGGCCACACTTTACATATGCACACACAAAATAAAAATGTAGTTGATCCACAGAACAGAACCCACAAAAAAAGCTTTTGATTTTTGTTTCTATTTGTCGATGCGTTAGTGCGTAAACGCAATTACTGAGACTAGCATCTCAGAAAAGGCAAAACCGTTGGAAATGGAAATTTGACTATTCTATGTATTTTTGTAATCTTCCTTTAAGATTTATTTTTTATAATATTTCAATTAATTTTTGTCAGCTGAAATAATTTACTACACAAACCCCTATATTTGACTGAATTCACTATAGATTTAATGTAGGAAATTAATTAAATTAAACTTAATAATCACTAGAATTAAATCTTTAAATAGTATAAAGCAAAGTCGCTTCCCGCGTCTGTCCGTATTTAGAATGCTTAGCTTTGTGTCCGTATGCTTATGTCTTCAAAATTACGCAACGCATTTTGATGCAGTTTCTTTTAATAGATAGAAAGATTCAAAAGGAAGGTTTATACGTATAATACATCCAAAATATAGTAGAGAAAACTAATGATTTTAGGGATTTCTTATGTGCCTATAGTGAAATAGTTGTGTAATTCATGCAGGCAAAGCCGCGAGCGGGCCACTAGTATAATATACCTAAAATGTACATATTCCCACAAACCATTTAGGCTAAGTGAAAACAAGTAAAAGAACACTAAAAGTAGTATATCATAAACACAAGTTTAGTAGCTCCTAGCGTTTCGTTTAACGGTATTCAATTCCATCAAACGCGCTTTATGATCCCGCTGATCTCCTGATCTCCGCAGCTTCCGGTGGATCCGGCTCTTACAGGTGGATATTGAAACTTTTGTGTAGATTATTCGTATATATATTTGGGAGTTAAGTAAAAAGTTTCTTTTTATTGGTTTTTCTGGTTAATTGGATATATTAGAATTCTTTTTTTTTAACTTTTTTTAAAGTGTTATTCCACACTTAGGAAAATTGAGAAAGACATTTAAAAAACTTATATGCTTTTTTTCTTATTGCTCTAAAGTTTTCGTTATTATTTGAATTTTTTTAACAGAATTGTTCTAATATTTTTCGGTATTCGAAAATATATTACATATTCACATAAATGCATTTTAGATCACATTTTCACGTTTTGACTAGTTTACACTACATGGTCACAGGTGGATTGAGGGAAAATAATAGAAACTTTTATTTTTTTTTTATTTCATGTTAGCTGATAATAATAACTTTAATTTATAAAGTTTGTAATTGATAATTATTTTAAAACCAATTCCATACATCTATTCTAAGAATATCGTATAAATAAGAAAAATTAAAAAAAATATAGTAAAAAATTAAAAACAAAATGGTGTTTAAAGAATTTTTTACATTTTTACTGTTATGTTGATTACTTTTGGTTCATGACGAACTAATGTGATAACGCGTTATAAAATTTAATCAAAATTATAATTAAACTTTATGTAAAATTAACTATTAAAATCTTATTTTAGCAGTTAAACTATATAAAAACACAAAATTATCCAAATTTTATATTTTTTACTCTAAGATACTATTAAAAAAAGGATACTATTAACACAGTTTTTTTTTAAAGGTTGTTTTTTTTAGCTTCACGCTGTATCCCGCACACGGAAGGGCAGGCAGACAGAGGGAACCTAGTGTTAACCCGCCTTTTAACACGCAATGCCTCCGAATTTGGCGGAATGTGGGGAACAGAGTATCTTAACACTAGATTCTCTCTGCCTACCCTGCTGTGTGGGATACAGCGTGAAGGTTAAAAAAAAGAAAAAAAGTATTTGATATTTTTAACAGTAAACAAGAAGGTACAATTTTGGTGTAAAGGTGATTATTGACCAGTTTTTAACATAAACTTGCAATTACTATTTTAGTTCGATTATTTCAAATATGAAAGTTTTTGAAAATCTAGGTATTTAGGACATTATTTTCTAAATTTGCTCATTTTTTCTTTATTAAATCGCCATTGTACGTTTTTTTTGTACGCGTAAAACAGGCAAGCTTAAATTTTATGGCTACAAAGTCTAGCCGCTGCACTGATTCGTTTGTGTTACTGTTCATCGTTTTAGAATTAGTCAATAAGTACCCTCATATTTCAATAAATGTCATACCGCTACCACTACTTGTGTTTACAAATTATTATATCCTCCTTTTTCTTGCGAGATTTTAATAATATAGATACACGGTATTTACAATTTGCTTTTTCAGAAAGTATTGTATCATTCCATTACTACAATCGCGAATAATCAAATCTATTTATAAAGATTAATTATATGGAGGCGAGTCGGAGGCGTATCGGTGAGGCGGCGATATGGGATTCGAACCCACGCCTCCAGGTTAAAAGTCTAAATGTTTTCTTTTTATAATGACTGCGACTTTGACTTTAACATAAGCACGTTGTCAGCAGGTCACAAAGAGCAGTGCTCAGAGAGCAAGCTCGAGCTCAAGCCGAGCGTGGAGCGGCACCATGCGCCGGCGCGCCTTCTCGCGCACTCCATACGGGCCGACCACTTGCAAGGTACAATAAATAACTTATATAACTTATATAAAAAATACTCTTGACTTAAATACTCTAAACTTAAATTTGCATTTGTAAATTTTAAAAGACTCTAGATTTTTTGTATTAAAACACTCCGTTTGCCGTCCGCCGAATTCTTGGAGGCATTGCGTGTTAAGTGACGGAACTTAACACCGCGCTTTGCCCCAACACCAGAGCGAAGAAAATGGAAATTTTAAAAATTTCTATATCTTGAGTGGGAATTGAGCCCACAATCAGACGCGTTTTGTGCCTCTGTGCCACGACTGAACTCTTTAAATAAATAAATTGGCAGTAATATCAAATCATTTTAGATTTGATATTACTACCAGTTTATTTATCTATGATTATGAAGTAAGGTGAAAGAAGGCTAATATCAATAACTTTGTCGCCATTACTTAATTTAGTTATAATTATTTTGGCAGCTGTGATAATCACTATACTTTAACGGCTGCCAATGCTCACCTTTACACATAAAACAACATTGTTCATTACAAACTAGACTGAAAGTGAATCATCTACCTTTAAGTCAACTAGTGTCCTGCTCGCGGCTTTGTCTGCGTAAGCTACACAATTATTTCACTATAGGCACATAGGCACACATCAGAAACCTCTAAAATTATCAGCATTTCTTTACTATATTATTCATGTGTCATACTTATAAACCCTTCTTTTAAATCATTCTATCAATTTTAAAGAATCGCATCAAAATCCATTGCGTAGTTTTGAAAACCTAAGCATATATACATACAGACAGACACAGGAGGCGACTTTGTTTTATACTATGTAAAGATTATTATTATATTATTATTATTAAATAAAACTCTGCGATCAATCATTCCAACTATGACATGAGTGTTGCATTACAATTATTATTACCTATAGCTTCGCTTTTTGTCCCTAGCGTGGTGGGTAAAAAGAACGGTGCATTAAATACCAATGTCCCGTCGTACTTCATTTGTCTCTTAGAAAACGTATAAAAATTTGAACGCAGCGGGATTCAAACCCGCGGCTCCTGAAAACCGTCCAGGCGCTCTGACCGCTAAGCCATGCGTTCAATTTTCCTAAGTGTGGAATAACACTTTAAAAATGTTTAAAAAGTTCATTTTTTTCATTCACTGGCGCAACTTTTAATGTCCACATAGGACATTCTGTAAACGGTTTTTTTCGGAACAGACTCCAGTATCATTGACATTGTATTTTCGAAGAATAACTTTTCTATCTAATGTTAAATATTTTTTGCCATTGTACTTTGTTCAAACCCTTGAACTTATATTTCTTTATTCTTAAAGTCATAATTTTTCTTACCATCATAGATACTATTTGTTAAATAGGTTTTAAAATTCACATACTTTCTATATTAGTCTTTACTTCTCGCTTCTTATGTTCCACTCCAGGCGCACTCTATACGAGCTCCACACTGCCATATAATGCCATATATTATGACATATTAATTTAATTTATTTAATTTCGTATCTTCTCTACTATACTATACTTAATGAAGTATCACTCCATACATCAGAATACAAACAAGAATGACTTCCTTTGTTTTCTTAATTTTATACTTACATTAAAAATATCATTGAGCAATCGCCCTTTTGGACTCTTACAAATAATAATAATTGTTAGTTATTAAACCAAATTTTCCTGCTAACGACAATTAAGATTTCAAATTCAAATTCAAAATATCTTGTTTCAAATAGGCTTTTGCAAGTAGGTACTTTTGAATCGTCGAATGAACACAAAGCTATCACCGACTCGCAAGGCAGTTCTGCTGAGAAGAGCTGGCAAGAAACTCAACAGTTGCTATTTTCAAATATATAAATAACAATTTTATTATTTGATACAATGGTAGCTAACCGGCATTGGACTCTAATCAGACTAATTCCACGCATTTTTATCGTTTAAATATTCTTCTACAGAATAAAAAGCCTTACTTATTAATATGTTTTTTACAATGATTTAAAATTTTTCCGGTGGTAATCTTTTTTAAGGGTCTTTAGAATCATGTTACAACTTTGACATGGTGCGATCAAAATTACTACTTGATTTAGTCTAAATATTTCAAATGAAATACAATGCATATTCATGATATTTTTAAACTACTTAGGGTGTGTTTGCAATACTGTGACCTTTCTTTGAATCGTATTTCCAATTCCTTGTTCTATACGTGATGAAGATATTTATTCTGTAACATTTTTTTCTTCAGAAATCGAAATGTATTTATAACATAAAATTTTATAATATGTTAATACTAATATTATATATGCGAAAGTCTGTCTGTTACACTTTCATGACCAATCTATTGATGGCATTCGGAATGACAATAACCGATAACGCATGATCAAACATTGGTTATTTATTGTTTTTAAAATCAATTCTGATGGGCTGAGGAGTTAAAATTTGGAGTGGAAATTTATATAAAAAATAAAAACCGCTTAACTTAATCGAAAACGCGCGTCGTAAAAAATACAAAGCTTAAAGCATAATTCTGTAGTTCATGCGGGCCACGAGGGAGACACTAGCAGATAGTAATAATTTTTCACTTTACGTTATATCCCGCACACAGCAGGGTAGAGGGAACCTAGTGTTAAGACACTCCGTTCTCCAATTTCCACCGAATTCGGAGGCATTGCAGGTTCGGTGGAGGAACTAACGCCGCACTTTGGCTCGATACTAGAGCGAAGAAAATGGAAATATTAAATATTTCCACTCTTCGAGTAGGAATCGATCTCACAACCAGTCGCTTTACAGACTTTACAGCCCCAATAATTTTACACTTAATTTATTATTAATTTTTATTGTATTATATTACATATTTGCATTGTTGCAGGCGGCATTCACCAACAGCACAGCGGGCACATGTCCACAGTGCCCGTCAGCATGTCCTCCTCAGCCTCCGACAGCGACAAGCCTGCCAAGCAGAAAAGGCATCGAACTAGGTAATCAATCTAAAAAACTACTAATTATTTGTTAGATTTTTATGGTGTTCTGTGTAAAAACTGATATGTAAGTGCACAAATGCACAGCCTAACACATAAGCAGACGAACACAAAAGAAATTTTATAAATCATTGTTTTGGGTTCTATTACATTGCTAAATGCCTTAAATACTTTTTCCTATGTATATGTAGTTTCATTTTTATTATATGTAAAGATTAACCTTTATTGTATAAAACGTTTAAAAAAATATATCAATAGTAAATATTATATTTTTGGCAAATATACTAACGAGTTAATCATTTTAGAAACTCTGTTAAATCAAAGTAGTGATTTAGATCAACATAATTGTTGTATTGGTACGATACTTCAACGATAGATATTTGTTAAAGCTAGAAAATAAATATTTATATAATATAAATATACATAATTAATTTTATAGATACAAAAATGTATAGATCACTTATTTTACTTTTAGTAGATAAATAACTATGTATAACAATTCTTTATCTTTTTGAAATGAAACAATTTTAACCGGATTAGTCGCGTATATTTTTGGGGGAATAGATATATTCCTAGAATGATCCGGGAGGCTATTATTTAAATACAAAAACATTATAATTTCACTAGATAAGGCGGTTGGAAACTTTTTACCACTTGGGACCCAATTCTAAAAACTTTGAAGTCTCAAAATCACCACTCTAGAGTGCATGATACAGTCAGCTTATTTTGCAAGAATCCAGGGCAGTACGCAAGGCAACTAAGAAATCTTTGACGGTAGTTTATTATTATTTTTTTTAATCTAAAAGGAAAGGGCTTTGTTGCTAAAGCGAATATGTCGCCCTGGTAGATTTCTTCACATAACTACTTAACTACGACTATTATCTACGAAATAATGCCAGCCTGTAAAGTTGTGTTTAATATAATAATGTATCAACTGACTGACGAATGTCACCTCAGTCTACCTGTGACCACGGACTACTGTAAAGTGTTCGAAACGTCGGGATTCTAAAAATGTATTTTCGTATACCAAAAATATACGCGATTAATCCGGTTAAAAATAGTTTCATTTCAAAATGTGTAGTAATTCTTTATCTGTTAAGAAAACTTAAGTGCTAATTGTACAGGTTCACTCCGGCACAACTAAACGAATTGGAGAGATGCTTCACTAAGACACACTATCCGGACATCTTCATGAGAGAAGAGATCGCGATGCGCATCGGCCTCACGGAGAGCAGAGTGCAGGTATGTCATTTACTTTATTTTTATAGAAAATTATCTATATTTTAAGGTATATAAACTGAATTTAACTAAACGAAAACTTTTCGATTCGTTAGTAAACGACATTGATGTTAGTATTTTTTAATTTTCTCTTCCATAATTTAATCTTTGATAGCTACAGTTTTGTTTCTATATTTAATCATATAGTGCTTAAATATTTTTGTACAGTTACAACAATATGTTAGAAAATAACATCTATTTCTACCATTTTAAATGGACTTTTATAATGTATATTGATTTTATTCCATTCAACACCACTGTACCTGACATCCGTTGAACAACGAAAAAAGTATATAAAAAATAAAACGGCGGTACAAATGGATCACCTTGTGCGACTCCACTTCGCATGCCCCATACAAAACTTGCACTATGTTGATACTTTTCACGAGACCTTCTACCTGAATCGACCTTAGGAAATATTATTTATAGACAGAAATATACAAATATATTTGTATTTTTTTTCAACTTTTAGCAGATAGATGTAATCAAACGCTTAAATGAAATCTTATTCCCAAAAAAAATACGTAGGTATTTGATTTTTAATTCTAAATAAGTTAACAATTTTAATATTATTATAAAACATTAAGCGCGAAATAAATGCCATTTTATTTTAATCTCCATATAAAATATAGTAACAAAAAATTACGATACCTATAGCATTGTTAACAGCTTCTACAGATACGATATTAAGCGATTGTAAATTGTCGAATTTTGTGACCAATGTAATAATCTGTTAACTGTTAATGGTAGCTTTGTAGAAGCATTTAGTTTCAAGTTAAACCATACTTTGCGTTAAGAATTAGTCTTAATTTGTGTCGTGCGCTCACTAATATTTGTGTTTCGTTAACGCCGCGCATCGAAACGTCAGCTTCTACGGTGTATGTAGGAGTGTCTGGCTTCGACATTTTCTATTAGATAGACAATTAACAGATGGGGCCAGTCGTGGCGCAATGGTACGAACGTGTGACTGTAAACTGGTTGTGGGTTCGATTCCCACTCGGGGAGTGGAAATATTTATTATTTTTATTTCTTCGCTCTGGTATCAGAAGTAAAGCGCGACCTTAAGTTTCCGGCCTACCCTGCTGTGTGCATGAAAAAATGAACAGGTTTTTTAGCTTCACGTTTTATGAGTTTTATTTACTATCGAATTTTGCAGGTATTGTGTGTTAATTGGAGGAAGGAAATGAAACATTGAAATTGTCAATTTATCGAGTGGAAATCAAAGTCATAACCAGTCGCGTTTACAGTTACCCTTCTGGTACAGCATTCACAGTTCTGGCATTAATACTATTCACAATGAAAGTAAAACGAAAATTCAAAATAAAAAAATTGTCACACTTGAAAACTAAACTAAAAAAAATATTGCTTTACTTCTTTCTTTAGTACGTATTTCTTTTTTTCTTATGCGTTTTTTGCTATACATAGTACATACATAAAGTTTCAGAAAATAGTTGTTTAATGTTTTTTTGTTGTATGTACTCTTACCTCATTACACAAAAACCACCTGTATGTATGTAGATATGATTTTTCTCAGATTCACTTTGCATTCTTTCACTTTGCGCTTAAAACGGGGCGTTGAGTATTCGATTCATCGTAAATATTAACGCATTATTTTTAGTCAAACCATGTTATCTATACTATAAATAAAATTGAAGTATGTTTTAACAATATTAAAATAATTGCTTTTTACGAACTGCGTGTGTATAAATACGATATATATAACAAAATATTTTACCTATCTGACTGTCTATTCCCACTAATCTCGGGGACGGCTGGACTGTTTTTGACGAGACTTTCACTAGCAGATAACAAATGTAATAAAGAGTAACTTAAACTACTTTTATCTTAAAATTAAATCTTTTTTGACAATTCTACACGAACAGCTTGTACATTTTTTATAGTTTCACGCTGTAACCCGCACACAGCAGGGTATGCAGAGGGAACCTAGTATTAAGACACTCCGTTTCCCATTTACCGCCGAATACTGGACGCATTGTGTGTCATGTGTCGGAACTTAACGCCGCGTTTTGCCTCGATGCCAGAGCGAAGAAAACGGAAATATTCAATATTTCCACTCCTCGAGTGGGAATCGAACCCACAAAGAGTAGCTTTAAAGTCACACTTTATACCTCTGCGTTGAAACTGGCCTCAAATTATAATAAATAACGATTATTTAAATAATGACACAAGGTAAGCAATCATCGCTCCACCGCTAAGTATCGGCGAGCGTGTTGACCGATGATCGTCATCATATTGGTAGAGCTCCCGCTCATTACCCAGTTGTAAATACTTATTAACATACGTATTAACGCTGAATAGATTACTTATTAATAAGTTTTTTACAATGATTTTGATTTTTTCCTGTAGTAAATCTAAAACAAACCGATTTAAAATAAAACATATTTTTTTAAGAGTCTTTACAACTTTGACATGGTGCGATCAAAATTACTGATTAATTTAGTGTAAATATTTTAATGAAATTACAATACACGTTCATGATATTTTTAAACTACTTAGGATGTGTTTGCAATACTGTGATCTTTCTTTGAATCGTAATTTCAATTCCTTCTTCTATACGTGAAGACAACCTTTGTTCAGTAACATTTTTTTAATTCAAAAATCGAGATGTATTTATAAACATAAAATCTTAGAATATGTAGTCTGTCTGTTTTGGACAATTTTACACGAACTTCTAGTACATTAATTCCAATAAATAACGATTATTTAAATAATGACACAAGGCAAGCAATCATCGCTCCACCGCTAAGTATCGGCGAGCGTGTTGACCGATGATCGTCATCATATTGGTAGAGCTCCCGCTCATTACCCAGCTGTAAATACTTATTAACATACGTATTAACGCTGAATAGATTACATGTTTGAGCATACTGCATACATTAGTTTTTATTTATTTATTTACTTTTTGTGAAATAATGATTTATTGGTCTAATTTTAGTAAGTGACATATGATTATGTTTAGATTATTTTGATTTCTTTGCTGTGGTAAGATAAAGTGTGGTGTAGAATTCCGCCATTCAACTCGATATTCTTCAATTTAGATGGAAAACGGAAAACGGAGTGCTATTACACTATATTATCTTTGCTTATCCTATTATAAAGGAGAAGTTAAATAGGAAAAATAAAATATTTACTTTTTTTTATTCATAATGCGAAAACACTGTCAGTAGGAATCGGGCGTTGTTAAAGGGATATTTTGATGTTAAACTTCTTTTGCATATAAGACATATAAGGTAGCTAGAAGCAAAAGAATACACGATCCTCTTCATTTACATTATCATAAGTTGCTAAGTACTAATTAGTAACTGATTTTTCTAATTCTACCTTAACTAACCTAAATTGAAATACTATATAAAAAAAACTACATTTAATATTTTTAACCGCATTAATCGCTTATATTTTTGGTATTCGAAAATACATTTTTAAAAAACCCGATTCTTCGAATACTATACGACAGTCCGAGGTTACGGATAGTCTACCCGTAACTTATTTGCAAATACCAAAAATATACGTGATTAATCCGTTAAAAAGATATATTTTATTTCAAAAAGTATAAAAATAACGAAAACAAAACATTTTATTAGATATTTTGACGCTTAAAAATATGTCTAAATTGACGCGGTCCTATAAAAAAAAAACAAAACAATTTTATTATTTACAAGAAGTTTCTAAAGTAGCGCGATCTGGTGTGAAATGTTATTTCTGTGTAGAACATGTATCAAAATTTCTGAGAAGCCTGCGCATTCAACAGTCTTACTGGTTCCCATATACAGATATTTGTTCTGGCCCGAGCCGTATTAATGGAGCAAATACTGTTTGCAAATACGATGTATTAAGCATGTAATATATTCGATATATTTGTGTTTTTTGCACCTTGGTAAGATATAACGCGGCGTTGAGTTCCGCAAGTATACTATTCGTCTCGAATTCGGTTGAAAAGTGGAGAATAGAATATTTTGACATTAGATTTGCTCTTAGCCTGCCCTGCTAAGCAGAATTTATTGTGAATGACGTATAAGTTCTAAATAAAACTATGTATGTATTTAAATAAGTAAGTAACTATGTACTCCATAAGAGGTACTCGTATTTGTATCTTATATCTATTTTCTCATGTTATAATGTAACCTTCTTCTAGTTCGTCACGATAAAGTGCGGTGTTAAGTTTCGCTTTTAAAATTAGCTAAAAAGAAGTATTTTCATTGGCATATCTATATGTTTTCTCTGTAAGATTAACAGGTTTTTTTCTATGTTTCTCAATTTACTAACTTGTTAGTTAGTCAATCTACATAAACTATAAACTTGAGATATATGACGTACACGATCGTCAACCGGAACAAATACAACAACACTATACGCAAGTATCTCAATAAACATGACGTAATGGATTTTATGACTTTATACAGTCATCTTCTTAGGTCATATCTCATAAAAACAATAAGCTTCCAGTACAAGCGATTTGGAAGTATTTGATTAAAAGGACGAAGGTTCAGAGTTCGATTTCCGCTCGACAATATTTTAATTGTGGCAAATATATGTTATTTGAAAAAGACATTTAAAGAAAACGTATAAAAATTTGAACGCAGCGGGATTCGAACCCGCGCCTCCTGAATACCGTTCAGGCGCTCTCACCACTGAGCCATGCGTTCTACTTTCCGCTGCGTCGAAATTCTTATACGCTTTATTACAACTTATTTATGTTGTTAGCATTTCTGTAGAGACATTTTTACAAATTTCTGCTACCCAAAGATTATTCTACGAACAATCATTTGGCAAGAGAGAATGCTATTTATTAAATACTAAGTGTGGAATGACACTTCAAAAATGTTTAAAAGTATATGTTATTTGCTATTACTTTTTAGCTTCACGTTGTATCACTAGCGGGATACTCATATAATAATTAATTTTTGCAATGTTATATATACGCAATTTCTTTAAATAGACAGAAAGTGAAAAACGGAGTGTTCTAACATTAAATTCTTTTATTTTCGCGATTATTACACATTTCGAAATGAAACTATTTTTAACCGGATTAATCGCGTATATTTTTGGTATTCGAAAATATATTTTTAGAAAACCCTCGGTTTCGATCACTTTACAGTAGTCCGTGGTCACAGGTAGACTGAGGTGGCATTCGTCTGTCAGTTGATACATTATTATATAAAACTACCGCCAACGATTACTTAGTTGCCTCGCGTACTGGATTTTTGCAATATGGCCTTACTGTATCATGCCCTCTCTGTCTCTGGTGTGGTGGTTTTGAGACTTCAAAGTTTTTAGAATTGGTTCTCCACGTTCTCTCTGTTTGCCACACACAGAAAATATATGAAGATAATAAAACATACTCACAAAAGACTATGAAATGAGCATTTAGTAGTCATTCACACTGTAGGAAATAATTAAGGTATGTGAAACAGTAGCTTTTGTCTATTACGTCGTATCCAAAACTTGCCACACAGGGGAATCTTGGACGATGATTTGTAAAGCCTGTTCAACACTAAATATAGCTGCGATTAACTTTATATTATAGTGTATTTTATTAATTTTAGTGTTTTGTACCAATAAAGCTATATTTATGCAAATAAATGAAATAAGAGTGTCTGTCTGTTTGCAATAATAAAATAATCACTTCTTATAAATGCATATGTATGAACTGTACATACGCCCAAAAAACATTTTTAGTTGTTTTTATATGTCTGTCTGTCTGTTTAGTCTTATATTTGGAATAGCTGGTACGATTTTGATGGGACTATAAATGTAAGATAGCTGATGAAATAAAGATTTTAGATTATGCTTAAATCTGCGCACTGCGCAATAATTTTTTTATTAAATTCCACGCGGATTAATTCGCGGTCACAGATGGTTATATACTCGTAATATTTAAAGTTAAATATTTCATAGGTAAAATATCTTGACAAATTAATTAAAAAAAAATAACTAAATCTAATACCCCTAACATTGTTTAGTCGTTATTTTAATCGTCCCGGCGAGGAAACTAGATTTATACAAGAAATATATCATTTTGTATAGGATTCGGACACATGTGCATGTTTTCAAGCAATCTAGATGACAAGGAGTGCGTCAAAATACGGTTACAAGCTTTTTTACGTGGATCATTATTATACAAATATCACCCATCGGTTAATAAAGTGACAGTAAGAATTTAACCCAATATGTTATTTGTCATTAATAATACTTTAAGACATTCTTATATACGTATCGAGCGAGAATAAATTTAGGTATTATATAAGAATATCTTAACGCCTATTATTATTTAAACAAATGTACATATATATACATTTCAACTGATATACTTCCTTTTTTTGTGTTCATAGATAGTTTGTCCGCCTGTTACGCTTTCACGGTTAATATGTCCGATTATGATAAAATTTGGAATGAAAATAGTCGAAAATCCAGAGTAAAACAAAGACGTTTGAAATTGAGGTTAAAAGTTTGTATTAAATATCCAAATCGCTTCACTAATTTTCACTAAGCTTTTGACAAACGCAGACTACCTATTTTATAGTTCATTTGGTCGAAGCCGTGAGTAGACCGCTAGTATAAAAAAATATGAAAAATATATAAACAGGTATATAAAATTGGGGCCAGTCGTGGCCCAGTGGCACAAGCGTGTGACTGTAAGCGACTGGTTATGGGTTCGATTCTCGCTCGAGGAGTGGAAATATTTAATATTTCCATTTTCTTCGCTCTGGTGTCGAGGTAAAGCGCGAGGTTAAGTTCCGTCACTTAACACGCAACGCCTCCGAATTCGGCGGGAAGTTAGGAACGGAGTGTCTTAACACTAGGTTCCCTCTACCCTGCTGTTTGCGGGATACAGCGTGAAGCTAAAAAAAAAAATAATAATAAAAATATACGAAAAATCTTTAATGTTCCCCATTAAAAAGCGATAGAACGCGATAAGTTCAATGAAGCGTTGGTCTACCCTGAGACTACTTCGCGCCAAACTGTGAGATTCTTGTAAAGTTTTTATTATTTATTTTTATAGTGCGAGTCTTTGTGGCTACTTTTTACCCGCGACGGAACGGCGACTGTATATGTGTTTGGGGTGAGAGGTTGTTTGTTTGTTTGTTTGTTTGTTTGTTTGTTTGTTTGTTTGTTTGTTTGTGTGTTTGTGCAAATTACTATGTCAATTATTTCCAAAACTATAAGTCCGATTTTGATATGGTTTTCTATGATAGGTTAAGGTTCAATTGGCGTATGTTCTTAGATATGTCTTATTACCTTAACTCACCAGGGGGCGCTGCAGTAAGCATTTTACGTGAAAACGAATGTTTTCAATTATCTCAAAAAATAATAGTCTGATTTCAATAGATTTTCAGTGGTAGATTCAGGTTTAATTGGTGGATGTTCTTGGATATGTTTTATAGTGTCAAACCACCAGGGGGCGCTGCAGTAAGCATTTGTTTGTACTTTTTTTGTATTTATTTGTCTAAAACCGAAACTACTACTCCGATTAAAAAGAGTTTTCATAAAAAGATTTATCTTTGCTTGGTACATATTTTAAGATTTTTCTTTTTTTGTTACGGGAAAAACTCACCAGGGGGCGCTGCACTAAACATTTGTTCATGCAGAGCAAAAATAACTTGTCCAATTTAGATGAAACTTTCAAGGATGGGTTCAGGCTTAATTGGTGCGTCTTTCCATATATGTGTTATGGTGACCACTCATCAGGGGGCGCTGTAATAAGCATTTGTTTGAGTTTTTTTGTGTAAAACCAAAATTTTTCTTATATTTATTTGTCTAAAACCGAAATTACTTATCCGATTGGCTAGAGTTTTCAGAACTAGATTAGGCTTTACTTCGTACATATTTTAAAATTTTTGTTTTTACGTTACGGTGAAAATTCACCAGGGGGCGCTGCAGTAAACATTTGTTTATGTAGAGTAAAAACTACTAGTCCGATTTAGATGAAACTTTCAACGATAGGTTCAGGTTTAATTGGTGCATCTTTTCATATATGTGTTACGGTGATCACTCACCAGGGGGCGCTGCAGTAAGTACATTTGTTTGTGCAAAACTAAAACTACGAGTCCGATTTGAATGCAGTTTTCAAGTTTACTTAGTGCATATTTTCATATATGTGTCATGTATGTTTACTTAGTGCATATTTTCAAGTATGTGTCAACTCTCTAGGGGGCGCTGCAGTAAGTAACTGCTTCCATTTTTTGTGTATAACAAAAACGACTAGTACGATTGGAAAGAGTTTTCAGTATTAGATTCCGCTTTGTTTAGTACATGTTTTTAAATTTATATTACGGTGACAAGTCACCAGGGGGCGCTGCAGTAATTTTACTGTTTGTTTAATTGTTTGTGCAAAGCTAAAATGACGAATTCGATTTGGATGCAGTTTCAGTGATAAGCTCAAGTTTAATTAGTGCATGTTCTTGGATATGCTTTATCGTGTTAACTCACCAGGGGGCGCTGCAGTAAACATTTGTTTGTAATATTTAATGTAAAACCACAACTACTAGTCCGATTGGACAGAGTTTTCAGTATTAGATTTACCTTTACTTGGTGTATGTTTTTAGTTTTTTTTTTACGTTAAGAACTCACCAGGGGGCGCTTCATTAAACATTTGATGGTGCAAAGTTAAAACTACGAGTCTGAATTTGATGCAGTTTTCACATTTGCACGCTAGGATCAGGCTCAATTAGCGCGTGTTCTCGTATATGTGTCGTGGTGACACCTCACCAGGGGGCGCTGTAGTAAGCATTTGCTTGTATTTTTGTGTGAAAGCTATTTAGATGCGGTTTTCTGTGATAGGTTCAGGTTTAATTGTTGCGTGTTTTTATATGCCATATCACAAACTACCACGGGGCGCTCCAGTATAAATTAATTTGTTCCAAATCAAAACTACTAGTGGATTTTGTGATTTTCACTGATTTGGTTAAACTTAAGTTTCCTAAAAATGTTGCGGTGACAATCTGCCAGGCGCTGCAATAGGCATTTGATAACCAGAAAGCATTGGGCTTATAATTTTTTTTGGATTTGCATGAAGATTAATATAAAGTATTTCGAAATTATGTAATAATATATAATGTATAATGTATATCTATACACTTTAAAAAGTTTAAAATAAAAAACAAAATTAAAAATTTTGAAAATACCCACGACGGTTTAATTGTAATTGAAAAAGGATAAAATAACTAGAAATCCCCCGCCTAAAAGAATATATGTAATGAGATGATGGGGACAACTTCGTCGGGGGCTGCCAGTTGCAACCTCTATTTTAAATATAGTAGCTAACAGTATAGATTTCGTTCTTAAAGTTTTTAAAAGGAATACCAGTTATCAAAACTGTAAATTCATATTAATATTTTAATTTTTTCCTAAACCTGTTTTAACAGCATGAAAACCTAGGAGAAGTTAGCAAACTTAAAGTAATGGCAGCTCCGACGAAGTCGTCCCCATCATCTCATTACATATATTCTTTTAGGCGGGGGATTTCTAGTTATTTTATCCTTTTTCAATTACAATTAAACCGTCGTGGGTATTTTCAAAATTTTTAATTTTGTTTTTTTTTAAGGATTGAGGTGTAATATGGACTTGTATTTGCTGACTGGGCTTTTTATTTTTTTTAATGTTAATGTTAAACTTTAGTTTGATGTTTTTTTACCCGCGACGGAACGGCGACTGTATATGTGTTTGGGGTGAGAGGTTGTTTGTTTGTTTGTTTGTTTGTTTGTTTGTGTGTTTGTGCAAATTACTATGTCAATTATTTCCAAAACTATAAGTCCGATTTTGATACGGTTTTCTATGATAGGTTAAGGTTCAATTGGCGTATGTTCTTATGTATGTCTTATTGCCTTAACTCACCAGGGGGCGCTGCAGTAAGCATTTTACGTGAAAACGAATGTTTTCAATTATTTCAAAAAATAATAGTCTGATTTCAATAGATTTTCAGTGGTAGATTCAGGTTTAATTGGTGGATGTTCTTGGATATGTTTTATCGTGTCAAACCACCAGGGGGCGCTGCAGTAAGCATTTGTTTGTACTTTTTTTGTATTTATTTGTCTAAAACCGAAACTACTGCTCCGATTAAAAAGAGTTTTCATAAAAAGATTTATCTTTGCTTGGTACATATTTTAAGATTTTTCTTTTTTGTTACGGGGAAAACTCACCAGGGGGCGCTGCACTAAACATTTGTTTATGCAGAGCAAAAACTACTAGTCCAATTTAGATGAAACTTTCAAGGATGGGTTCAGGCTTAATTGGTGCGTCTTTCCATATATGTGTTATGGTGACCACTCATCAGGGGGCGCTGTAATAAGCATTTGTTTGAGTTTTTTTGTGTAAAACCAAATTTTTTCTTATATTTATTTGTCTAAAACCGAAATTACTTATCCGATTGGCTAGAGTTTACAGAACTAGATTAAGCTTTACTTCGTACATATTTTAAAATTTTTGTTTTTACGTTACGGTGAAATTCACCAGGGGGCGCTGCAGTAAACATTTGTTTATGTAGAGTAAAAACTACTAGTCCGATTTAGATGAAACTTTCAACGATAGGTTCAAGTTTAATTGGTGCATCTTTTCATATATGTGTTACAGTGATGACTCACCAGGGGGCGCTGCAGTAAGTACATTTGTTTGTCCAAAACTAAAACTACGAGTCCGATTTGAATGCAGTTTTCAATGATAGATTCAAGTTTACTTAGTGCATATTTTCATATATGTGTCATGTATGTTTACTTAGTGCATATTTTCAAGTATGTGTCAACTCTCTAGGGGGCGCTGCAGTAAGTAGCTGCTTCCATTTTTTGTGTATAACAAAAACGACTAGTACGATTGAAAAGAGTTTTCAGTATTAGATTCCGCTTTGTTTAGTACATGTTTTTAAATTTATATTACGGTGACAAGTCACCAGGGGGCGCTGCAGTAAAATATTGTTTGTGCAAAGCTAAAATGACGAATTCGATTTGGATGCAGTTTCAGTGATTAAGCTCAAGTTTAATTAGTGCATGTTCTTGGATATGCTTTATCGTGTTAACTCACCAGGGGGCGCTGCAGTAAACATTTGTTTGTAATATTTAATGTAAAACCACAACTACTAGTCCGATTGGACAGAGTTTTCAGTATTAGATTTACCTTTACTTGGTGTATGTTTTTAGTTTTTTTTTACGTTAAGAACTCACCAGGGGGCGCTTCATTAAACATTTGATGGTGCAAAGTTAAAACTACGAGTCTGAATTTGATGCAGTTTTCAACGATAGGATCAGGCTCAATTAGCGCGTGTTCTCGTATATGTGTCGTGGTGACACCTCACCAGGGGGCGCTGTAGTAAGCATTTGCTTGTATTTTTGTGTGAAACCTATTTAGATGCGGTTTTCTGTGATAGGTTCAGGTTTAATTGTTGCGTGTTTTTATATGCCATATCACAAACTACCACAGGGCGCTCCAGTATAAATTAATTTGTTCCAAATCAAAACTACTAGTGGGTTTTGTGATTTTCACTGATTTGGTTAAACTTAAGTTTCCTAAAAATGTTGCGGTGACAATCTGCCAGGCGCTGCAATAGGCATTTGATAGCCAGAAAGCATTGGGCTTATAATTTTTTTTGGATTTGCACGAAAATTAATATAAAGTATTTCGAAATTATGTAATAATATATAATGTATATCTATTCACTTTAAAAAGTTTAAAATAAAAAACAAAATTAAAAATTTTGAAAATACCCACGACGGTTTAATTGTAATTGAAAAAGGATAAAATAACTAGAAATCCCCCGCCTAAAAGAATATATGTAACGAGATGATGGGGACAACTTCGTCGGGGGCTGCCAGTTGCAACCTCTATTTTAAATATAGTAGCTAACAGTATAGATTTCGTTCTTAAAGTTTTTAAAAGGAATACCAGTTGTCAAAACTGTAAATTCATATTAATATTTTAATTTTTTCCCAAACCTGTTTTAACAGCATGAAAACCTAGGAGAAGTTAGCAAACTTAAAGTAATGGCAGCTCCGACGAAGTCGTCCCCATCATCTCGTTACATATATTCTTTTAGGCGGGGGATTTCTAGTTATTTTATCCTTTTTCAATTACAATTAAACCGTCGTGGGTATTTTCAAAATTTTTAATTTTGTTTTTTATTTTTAAACTATATGTGAGCTGTGACTTTGCCTGGCAAATAAAGGGTATTTATTTTATAAATAACATATATATATTTAAAATGATTTATTGTATAAAAAGATTTAGGAAAATAAAGCCTTTGATATAAATTAATTATTCACAATTACTTTATAACCTTATGAGCTAAGGCTTTGTGTCAGTCAATCTATGCCAAATTGTCATTTTTAATAATGTTTGTTATAATTATAATTAAGACGTAAACTGATATTTCTTTTATAAAATTTATTATGGTTTATCGATCGATAAAGTGCGGAGTTGAGTTCCGCCAACCGGCACGAAATAAGTGTAAATGAAGAGGAAATTCAAAATGTCAATAATATTTAATTATCTTACGAGTACATATACCTGAATGAATTATTGATTAAACTTTTAAATAATCATCAATAGTAGTTCTACAAAAACACTACCAGCAAATAAATTATAACAAAAAGAAAACCTACATGGTTCAATAACATAAAACTTTTTGAACTATTTTTTTTAGCTTCACGCTGTATCCCGCACGCAGCAGGGTAGGCAGAGGGAACCTAGTGTTGAGACACTTCGTACCCCACTTCCCACCGAATTCGGAGGCATTGTGTGTTAAGTGGCGAAACTTAACGCCACCCTTTGCCTCGACACCAGAGCGGAGAAAATGGAAGTACTAAACATTTCCGCTCCTCAAGTGGGAATCGAACCCACAACCAGTCGCTTTACAATCACACTTTGTGCCTCTGCGCCACGAATGGCACCTTGACTGTTTTAATATTGAAAAAGTAAAAATAGCCTTTTGCTCTACATCGATCTTTTTAGCGAGACAGTAAAATCACAAGCGTTGAGTGTGCGGCGCGGACGCGGGCGTGTGAAGCGACCCTGTTTGCATTGCTTTACAGCCATCAGATATTGTTCGGACTTATAAGAAGTCCTTTCTTATTGAGAATAACATGATTTTTTATTTAAAACGAAAATACTATGAGATGTCGTACAAACGAAGAATTTTTAAAAAAAAAATAGTAGAAAAAGGCATTTAAAGAAAATGTATAAAAATTTGAACGCAGCGGGATTCGTACCCGCGCCTTCTTTATAGAATATATGTTCTTTATAGTTATATATAAAATATACAACGAGCGGGCCGATAGTTATATATTTTATATATAACTAGCGGCCCGCTCGCGGCTTCGCCGCGTGAAATATTTCGTTATATTGGAACACTCGGGGCGCATTTTAAAAAAATTAAATAGTCTATATTTAAACTTAGATTATCAACTATATTTATGCCAAAATTCATTACAATTTAGTTTAGATTTTTCATATAAACGTTCATCCCCTATTTCAACCCTTTAGAGGTTGATTTTTGAAAAAATAAGTAGCCTATGTTAGACCCCGTCCATTAAACTTCATTCATTCTAACTTCAAACTATTCATTCTAAATTTCATCCAAATCGGACCGTTAGATTAGCCGTGAAAGCGTGACAGACAAACACACAGACTTTCGCATTTATAATATAAGTATGGATATATTTTTCTAATCGTTTAGTTAGTAACCAATGAAAATTTTCTGTGTCATTTAAACCCCTAATATGCATGTGATTGTAGGACAGTGGAGGAACGTTCAGTTTTAGAGTAAACGGCCTATACAGTCGTTATAAATCATCTAGTCTAAGATTAAGCAAGTTTATGAACATTTATTTTCTCAATTTAATACACTTCGAACGCTGTTCTTCTCTACATTTACTTAAACTCAAAATTTACATTAAATAGATACATTATGTGTGTCATACTCTCCCGTTCACCTAATTTTCGTATAATAAGTCTAATATGGGCCCAGTCGTGGGGCAGTACCACAAACATGTGACTGTAAACGACGTTGTGGGTCTGATTCCCACTCGAGGAGTGGAAATATTTAATATTTTCATTACCTTCGCTCTGGTATCACAGGCAAAGCGCGGCGTTAAGTTCGTTACTTAACACGCAATGGTTCCGAATTCGGCGGAAAGTGGAGAACGGAGCGGGGTGCCTACACTTATGTGTGCGGGATACAGCATGAAGCTAAAAAAACATAGTCTAATATTTTGCATTTAACTAAAAAGAACTTTAACCATGTATTTTTTTTAAATATAATAAAATATGCCACAGTCAAAATATTTAAATTTTTCTAGTCCAATCTTTTTAAACTCTCACCTTTAAATGATAGGGTGAAATAAAAATAGCTAATAATATATTCATTTAAAAGCGGCAAGTGTTCTGCTATCAAATAAAAATAAATAAAAAATGTCGCCGCTCCCCCTCGCCCTCGCCCTCCCCCTCGCCCTCGCACTCGCCCTCGTGATAGCTGCGGACTACGCACTTTGTTTACTAAATCCTTTCATTATTAAAAAGATGTATAGCTCAGTGATGTTACAAGAGATATTACCGGTATCGATAAATTACTTCCAAAAATTGTAATTTTATAATTAAAAATTCGAAAATTTTAAATATTTTTATATTATATCCAAAAATATCTACAAATTCAGTAATCTATTTACAGGACTTTTGTCAGCAGCATTGCGTTTTTTCTGTAGCAGGCTAGGCATAGAGAACATAGTGTCAAAAAAAAATATTCTCTATTTTTCATCCCAATCTAAGACATTGGTATGTGATATTAAAATGAATAACGGATAGTTGTGGCCAGTCGTGGTCCAGTGGCACAAGCGTGTGACTGTAAACGACTGGTTGTGGGTTCGATTCCCACTCGAGGAGTGGAAATTATATTTCCATTTTCTTCGCTCTGGTGTCGAGGTAAAGCGCGGCGTTAAGTTCCGCCACTTAACACGCAAGCCTCCGAATTCGGCGGAAAGTGGGGAACGGAGTGTCTTAACACTAGGTTCCCTCTGCCTACCCTGCTGTGTGTGGGATACAGCGTGAAGCTTAAAAAAAAAAAAAAAAATAATATTAAAATGGATACTTTATATAATAAGACGCAGAATTCATTAACTACGATTATTTAGAAATAAAAGTAAGTGTCATAAAGTAAAAATGGCAATTGCGATACAATTATGACGCAGTAGAACAGCGTTGTGTAAACACAGTGGTTGTGGCTTTGATTTGACTAGGAGGAGCCATTATATTTACTTCATATTCATTTCCTCGCTTTAGTAAGATAAATTTACAAGTTGAGATTCATTCATTAGTTAATATATTATGTTCAGATATTGGGTGGAGAGTAGAGAACAGAATGTCTTGACACTAAATTCTTTTTTATTTCTCTGCTATGATTTAAAACTAAAGGGAAGACCTGACAATTTAACTTAAATATACAATATAGCTTAAAAATAAACAATCAAAACAGAACTAAAAGCCAACTTAAAATACAAAATAAAGCTACCAAACGCGACAATACACGAACAACCAGCCGTACAAGGGAAATGTTTCTCCGTCATACATTATTCCAGCTTTTTTAACGCAATTGCGTCAATGTTAATTGTAGTATGGACAGCTCGTGTCCGTTACAACTAAAAAGACAGTATTATCCACTCTTGTTCACTTTAATATTTAAGCGAGTGTCTTTTTAATTACTTGTCTACCTACGAATTGTTACTATTTTCGTTTGCTTTACCTATTTTGATGCTGTTTTAGGGCATTGTATGGCTTAATTTAATGATTTTGGGCTCGAATCTAACTGAAATGTAGAAGTAACCGTGATTTGTATATATTTTTTTAAAGTAATAGACATTGTGATTTATGGACTGAATAAGTTATTAAATATTAAAAAAGAAAAAAAACAAATTGGATACTCTTTGGCAAGAAGTATTTAAAGAACAGATTAACAGAAAATAGATAAATTTAAAATTTAGAAATTACTCTCCTGAAAAGTGTATGCTTTTGGTTTATCGACCTATCAATTTGTAACATAAATATTTCATCGTATAGAGCTCAGTGTTGTATTTTGCCCCTTATATATACATACATATAGGACAGAGTGACTTGTCACTAGATTTTATCCAATTGAATTACACGTTTGATCTTCTTGATCAAAGTCACATTTGCTATTTCTAGTTACTGGAACCTGAATAAGTTACATAGTAAAAAATAAATAACCTTTTAAAAAAGTGCATGGCATGATTGATAGAGTAAATCTAATATCAAGATACTCTATTTTTTGTTCAAATTCCAGACATTGCGAGTTGAGTAGCGAAATTTAACACTGTCTGTCTTACCAGATTGAAGAATTGTAAATAATATAATATAATGATTTCCTCGAGTCGGAATCGAACCAATACCCATTCAGGTTAGTAGTCAGTTATTGAATAAATGTGCTACCATATCCTCTACACACAAATGCTAATTAATTTTAATACTAAATTATTAACATAATATTTATATAAATGCAAACATTTATAATATAGCTTACAATACATTACATTATATTAGATAGGTAAATACATCGACACAGTAGTAACCCCGCATTAGGGGCATTAGCGGTCCCGCGGCGACATTAAGATTTATTAGGCCAATAACTTACGTTCAGCAGTCGACGGTCGACGGTCGACGGTCGACGGTCGACGGTCGACGGTGGACGGTCAACCTAAACTACGTGTAATGCTTGCTTATATTATAATTTTACTGTATTATTGTATAGTGATGTTGTAATTTTGCTATGATAATTTTCGATACCTTGCAAGCGCAGTGGGAAGTTGCCTGGTTTTAAAGCAAAGTTGTGGATTCGATTTACACAGGATTATTGTATAATATCACCCGTTTGGTAATGGCGGTGTTATTGGTGGATAACCTTTTCTTTATTTTTAACGTCAAAAAATTTGTTACGGATACACTACCGGGATCCGGGACGCGTTTATGTGCGACTCCGGTTCGGCAAGATGGTACGCCTCCGTTTACCCACTAAAACCTGACGGTATTCCTCTCTCACCACTAGCCCAGGTCTCGGGAACTGCCCCAATCGTCCGTGGACCTGGGCGGAGTAGCGGATAACCTACTCAATTGATAGTGCGTATTGGAAAGAAAGTGGACTACGTAGTGTATTATAAATGAGAATATTTTCTTCGTCCCCTGCTGTAGATATAATGGAGATCCGTAACGTTATTAAAAACCTGTTACTGAAAGTAGAAAAATCGAAAGACGTCGTAAGATTTGCAATAAACAAACGAAACTGTAATAAATACGTGATTTTTTTTATCGGAATAAGTGTTTATAAGATATGTGTGTGTCTTACATCCCGTAGGGAGACGGGTTAAGAATACAATTCCCCTCCGCCGATAGGTATCGTCTCGTAAAAGGCGGGTAAGCCAGTAGCTTGGTGGTAGGAGATTCGTTATCCGACTGGCTCGCGACTGCCAAATATCTGATGATGTGTTCCGATTCGATGGCATGAAAGCCAGCTCTCCTAGTTAATGTTGAGGATGTCCATGGGCGAAGGTAACCACTTACCATCAGAAGGTCCTTCTGCTCGCTTGCCTCCTATATTCAATAAAAAGAAAAGGTTTTCTAACTAGACTTTTTATAACTTTTTCAGCTTCATGCATCTTCCCACATCGCGGGGTCATAGAAAGAACCTAGTGTCAAGAAATTCCGTTTTCAACTTTCCGCGATTTATGTTACCAGAGAGGAGAAATTAAAATAATTATTATGTAATCATTGCACCGATTGGGAATCGAACCCATAACCAATTGCATTTACACTCAGATGCTGTCCCAATAACTTACACACCTGAAAAACTATATTTTTTTATCAAACATTAACTTATAATTGATGACGTTAAATATAGTAATAATTTTAAAGCAATATAAATTACATATCATCTTCTTTATAGATATTGAATATTAAAAAGGGGTTGTTAAATGAAATCAAATTCGCACCTGGAGCCGCGCCTACGTATCGATTGACAGGTGATGCCTGTTATAACATTAACTGATTGTTATATTGTACTATATAGTATACATATAATAAAATTATAACTAATCGCTGTTTGTATCCACACTTATATTATAAATGGGAAAGTCAGTGTGTTTGTCTGTCACGCTTTCACGCCCAATCTACTGGTCCAATTTGGATGAAATTTAGAATGAAAGTAGTAAAAGTGACTGGGTCCAACATAGGCTACTTATTTTTTCAAAAATCAACCTTTTAAGGGTTGAAATAGGGGATGAAATTTTATATGAAAAATCTAAACCGCTTGACCAATTGTAATTAATTTTGGTATAAATATAGTTAATAATCTAAGCTTAAACATAAGCTACTTTATTTTTTAAAATTGCACCACCGAGGGTTGCAATATAACGAAGTAGTTCACGCGGCAAAGCCGCGAGCGGGCCGCTGGTATGCAATATATATATATGAGAAATATTATTATTGGCTTTTGTAATAGCTAGCGTAATAAAGCCAAAAACAATTTTCAGTTTGTCTGTGCACATGATAATTTTTGAAACGACAAAACAAATATAGATGTATTTTTGACTATTGTCTTCTGGTAAACTTCTCATATCATTAGGTATTTATTTCAGAACGGGTCATAAATAAAAAAAAGTCTTGATATATATTGTTGTTAAGAGGTTAAGAAGTCTGTAATTTAAGTGAGAAAGAATAAATTAGTTTATATTCTCGTCATTTTCGCAAAAATTACTGTTTAAATATCGCCATTGATATAATGCCATGGTACAGTGGGATAACGTCTGACTGTAAACGCGCTATTGCTTAAGTTCCGCTACAGAAGAAATTTTTTATTTCGAGAAAAACATTTTTTGACATTAGTTACTCTCTGTCTATTCCGTTATGTATATATGTAAATTCATTTTATAGTTACATATGTAAATTTCTTATAAGCCATCGCATATCATGAAAACAGCAGAGAGAAGAGAGTAAGGTCACTTAATATTCTTCAACCTATTTCCAACACTGTTCTTTTTTTAAACATTCTTACGCTTTATTCCGCTTAGCAGAGTATGCCTGGTAACTTTTACTGCTTTTCAGATCCACAGTATTTCAAACCTAATGTCAAGTTAGTTAAATACTCCGTTCTCTGCTATTTACTGTGTTTTTTTTTGGTTCACGCTATATCCCGCACACAGCAGGATAGACAGAGGGAAACGAGTGTTAAAACACTCCGTTCCTCACGCACCGCCGAATTCGAAACATTGCGTGTTAAGTGGCAGAATTTAAAGCCGCGCTTTGCCTCGACACCAGGGCGAAAAAAATGGAAATATTAAATGTTTCCACTCCTCGAGTGGGAATGGAACCTACAACCAGTCGCTTTATAGTCACACTCTACGCCACTACGCCACGACCGGCCCCAACTGTTTATAAAATTCATATTATCAATAATAACTTAACATAACATTGTGGCCAGTCGTGGCCCAGTGGCACAAGTGTCTGACTGTAAACGACTGTTTGTGGGTTCGATACCCACTCGAGGAGTAGAAATACTTAATATTTCCATTTTCTTCGCCTGGTACTGAGGCAAAGCGCGGCGTTGAGTTCCGCCACTTAACACGCAATGCCTCCGAAAATTCGGTGATGCGTGGGGAACGGAGTGTTTTAACACTAGGTGCCCTTTGCCTGCCATGTTACCTACGCATACAGCGTGAAGCAACATAAAATATTTCGAATCACAAATACCTACCTATTAATATGTATTTAGATTTAGGTACAAAACACGATATACACGTAATCGCCTAAAAAGGCAATGTTCATAAAAAGCCGATCTGTTCGCGAAATGTGCCATAAACACTTTTCTCTATAACGGTCCCCCACGCTTACTCTGATTTAGCGTTATACTGCAATACGCGGTAACGGCGTATTGTGGATCAGCAATGTGGACATTAAAATTGTAAATGCAATACTTTTCGTAGGATTTGAGGCGATATTGTTATAATTTGTGTACGTATTATTATGTTATTAGTATTGTATTGTTCGATATGTCAGGTATTCTATAATGTATTTTTGAATACCATAAATATACGTTAATCTGGTTATGATAGTTCGTCTTTTTTTCAGCTTCACGCTTAAAGGAATAGTCTTTTTAGAATTTTATTTATATCTCTATGGACATAAGGTCTGTACCTTTTTTTAAAATAATCTTCTTTTTATATATAAAAAATCCTTTAACGTTTCGGAACTTAACATTACAGCTTGTTCGATAAAATGGTCAGCGGTTTGTACTGCAGTTGGGATTATCTTCACATTCATCCCGATGTTTGTATTAATATTAAATTACAAGCGATCCTCATGCTTTTTGCATAATCTTTACCCTATACTATCGGTACTGTGTTCACGACGTTCAACCTCTGTTACCTGAAGCTCAAATTTAATTCATATATGCTTAGTTGACGTGCTGAAACCACCTATTTTCAAAATTTCGTGTTTATTATAATTTTGAATAAAAAATATACGCAGGTGGTAAAATATTTAACGAGTTTAAATAATGTGACTTGCACATACACATACTTATTACAACGTGGCTATCGTGATGCAATGGGACACCGCCATGTGAACCGTTTTCCTTTGTATTGATTTCCATACTCTGGTATAACAAAACATAGCGTTAAGTTCCGTCACTCTACTGTCAATGCCTTGATATTCAGGCGGAATTAGGATAGTTAAATGTCTAAGACCTAGACTTTCTCTGACTACCCGACATTTTACGACATCAAGCGTAAAACTAACCTAAAAAACTAAAAAAAGCACAGAAAAAACTATAAAATAACATTTATTCAACCTACAAAGGTGTCTTATACACGAACAACCCATACACGCCCCTAGGCTTATCGCGATGTGTCATTATTTAGCAATTCGCACTAACAGCGTATTGCGGATCAGTGGTTATTACGTGGGGTCAGTTCGATTCCCAGATGACACTGTGACCATTACGCTACCTTGCTATATAATTTCTTACTGTAATTGAACGATTTGTTAGTCTTAGTTGTATTTAGGAGAAGAGATATACTTTAGAAAAGTGTAGGTATCTTTTTTTTGTAATAGATCTTTACTAGCAGCCCGCTTGCGGCTTCGCCGCGTGAACTATATAGCTTTTTTTTTTTTTAGCTTCACGCTGTATCCCGCACACAGCAGGGTAGGCAGAGGGAACCTAGTGCTAAGACACTCCGTCCCCCATTTTCTGCCGAATTCGGAAACTTGCGTGTTAAGTGGCGGAACTTCACGCCGCGCTTTACCTCGACACCAGAGCGAAGAAAATGGAAATATAATTTCCACTCCTCGAGTGGGAATCGAACCCACAACCAGTCGTTTACAGTCAGTCACACGCTTGTGCCACTCGTTTACAGTCAGTCACACGCTTGTGCCACTGGGCCACGACTGGCCACAACCATATAGTTGTTTCTTTATATTGCAACCCTCGGAGGTAATTTTTAGAAAAATGAAGTAGCCTATGTTTAACCTTCATTTTATGATTAACATTCACTTTCATTCATTACAATCGGTCTAACGGTTTAGATATTTCATATAAACTTTCATCACCCATTTCCATTCTTTCAAGGTGGATTTTTGAAAAAATAAGTAGCTTATGTTTGACACTGAGGTTTTTACTACTTTCATTCTAAATTTCATCCAAATCGGACGGTAGACTAGCCGTGAAAGCGTGACAGACAAACAGACAGACTTTCGCATTTATAATATATTTATGGACCCCTTTTCTGAACTAATCAGACCAATCTGTTAATTTAAGTAATTTAAGTTTTTTTACTTTTAAGTCACTATGTTACTAATTTCTAAGTCAGATGTTATAGATTTGGTGTCGCAACAAGAATAAATGCCTATAAATCTTATATACATATGTATATGTGGCCAGATAGCAGATAGAAAGATAATACAGTTAGAAAGATAATACAGTTTAATTTTATTTTATTTGTATTATGGCGCAATCTGATAGTATCTAACTGTAGATACTTACAATTCTGCTTAAAATTATTTATATTTCTCTACTCCTCGGAAAAAGCACGACATTGACTTCCGCCATTCAAATGTATTGATTTTGGATGGTTTACTTATATACAAGTCTACATTTAAATTAACGTTGTAATTCGTTTATAAATATTAAAAACAGGTAATTTCTAAATATACAAATGAATATTATTCCTTTTTAAAATACAATTGGGGCCAGTTGTGGCACAGAGCTACAAAGTGTGACTGTAAAACGACTGGTTGTGGATTTGATTCCCATTCGAGGAGTGGAAAGTTATTTCCATTTTCTTCATATTGTGTAGAGGCAAAGTGCGGCGTTAAGTTCCGCCATTTAACGCAACGCAATGCCTCCGAATTCGGCAGTGCGTGGGGAACTGAGTATCTCAACACTACGTTCCCTCTGCCTGCCGAGTGCTGGATACAGCGTGAAGTTAAAAAAAATACAAACAAATAAATGTAAAAAAATCTAATAAAAACAAGCATTATCAACTAATTACATGTAAAACCAGTGGCAATATTAAAAAAGTCAACAATATTCATAGGATTATCACAGCGGGAACATAACGTACACAATCAAATTGAGCGTCTAATTCTCTCATAACCACCCCGGTACTGATTTAAAAGTCAATATTCGGGCGAGGGGTCGCAGTAATTAGAGTCTACGACCCCCTGCATCCAGCTAGGGGATGTTCGTGTAATGAATAAATTGTTTTGTTATTAACTTTTTTTATATAAACTTGGTGGCAGAAATGTTTGTAAAATTATGTAAATAATGACAAAAGTTGAAAAAAAATTCACAAGTCTTCTGTCCATTTTAGTGTGAAGATTTTACATTGAATATATCTATAGTAATATAATAAAGAGGTAAAATAAATAAATAGCTTCACGCTATATCCCGCACACAGTAGGGTAGGCAGAGGGAACCTAGTGTTAAGACACTCCGTTCCCCACTTTCCGCCGAATTCGGAGGCTTGCGTGTTAAGTGGCGGAACTTAACGCCGCGCTTTACCTCGACACCAGAGCGAAGAAAATGGAAATATAATTACCACTCCTCGAGTGGGAATCGAACCCACAACCAGTCGTTTACAGTCACACTCTTGTGCCACTGGGCCACGACTGGCCACTATATAATAAAGAGGTAAAGTTTGTAACTTTCCTTGTAAGGGGTTATCTTCGGAAATGCTAAACCGATCATGAAAATTCTTTCACAATAAGAAAGCTACACTATTCAGGAGTACTATAGGCTACATTTTATTATGATTGAACCGAAAGTCAAAGAACCTGATAGGGGCTCAAATAGAGAATAAAAATTATTATGTAATGAAACTATTTTCTATCTATCACGTCGTTTTGGTTTTGGAAATAGTCTAATTTCAAAATGTGTTAAAACCACTAAAATACAACATTTACCATATATAGTAGATTACCATAACATTTACCATATATAGTAGATTAATAAGCGTACTTAGATGCCCTGATGCAAGTCAATATAAACAGTCAATATAAAAATCTTTAAAAATTGCTACTGTATAAATATACTGTACTAGGTAAAATAACTGTGGTACCTTTACATTTTAGAGCTACGTTTAAATTTACATTTTATTTCTAATAATTTTTTAAAACACTTTAAAAAATAGATTAAATAAGACTTCGACTTATACGCTTTACTAGTGGCCCACTCGCGGCTTTGCCGCTGTGAACGACACAACTATTTCAGTATAGGCACGCGCCGACATCACATCAGAGATCCCTAAAATTGAAAAAGATATTTAAAGAAAACGTATAAAGATTTGAACGCAGCGGGATTCGAAACCGCGCCTCCTGAATACCGTCCAGGCGCTCTCACCACTGAGCATGCGTTCAATGCTGGTAATAAATTCATAAACAAAAACAATCAAATAAAGTAAAAAGAAATACATATTTAATTAATATGTATATACATATTGGATTCATATTAAGAAAGCCAATTTAAGTAAAGAAAGAAATTGGACTATCTTAGTGTATATTTTATAACTTTTTGTTTTGAGTGTTGATTTAAAAAAAAAAGAAATTTATATGAAAAAAGGAGATTATTTTTGAAAAACGGTACAGACTTTATGTCCGTAGTGTGATAAAATAAAATAAAAAAAAAATGCATATAATTCGTGTATTAAGCATTAGTAGCATTTTACTAACATACCCACAATGACAGTTACATGCAAAGAGACTTTACTCTTCGGGGAGTCCCCGGGGTCGGACACGTTGTGCATCTGTTGCATTACGCTTGTAAGTGCAAGTTTGTGTTCCTTTACGCATAAATATGTTACTGAAATAAAGTTTTGTATATAAATCATTTCTGGTTACAAAAATATGTTTTTTTTTTGTTTATTCTTGTGTTAATGATGTAGACTGTAGAAGTAAGGTAAGCAGTGAGAATCTCGTGTTTAAAATAATGTAAAGTAAATATATTTAATTCGTATATTAATTATCATTTTACTTTTATGTCAGAAAAAATGGTTTGATAGAAAAAGCTATTTTTTTTTGTTAATTCTTGTTTTAAAGATACACCGAGATTGGAAGAGACATTTTTTTTTAGCTTCACGCTGTATCCCGCACACAACAGGGTAGACAGAGGGAACCTAGTATTAAGATACTCCGTTCCCCACGCACCGCCGAATTCGGAGGCGTTGCGTGTTAAGTGGCGGAACTTAACGTCGCGCTTTGCCTCGACATAATAGTCAGTAGATATAATCTAGTGTTAAAACACTCCCTTCCTCAATTTCTGCTGAATTTCGTAATTGTATATAGAGTGCGAATCAAAAGCCGCGTTTTTGGACTCATATGGCCAAAGAGTGGAAAAATCAATATATATTCCCCTGAATAAGAATCGAACCTATAAAATCATATATATACTACATTGTACTTATACTTATACAACTGCACAATGGTAGTTGTGTGTTTTAATATTACTGTAACGAAAATAATAAAAAAAGGATAAGATTAAAAACTCGCCCATACCATAGAATATTCTTGGTGATTTTAAAAGAACATAAAGCTAGAACTCATGCTCATTGTTAGTTATCATTCAACAAATTCTTTGAAATTGAAATATTAAAAAATTATAATAATAAATATAAAATATAACAGAACATAGCATAAACACAGTTTTAACATTTGATTTCGTTGATTAATTTAAGCGGAGTTGAAACAATGAGATTTATATTTCGGGAGATTTCCTTTTGACATGCTTTTTAGTAGTTTCATTTGTATTTAAGTATTTATATATCTACTAGCGGCCCGCTCGTGAACTACATTACTGTTTCCTTGTATTGCAACCCCCGGGGGGTTGGGGATTTTTTAAAAAAATAAAGTAGCCTATGTTTAAGCTTAGATTATCAACTATATTTATGCCAAAATTCATTACAATCGTTCAAGCGGTTTAGATTTTTCATATAAACTTTCATCCCCTATTTCAACCCTTTAGAGGTTGATTTTTAAAAAAATAAGTAGCCTATGTTAGACCCAGTCACTTTAAATACTTTCATTCTAAATTTCATCCAAATCGGAAATGTAGATTAGCCGTGAAAGCGTGACAGACAAACACACAGACTTTCGCATTTATTATATTATGAGTATGGATGTATTTATTTATCTTGCATTCTTATTTTGACCCAATTCTTGCCGTTTGATTTGTGTGAAAATTAAATGCGAGTAATGATTCAGTCAGTAAAAATCGCATATACTATTCCATATTATTTTCCCGTTGGATGGGTTAAGAATACAATTCCCCTCCGCTACTGGGTAGCGTCCCGTAAAAGCCGGATAACCCAGTAACTTGGTGGTAGGATTTTTGATTTCCGTCAAAGATAAACCGCCAAACTGCCAAACATCTGTTCCGGTTCGACAAAATGTGAGCAAGTTTTCTTTATTCCCACCATCCTCATCGTTTATCTATACGTTAGACTCAAAGCTGCTAGACATCCACAACACTAATGTTGTAGATGTCTATGGACAAAGTAACCACTTACCATCCGGTGGTCTGATCGTTTGCCTCCTTTATGCAATAAAAAAGACGTAGTACTATTGCAATCAAATTGCATCAAATTTCATATACATTTTTGACAATTTAAAAAAGAAGTTTTAAATATAAATACTTTACCTTAAGCAAAAATAGCGTCGAAAAAATTTCATTTTGTTGTTGAAGAAAATATTTAATTAAAAGCGTCGGCTTGGCTGCGAGAATACCTCGGCTTAATAAGATTTCGTAGACTGGCCGTCGCTTTGCAAAGAGATTGCTATGTTTTGTATTACGTTTCGTAAAAGCGAGAAATAGGTATATAAATAATTAAATTTTAGTATAAAGTTTTTGTAGCTTGACGCTTTTTCCTGCATAGTGGTGTAGTTAGAGGAAGCCTAGTGTCAAGGCATTTGTCCTCCATTTTCCGTTCGAAATCGAGACATTGCGTGTTTAGTGGCGGAACTTAACGCCGCGATTTCTGTCAGGTATCAGCGAAGAAATGAAAATTAGAATAGAATCATTAAAAATGGGAATCGAATCCACAACAATTGCTTTACAAGAAATTGTCCCACTGCACCACGGGTCATAAAGTCATTATTAATGTTATTAATGTGACCAAAAAAATCAGTTCAGAAATATTATGTAAAGGGATGCGTAGGATAAGAACAGCTTAATTTTAGTGTGTGGAAAGTTAACATTTTCTTTATAGTGCCCTTTTTACTTCTTTTTTGTACAAAATATAGATTTTAGATGAAAACGGTGTGTTTTGACACAAAACCTAGTATTTAATTAACACCTAGTATTAACTTTTTTTGGCGGTCTTAAGCTAAATGTGACGAAGACCGAGTACGTGGCTTGCGGGAGCCCGGACTCTTGCACTATCCAAATAGGTCATGAACCAGCCGTTAAGTCGTAAAAGTACAGGTACCTTGGATCTATTCTGTACGAGTCCGGAGGCATCGATCACGATGTCCAAGCCCATATCAGCGCTGCTTGGGCGAAATGGCATGAGGTCACAGGTGTGGTCTGCGACCGCAGAATACCACCTAAGCTCAACGGACTAATTTACAAGAGCATAATCCGACCGGTTCTCTTATATGGCAGCGAATGTTGGCCAGCACTGTCCAGGCACACTCAGCAGCTTCACGTCACGGAGATGAAGATGCTGAGGTGGATGTGTGGCGTTACGCGGGCTGACCGCATACGCAACACATTTATCCGAGGTAGTCTTGGTGTCCGTGACATAGCGGATAAGCTTCAAGAGAGTCGCCTGAGATGGTATGGCCACGTTGCACGCCGGCCTGAGAACTATGTCGGAAGAATTTGCCTTGATATGTCTGTCCCTGGAGCAAGACCCCCAGGACGCCCAAGAAAGCGATGGCTGGACACCGTGAAGCACGATATGAGAGCCAATGGACTTACCACCAAGGATGCCAAAGACCGTGCAAAGTGGAGGAGGTTGAGCAGGAAGGCAGATCCTGGCTAAAGCTGGGATAGTTGCCAGGAAGAAGAAGAACACCTAGTATTAACTTTGTAAATACCCTACTAGGTGTAAATCTACTTTTTGATATACATTACGAGTATAGCAAAATAATGTTCATTCCTCATTAAGCTTAAATTAAAATTTCACGAAGCCAAAGCTTTTAACAAAAAGTTGTGTTTTATTTTAGTTTAAAATAAATTACTAGTTTTTTTATTTCAAGCAGCAAGCTACATGGAAGCAGAATCTAAATTAAACTTTTGCATTTTTCATAGTAGATAAGTGTATGAAATATGGCATGCACATTGTGAAACTGAATATGAAATACGCTACGAAATCGATGACCTACAAAGGAAAGGAGATAATGTAAGTATTTGCTGTATTTTTGTTTGATAAAATTAGGTCTGAAAAGTTTTAATCAATACTAAAAAGAAGCAGTAAAAAAATTATAATGTACCATTATAATTAGTACAATATTTTTACCATATATAATATTTTAGGAAAAATAACCGCATTAAAATATATTTTTTTGTATACTAAAAGTTATATTATTTTTTTACTTCTTACTACCTAATAGCCACTTGTGGCCGACTAGCCACAAGTGGCCAGTCGGCCACAAGTGACCCAGTGGCACAAGTGTGTGACTGTAAACGACTGGTTGTGGGTTCGATTCCCACTCGAGGAGTGGAAATATTTAATATTTCCATTTTCTTAGCGTGAAGTTATTATTTTTTTTTAACAAATCTTAAATATTAAAGGTTTCTTTCTTTCTTAAATTTAACAAATCTTAAATATTAACCTTTAATGACACGAAATCTTGCGGAAAGCTTAAAACGAAGTGTCTTGACACCAGGTTATTTCTAAGCACATGCTTCCTGCATGTGTTGCTGTGTCTTACCAATTGTATATTTAAATTTCCTTAAATAGTTTGGACAAACGCCGCCGTTATAAAGCAAACAAGTATAATTAAGGTGCTTCTTAACTTTAGTCATGTTTCTTTCTTACATCTTTCTACATTTTTCGTAGATTTCGGGACGTACTGAGATTGCACAAAAAAAATGTCTGATTTTTAATGTTTACGGGCGGTGATTTTATGTTACAATAACTAGCTGTGATTTTTTGTAACTTTTTAATATCACGAAGAATTTTTCGAGCATTATAACTCAAACGGTACAGCAAAAACGGTACAGCTTTTCATTCTTAACCAACGCGATCCTTTACTTATCCTAATAAGAGAAGCCTGTCCTTTATTTTATTAGTGGTAAGCAGATTAAATTTTCATATAATAATTGTGACAAAAGTACTTCGTTCTTCATTATTACGATGAAATCTGAAATACTTATTGGGTTAAACTTAGTAATACTATCAATATAACTTAAATTTAATGAGTATTAAAATTTACCACAAATTGTAACTTCACTGAAAAACTAAATTTATTAATATTTTTTACGGAGTGTAATAAACCACACGTGCACATTAGCTATGTTGTTTATCGACTTATGGCTACTCTCCATGCAATAAGTGTATCATCTAGCTTTCTTAATGTGCCTGCTAGGGCTGTGGGGCGTTTTGTCAACTGGGGCCTTTTACCTAGTTTTACCCTTTATATAGTTAGATATTATAGGTTAACAAAAAAATCATTGTCTAAGAATATAATACCTAACGCATTTATATATTTTAAATAATATTATGTATATACTACATATATGTATGACGTATTTATATATATATATATATATATTAGACATGTGTAAGTAATGCGAGTGATGTATTACATGTAATATCACTCGACCGCGTACTGTAACAGCACACATCACGCGGCCGAACTAAACATCACATATTACTTCTAAGTTCTAAACATCACATTACACTGCTCGGACCGCTGTCGGCCGAGCGTCGTGCATCGTGCGCTGTGTGAAGAGGACGACATGACGTGCGTCTCGTGTCGTGAAGCGACACTTCGCTCACGAGGGTGGCTTAATGTTTATTTAGAACTGTATTATTATAAACATAAGGTTTATATTTGTGCCTGCACATTTCTTAGAGTGCAAAGCAAGAAAGTGCTCAGTTAAATGATAACAATTAGTTTATTTATTTGCGGAATGCTACAATTAATAAATTCATTTTGTTAGCTTAAATAAATTTTATAATGTTTAATTTAATGCTTTAACGAATTTTATAATGATTTGTTATTATAGATTATATTATACTTTTTGTATTACTCACTATAGTTGCTTATTTGATTTGTGAAAAATAATTACTTTGTATAAAATATTACTTGTCAATATAGTTGCGGATTTGAGTTATTTTGTAAACTATAAAAGACGGCAAACCAATAGTGGCAGGGTTCTTTCTTTCCTTGTGCCTTGACAAGCTAAGTACAGCTACTGATTTTGTGATACCGTTTGTTAATAAATATGGTGTTATAAATACTGAGCAGTTTTATTTGGTGGAACTACTGAAGAATTCCTTACAGTTCAGAAGTGGCATGAATACCGCGCAGACGCAACAAAGGAGGATATATTAAGATCATGATTGACAATGAATAATGACGAGGTGGCTCGAGACGGTAGCGAGAACAAGGATCAACACCGCGACGCGAGCTGAGTTCGGGTTCATCTAGTAGGCGCACTTCGAGATCACGTTGGCGAAGTGATTTCGCTGCAGCGAGCCTGAGCTTCGAGGACATCGTTCGCAGTGATCTCTGCCAGTCAACGTTCGTCGAGACTTCGCCACACCATAAGAGGAGCAGAAGGATACTGGTGACTGAGTCATCAGATACTGTGAGGTCAGTGATGTAGGGTAAAGTCTTTAGGAAAGCGAATTAGTCTCGATAAAGTAGTAGGTACATTTACAACATAAGACGTCATAAATTTAATTAAATCATTATCCTCTACGTCATCATAAAATCACTTTGCAATGATTTTCAATAAAATTATGAAAAAAATATGAGGAACAAATAATAGATATTTGGCTAACTAAAAGTGGAAAATTACTCGGAATTATATAATCGGTCAGAACTCAATTACTCCGTTATACACTGCCCAACTTGATGAGAGTTGCCAATATATGGTATGAGGAAATTCCGTCTGTAAAATTTATATGGAGCAAGTGGACTGAAATTAAGTAAAACGATTCCAAGGCTTCAGAATTTATGCATAACTATCACACAAAACGCTTGATCGTAGACCAAAATAGAATAGAAAAGAATTATTAGAAATATAATTCTATCGTTATTGAATAAATGTGAAACCAACGGAAAGCTATTGAGTGCATTATTGTTGCTATACAATAAAGAATACAAAAAAAAATAGTTGCTCGCAAGTATTGGTTATAATATGTCATGATCATCTTCAATAAAACGTTCTAAGTTTGGGGAAGAAGGAAATTCTACTTTTAAATGTTTAAAATTTTTAATCTTTAATAATTTGTATTGTGTGTAATTATATAGGACACAACGTTCATGTAGAAATTTAAAGGATAGTAGTAAAAAAAAATATTTTTGAAATAAAATTTGTTGTTACTGTCGGTGTTCATTGATTTTAGTATATCGAAATTATGCTACATAGAACTTGGTAGTCGGTAGTGTACGCAAATAAGACTATTTGATTTAAAAGATCGAGAAATTTCATTTAAAGGATTTGCAAATTATTTGATAAAGCTAAACTTCATTTACATTTTAACATGTAAATTGATGAAATTTTATAGTACAAAATGAAATATTAAAACGTTTTATTTTATTAGATCACAGTTTAACAGAAAATGCAAAATAGTATTGTAATTATTAAAACGCACAAAAATTAATTTTACATAAAAAGTCAAATTTTAACACTATTGCTGAAAACATCTTAAAATATTGTATTTTACCTGGTTTATATTATTTTAAATTAATAAAGGAACCGGATATATTATTTTAATGAACTTAAATAAACAATTGATGAATTTGCCAAAAAGTTTTGTTAGTTACTAGAGTTCGGATTATGTTAATACAATAACGTAAATAAAATAGAAACGATCAGGCTACAATATGTCATCAAGGAAGAGATCAAATAAAAAAAAATATTTCATAATAATACATACTTTACATTTAGTTTGTCAGATTTAGGTAAGACCTTATTTAACAGAAATGACAATTAACTTTGAATATTCTTAATCAGTTTTATGTAGGACATATGGATTAGGTTACATAAAAAAAACAAAGTAAAAGGTATGATACAGGAAACGTTAAAGGGTGGGATTGTTACTGAATCATCATCCACTTACACAAGTCTAATTATCTTCGTGAAGAATAAAACTTAATTCCCGAGCGGTGAATGCGGAAACTATGAAGGAGCATTATTCTTTGCCTAGCAATGAGGATCAAAACTACAAACTGGGTGGATATACATATTTTAATATAACATTAAATTTAACGTTAGGAATACGATTGCGTTATTAAATACAGACTTGGGATTCGTATTTGTCATGCAGTTATCAAGTAGGAACACTATAGCTATTTCAGAAGAACAATGTTGCATATTCTGGTAGTAGAAACGGAGGATTACAATACAAAACATTGATGACGAAATTTTAAGCATAAAACGTATATTGGAAAACATTAAAATGATATTTACAAAAAAAAAATAAGATTATAAAAAAGGATTGTGGAATCGTTAATAATGCATTAAAATGGGTGAACTTTATAGAGTAACATGCAATTTGTTTAAGAAAAAAACCATGACGATTTAGAACACTTTGACAGATAAAATTTTCGAAAAAAAATCGTGGAAATAAAGAAATCTTTAAAAAAATATGTTTAATCTTTTCATGAATGTACTCGTAATTATCACAAAACACCGACCGAAAAAAAGGGGAATGCTCCATCCAAATCTGAAAGTGAATAAGCCATTAGCCATAAGCATTCACATAGACCATGTCGATCCCTTTGTTAAAAGAAAATCAAAAGTAAATTGTGTACTGGTTATGGTAGATGATTTTAATAAATATATCACTATACATGCTGTGAAAAATACCAAAACTAAATCTACTCTTAAATAATTAAATAAATATGTTATTTTATTTGGAGTTCCATTTTGCGTAATTAGTAATAAAGATTCGTCTTTTACTAGTAAGAATTTTTAATTTGACAAACAAGGAATGCGTTAAATGTAGCCGCTACACCAAGCAAATGATCAGGTAGTGTTATAACTGCACAATTTTAGAATCATCAGCCGAAAAAAATTAAACGATACTAGTCAATAAAATAAATGTGGCAAACATTTAAAAGAAATTCAATTAGGATTAAATACAACGATAAATGATATGACTGCAAAAAGATCTTCGGAAATTCTATTTGGGTTAAGCATACGTATTAAAGGTAGAATAGTTATATAAAGGTGATAAGTTGTACAATGATGGCAATACAATTCAAGATGTCAAAGAAGTTAGGAAAGAGGTAAATTTAATAATGAACAAAATGTATATTAATAACTAATGAACAAAAACTACACGAAAATAGATTTAATTAAAAATGTACAAATGTTAAAAATATAATATAGATGACCTAGTTAGAATTAAACGTGGTATTTTTGACAATAAAAGGAAATCTAAAAAAAACTGGTGGCGAAATTTCATAGATCGTATAAAATTAAAATAATGTATATATTGGAAAATGAGGGAAATGTGGTAAAAACTATGAAGGTATATTGTCAGTTAATAAAATATTTCCTTGGGTATCTTATAATTATTTAAATGATGCTTGATAATGACTCTACTACTTTATTCCCATACGCAGATGTAAATAATGATAATTATTGACACGTATGTTAATGTACAAAAATAGTGATGGCGTAGGTAATGATAGTAATGACGAAATTGTTAATAATAGTGTCGAAAATAGAATAATAAATTGCGATGAATTTAATCATGTTAGTGATGCTATGAATTGATGATGTTGTGAGAGTGATGAGGTTGTGAAAGTGATGTTGTAAAAGTGATGGAGTTGTGAAGTAAATTGTGATAATGTTACAATGTTACTTGATGAAATAATGAGTAAGTTCGGGTGCACATGAGACTGATGAGTCAAATGATGAGTGCACCTGAGCTTGCATGATAATCTGTTCACATTTGAGGCCGATAGGCCAACTAAAGGAGTGAAACAGATTAAAATGAGAAATGAATATGAGTGTGGGTCCGGTACACATGAGACTGATAAGTCGGTTGATGAGTGTACCTGGCTAGCACGACAATCTGTTCACATTTGAGGCCGATAGGCCAACTAAAGGAGTGAAACAGATTGAAATGAGGAATGAATATGATAGTTTAGTAATGAATTGTAATGTGTGGGTCCGGTACACATGAGACCGATTAAGTCAAATATATAAGTTAAATAATGAGTGTACCTGGCTAGCACAACAATCTGTTCACACATGAGGCCGATAAGCCAACTAAAAAGGAGTGCAACAGATATTTTGTATTAAGTTACTATATTTTTTTTTTTATTATTGATTTATATAATTTTACATATTTTTTTTTTTATATAATTGTTGGAACAATTAAATTTCAAGATGGCCGGAAGTAATAATGTTGTATAATATAGTATTATTTTTTTTTTCTTCGAGAGGACTCGAATTTACAGGAAGGCCGAGCTGTTAGCTTAAATAAATTTTATAATGTTTAATTTAATGCTTTAACGAATTTTATAATGATTTGTTATTATAGATTATATTATACTTTTTGTATTACTCACTATAGTTGCTTATTTGATTTGTGAAAAATAATTACTTTGTATACAATAGTACTTGTCAATATAGTTGCGGATTTGAGTTATTTTGTAAACTATAAAAGACGGCAAACCAATAGTGGCAGGGTTCATTCTTTCCTTGTGCCTTGACAAGCTAAGTACAGCTACTGATTTTGTGATACCGTTTGTTAATAAATATGGTGTTATAAATACTGAGCAGTTTTATTTGGTGGAACTACTGAAGAATTCCTTACAATATATATTTTTTTGCAAAATCATGAGATAGCTACAAATACTCGCGGTATAATTTATGTTGTTGCGACTATTACCGTACTATGAAACCTGTATTTCGGTACCTATATAAAATTCAGAATTGGTATCAAAAGTAATTATTATTTTTTTATAATATTGTGGGACCTACATTAACTACCACACGCAGCGTTCATACATAACATGAAGCATATGACCGTCGCGAGCCGAAGGCGCGCGGTTACTAAAGCGTAGGAGCATATCGTCGACGGAAAACGTATTTGCTGTAAGTAGAAAATATCGAAATTTGGTTTTATATATCATTTGAATCAGAAAAAAAAACTGCGTCGATTGATCTAGGTAGTTTTTTGCTGAGATTAAAAAAAAATTACTTACGCGTTCTCAATTTTGAAAAAATATTCATCCAATTTGCTGTAACTACCCAAATATCCGGTGTCTTGCTATTTTTTTTAACTTACAGCAATTGTGACGACGTTAACAATCCATTATGACTTACGCAGTCTGGCCTTATTACCTACCCACTACTTAGAGCGAATTTATATCAACTTCATTTCAAAAACATATATAAGTCTTTTAGATAATACTTATTTAGTGTTATTTATCGTTTACAGTATTTAAATTCCTTTCAAAAGAATCAGAATCCTCACTCGCCATACAAATTCAGTTCTTACTTACGACATTTTTATATTCCATAAATGGAAAACGAATTGCTGTAAGTAATGAAAAGTCTACTTCCACTTATTTTAGACACATGTAGATATATTCAGTATATTAGTAATGTTAAAGATTGTTCACGTACCAAAAATCATGTCTATACTGCTTATATTAATAGAGCTATGATTTTTTTTTCAAATTTGAAAACGTTTTTCGGCTTTATTTCAAATTGTCCTTTTTCTACTTACAGCAAATACGTTTTCTGTCGACGATATACGCCGATGGCACCCCCCGCGGTGACGGTGCGCCCCTCACCTCTTGTACAATTCGTAAGAAATAATCATTGTTCTTACATACTCACTTGCTATTGGTAGAAAAGCCAATGTTTTGATTTGTACATAATTTTACTAAAGATTTTTATTTTTAATATAGCCCTTCCGATTGGTAAATCGGTAATTAAATTATAACTCACATTATAATCCAATTTCATTGGTTATAATGTGAAAGTTTTTATTGGAGACGAATTTCTGTAAATATTGTTTATTGGTTATTTATAATTGTCATTTTTGTATATATACCAGTGTAATTTTCAAATAAAAACCCCCCCGCCCGCCGACGACGCAAGCCGAGGTCCTAGCCCCGCTAGGGGGTGCCCTTGCGTCTGTCGGCTCCCTCTCGAGCAGCCATTTAGTGCTTGCATTTCGCAGGGACTGAGTACCCTCTTCCCTCACCCCCCCGGTGTCGCTGTAAAGACCACAGGGTCAACAGCATTTCCACAAACAAAAAAAAAAAAAACAAAAAAAAAATCAAATAAAATCATTCCACCTGAAGCATCAACAAGTGTATTACTATACCTCCAAGAAACCTCCGAAATAGTTAGGGAAGTAATAATCCCCTACAATATAAAAGTAAAACACTGTTTTACTGTTTAGATAGCTAATTTTAATATAAATATCAATACCGCAGGAGTGATAGTAATGTATGGCACTACGTGCAATTACGTGTTATGTTTGAAATAATGGTAAAACCATACGACATTTCGAAAAATCAAGAGTTAGCTACTATTCAATCAACTTTAGTTCATTGTACAAATAGCGGTGCGATGGGCATGCCGTATTACTTATTACATTTCATATTACATGTCATCAGTATCTCAGTAATATTACATCACGCGCTGCCATGTGTGATATTAGTGTAATGCCATTACGCGACATTACGCGTGATGTTTAAAGTAATGCTAAAGTGTAATATCACGCGGCACGAAATGTAATGCCATATCACATCACTTCATGGCGCACTGTTTTGCGCATGTCTAATATGTACGTACATTTGGTCATGCTGGTATACACCTACAAAGCAATTTAACAGAGCGGAACCGCCAGTATGCGTAGGGCGGGGCGACGCGGTCATGCATGTCGATGTTTATATCGATAACATCTTGTAACTTGTGAGTATATTAATACTGTAATATGTAAACATAGGTAATAGAAAAAAGTTATTCTGATTGATTAATTTAAAAGACAAACCAAATTATGTTACATACATTTTCACATTTTTACAGTAATCTTGTTTTTTTTGATTAATTTCCACTGAACTAATTAACATGTTTTTAAATACGTGAGTAATAAGGCTTTTTTGAAAGAGGACCTAAAAGGTCTCGTGTAGTTACATACTTACACATACACATAATTTTTATACATGGAAATGTCTCCTGCAGAGAAATATATAAATGAATAAAATAAAAATTAAGTGTTTTATAGTACAAATATGTAAATTATTGTTCATTGTAAATTTTAAAATATCTGACAAAAACATTTCACATACAAGTTTAAGAGAAAATTATAATAAGCTCGATTAACTACTCGATTTCCAGACACTTTATTTCTATACTACTACTACTACTACTTCTTTACTACTATAGTAAGCAACGTTACCGGGGTCTCGGGGTCGGTGTTAGTTACCCACATGGTGATAGTTTTTTTTCTCTCTATATATACAGAACATATATTTTTGATTATAATATATATAAAAAAATACAAAACACTACTTTACCTATAAAAAATATTATTTTATAGATATATAGTTTATTATATTAACGTTAATTGTAATTTTCACCATTATCTTAGCTTAATACTTACTAGAAGTTTTATTAATATATAAAGAAATTATATATAAAACATAAAAAAAAAAATCAAAATATAAAATATATTATTATATATTTTCATCGACAAACAACAAGACCAAGACTAAAACGACCGAGCGTTTACGCTTGCGCGTTTATGTATCGAGCGATTCCTACCAACTTCCGCTTGAACGTGTACTATACTTCTATATACATATATACATATATTTATGTAGCTTTATATACGGAGGATACGCCTTATATATTGGATATGAAATCCTTTGTGAATGCTTTTGAGGGCCTTTTGAAGATATATTGTTGAGGCCATCATGGTACAGTGGGAGTGTCTGTTAAAAGTCGTTGGTCGTGAGTTCTATTGGTAATCATGAGCCATTTTTTATCAGAGAAATTAATATATTTAAATTATACTGATTTCTCGGTCTGGTATGTAAGACAAAGTGCGGCGTTTAGTTTCGGCTATCAACCCGTAATCTTACGGATTCGAAGGAAAAGTTGAGAGTGATTCGCTGTATATACATACTAGAGGCCCGCTTGCGGCTTCGCCGTGTCAACTACGCAACTGCTTAGTTATATTGCGACCCTCGGGGTGGGTTTATGAAAAATCAAGTAGCCTATATTTACACTTAGATTATCAACTATATTTATGCCAAAATTCATTATAATCGGTCAAGCGGTTTAGAATTTTCATATAAACTTTCATCCCCTATTTCAATCCTATAGCGGACGATTTTGAAAAAATAAGTCGCCTATGTTAGACCCAGTCACTTTTACTATTTTCATTCTAAATTTCATCCAAATCGGACCGGTAGATTAGCCGTGAAAGCGTGACAGACAAACACACAGACATTCGCATTTATAATATAAGTATGGATTTAGATCGTTTGTGTATGCTTTTGAGGCCTTTTAAATATATATTGTCGAGGCCATCATAGCGCAATGAGATAGTGTCTGTCAAACGCGTTTGGTTGTGGGTTATATTCCTATTCTGCAGAATTATAATTGTATTTGAAGTATATTAATTTCTCCCCTCGTGTACCTACGACAAAGTGCGGCGTATAGTATCGGCTATCAACGGCAACGCCTCGGAGTCGAACTGAAAGTTGAGAACGGAGTGTCTTTACACTAGTTTCCTTTTGAAAGTACTCTATTTTGCGGGAAAAGCACAAAATGTTTGTGGTTTGTTAGCAAATATTGCATGCAAGTATTTTTAAAGGATCTTTTATTTATCTAAAGATAATTTTTAATCAATTCTTTGTAAAAACACATAGCACTGTTTAGAAAGTCGTCCTTTTTATAATAAATACACTTTCCGAGAACATTTCTTTATCTCACAAAGTGAAATAGAATTCTACGAAAACAAAATATCACAAAAGGCTTTTTAGAAAAATGTTTATTAATATTATATGAGATTTTCACAATATCATATGTACAATAGGTACATGTCATTCAGTCTAACTTCACTCACACTTGCAGTGTACGAATAAGGCAGAAAGTGATATTATCTACATACTTTTTATATCTACGTATCTTCTATTTTATCATTGTATTATTCATCTTAGTCAAATTTCGAGATATTGCATGATGAGTATCATAACTCAACGCCGCGCTTCAACTTATCAAAGTCAATAAATAAAAATACTTGAAATATAATCATTGACGACAAAGCACAGCGTTAAGTTCCGTCATTCAACACATAATGATTCGAATCCGGGCAGAAAATGTACAAAATGTTTTGGCAATATATCCTTTCTATCTATTTATGTATTTGACTATCTATATATTTGACGTTTAAAAAATAAAGTGGGGAACGGAGTGTCTTAACACTGGACCTCCCTCCCTCCCTCTGCCTCCCCTGCTGCGTGCGGGATACAAAGAAAAAGAAAAAAAAATGAAGCATGTAACTTCTTAATTTGAATAAAATTATTTGACTTTGGCTTTATCTATTTAGCTATACGGAAAAAGACCATAAATCTGAATCATTTCCTCCAACGAAAATCAAACCTACACCTACCTAAAGTGTGTAAACTCCTAAACTACAATATACGTACGTATACACTACACATACATACATGCATATATCGACCGAGGTGGCAACAGTTAGCTACCGTGAGATGTCTGTTTGTTCTATTCATTTACGCGATACGTACCGGGCGAGATTGTACAAGTTAGACGCTACAGCGATTTAATGTTTATAGTGAATAAGAAATCGCTATAATAATTTCAATAATTGTGTGGCTTCGATTAATCATTATTGTCGTTAAAAAATATTTAAATAATTTGTATAAGATGGATGTAAAAGTTACGAAAAAAAATCCAAAGCTATTGGCTGTGTATTCATTTTAAGGAGCAGTATCATGAACATTTTTGACATTTAAATATGCTAACTTACAGCTTACAAAAATAATTCTTAAGACATATTTCTAAGTTCCTTAAAAATAAGGGACAAAGAACCATTACAAGTACATGGTATGGTACTAACAATTTTCGTGGCCAATAAATTTTATTGTTCCTTAAAAAAAATCTAAAATTATATGATTGTTAATAATATCGTACTACGTTTTGTAATATGTACTGAAAAAAAAAGGTAAAAAAATAGTTAAAAAACTAAACAACTAAAAGCAGTTCCTCGTCATCGCAGTCGTTCTAGCAACATCATTCTCATGCAAAGAAAATATTATATTGTGATCGGATCCGTATACGTGTCAAAATTTTCCTGCAACGTAAAAAGCACTAATTGGCCATAACAGCTTTTAAAAAAATCTTATAAAATTTTCGTGAAACTAATAAAAGTGATTTATGAAAATTATTTTAAACTTTTCTTCAATTCAATTTATTACTGCGAGTATTTAATTTATAATTTCTTTTAATTATATGTACTGAATGACTCGAATTTGATTAGAAGGCGGATCACGGAGTGTGTCGTTTCTCTTTGCCTGCACTGTTTGCGGCAAAAAGTGTAGAGCTACACAGAAAATTGTATATCATAGTGTTCATATTCTTAGGGGTCAGTCGTGGCGCATTGGCACAGGCGTGTAACTGTAAACGACTGGTTGTGGGTTCGATTCCCACTAAAGGAGTGGACATATTTAATATTACCATTTTCTTCGCTCTAGTGTCAAGCCAAAGCGCGGCATTAAGTTCCGCCACTTAACACGCAATGCCTCCGTATTCAGCGGAAAGTGGGGTACGGAGTATCGTAACACTAACTTCCCTCTGCCTACCCAGCTGTGCTGTGATACAGCGTGAAGCAAAAAAAAAGTATTCTTATAACTTGTACCACAACATCGACGCAGGAAAGCTAGACGCGCACGACAAGCAAACACGGGGCGCGGCGCTAACTCCGCGCTCACGACCTCTGACGAAACCACTTGCAAATGGAGCGAGTGCTGTATGTATGTATGTACCTACGCGTATGATGATACATTGTAGTAGGTATTCGTGTTATATGGATTTTATGTTGCTAATATACGTTATATTGGAAAATACATTTATACATTTTTACTTGCGATTGTATGACGGATAGAGGGTATATCCATACAAACATACAATTTCAGGCCAGTGATTTTTAAATATTTTAACATTCTTATTTTTTTAGCCAACGTTTAGCGTGATCCAAATTTTGATGTATAGTAAATATAATGACTACAGAAATTTATAGTAGTGATGGCAGATAATGGCCCTACGGATTCGACCCCGTCGTCTCGTTACCTTGAAAAATGTTTTTTTTTAGTTAGTAGTGTTTCATTAATTTAATCCTTTTCTCAATTACCTTTTGACTCTCGGAGGCATTTGCGAGATTTTTAATTTTACTTTTTCTTTATCAATCCCCTAATGAGGTCGTCGTGGCGCATTAATATTAAATACAATGGTCATTCTAAATTTTCTAAATCTCCAATTTTTATTATTGCAATATATTTCAATGCACGCTTACATATAGTACATGTAAACACATATCATTATATTAATAAATAATTAAAAATGTTTTGTCGCCATTTTATGAAAATTATCTTATATGGAGAAGTGCTTAAGGCAATATTTTTCATATACTAAATTAACAAAATAATTGTTACACATACTCCTTTATATGATATAGTAGGTACATACAAACATGAACGTTGCTAAGGCTACATGTATTTTTTTTATTGAAGAAAGGGGGGCAAACGAGCAGAAGGACTACCTGATGGTAAGTTACTTTCGCCCCTTTCGACATCCACAACATTAGAAAGGTTGCGGATGCTTTGCCGACCTTAAGGGGTGGAGGAAATGAGGGAAGAAGGATAGAGATGGTGGGAATAGCGAGAGAGAGCTGACCTACAAGCCATCGAACCGGAACACATCTTCGGATATTCTGCGGTTTGTCTTTGACATGATAGTGGTCGCAAGCCAGTCGGAGAACGAATCTCCTACCACCGAGCTAAGAGACTACAGTATAATAGCCGTATAGCTAGTATTCATGAATATATTGGAAGCTTGTAGGTATATTCTATATGTACTAGGACGCGTTGGGAAGGTGTCTGTATACTAAGATTTTGAGTATCATTTCCATATTAAAAAAATCTTATGTTTTTGTTGCCATAATTTGTTGTTACCTTACTCGTCATGTAAATGATATGATACAGAAGGATTTTAGCACAGATTAATGGATTTAACCAATATGACCTGGGCGTCGTTCCTCAGTTATTATCAACTAAAATTAATAACTGACTACTCTGCTACGTGAGTAAAGCTGTAAATATAATACTTATATGAGTTTCAGCATAAAAAACATTACATTCATATTTGACACACCTTTAAACCAATTGTTTAATGATTTAGTTTCAAAACAACAGTCGTAATCACCATATCTCTTATTGCCAACTTCCCAAGACCAAAACTTAAAGTATTTCCCGTATTTATTACGACACGCAAATAAAAAATTCAGGACGCCCTTACAAAGTCGCCGGATTTTCGAAATTCAGAATTAAAACAGTCCAATATGCTCAAAAATAATATAGATGATTTTTACAGCTTTTTAATTATTAAAAATGATAAAATAGCCTGAACAAATAAGATAACAGACAGCCAAAAAGATTATTAGTATAAGTTTCAGTATAAGTAACAAGAAATTAAACTAAACTATAGAAAAAAGTTAAAAGAGAATAAATAAATGATTAGCAAATATACTATTTTCATATTTAATATAACTTTATCCCAAATATTTCAAGATGTAGTGAACATAAAGATAGAATATTCCGAACAAATATACAGGTAGAAAAATTGTTAGTATAAGGTCAGTATAAATAAGGTGAGCTTAAATAAAATGGAACAAAAAATTAAAAGAAAAAAATAAATTAATTTAAAAATACTTTAAATTAAGTATTTAATGATTTAGTAGCAAAACAACAATTGTAAGCTCAGTATCTCTTATTGCCAACTTCCCAAGCCCAAAACTTAAAGTATTTCCCGTATTCATTACGACATGCAAATAGAAAATTCAGGACGCTTTTATGTCGTCGCAGGGTTTTCAGATGGAGAACTGGAACAGCTTACTATGATCAAAAATACTTTAATATAACGTTCAATATAAATAGCAAGTAAAAAGTTTTTAAAATTACTAAAGATACCAAAGATATTATCTTCGTATATAATGTAAAACATCTTCATATAAAATATCTTTATTCAAATAGACATTTGCAAGCACTTTTGAATCGTCGAGCCACAGATAAACTCAACAGTTGCTCTTTTCAAATAGAATAGTTATATTTTTATTATTTGATAAAATTATACCAAACATGCATCAAATTTCATTTCAATCCATTTTAATCGGTTATTCTTCTACAGAGTAGTGCCCTTAGTTATTAACTAAAATACAGCTTTAAACCAAGTGTTTAATGATTTAGTATCAAAACAACAGTCGTAATCACCATATCTCTTATTGCCAACTTCCCAAGCCCAAAACTTAAAGTATTTCCCGTATTCATTACGACACGCAAATAGAAAATTCAGGATACCATTATGACGTCGCCGGGTTTCCGAGACAGAGAATGAGAAAACTTTGACAATTCCGCTAAGTCCTTCAGAATTCGTGCGTTTTACGTTCAAATGGCTATCTGTTGTATGCCCTTACTTATAAGGAAGAAGGTAAGGGACTGTAATTGCAAATTAATTTAAAATAATCTAGTACGGGACTATGAATGTTTGAATGCGTTTATCAAAAAATCATATTAATTGTCTTATAATTTTGATTTAAAATATGAAATACATGCGGCCCGCGCGCGGCCCCGCCGCGTGATCTACGTTGCTGTTTCGGTGTATTGCAACCCCCGATGGTGGACTTTTGAAAAATAAAGTAACCTATCTTTAACCTTGGATTATCAACTATATATATATGCTAAAATTCATTACAATCGGTTAGGCGGTGTAGATTTTTCATATAAACTTTCATCCCCTAATTCAACCCTTTAGAGGTTGATATTTGAAAAAATAAGTAGCCTATGTTAGACCCAGTCACTTTTACTACTTTCATTCTAAATTTCATCCAAATCGGACCGGTAGATTAGCCGTGAAAGCGTGACAGACAAACACACAGACATTCGCATTTATAATGAAACTATGGATACTACTTAGTTGTGCTAGTGGCTTCGCGCGGAATTTACAACAGCAGTTATAACTGTAAAATTAAAGGAACCTACTTACTTGATCTTTTGGGCAATTCACAAAATATCTTATAAATATAAATTGTAGCCTATATTTTATTCTGGTGTATAAGCTATACTTTTACCAAGTTTCATTAAAATCCATTCAGTAGTTTTTTCGTGAAAGAATACCAAACATCCTTACAAATTATCGCTTTTACAGTTTTAATAAGACATTTATTTAATTTATTACTACACATTATTATGTTACTTTTTATATCTACGTATATATTTTTATTACAACTCTAAATGAATTTTTACAATTTTTATGAGCTTTCAATTTTCCATCACAGATTTATTTACTATTGTCTGATTTATTTACTATTTTCTGTGCTTTGCTAAAAACAGTGACATACATACTATAGGAACAAGAAATAAAGATAAACTTGTAACGCCACGTTATCGCCTCCAAAAGGTAAATAAATCTTGTATGGGTCGGAGTATACGCATACTCGTATATAATAAAAGTCCACAGCTTGTTTTAGATTTACCACTGGAGAAATTCAAAATCATTGTGAAAAATACTTTAATAACTAAAGCTCATTTCTCTGTAGAAGAGTATTTAAAGAATAAAAATTACATATGACGATTCAAAAGTGCTTACAAAGTCTATTTGAATAAAGATATTTTGAATTGCTCTTATAATTCGTCGTATCAGACACTCCAACTGTCTTAACTTTAAGTAAAACTTTATAATATAAGTTGACGTTATTTATAACAATTAATTTGAAATTAATTATCTATATTACATATAGACAACGAGTGGCGTTAACTTCTACCATAAATCAAAGAATATCTCTAAAACGGGTAAAAATAGAACATAAAGTAACTTATATCAAGGCTTTTACAATCTTAAACGACATGTTAGAACTTTTTTTTTACAAGCAGGGTAGGCAGAGGGAACCTAGTGTTAAGACACTCCGTTCCCCACTTTCCGCCGAATTCGGAGGCATTGCGTGTTAAGTGGCGGAACTTAACGCCACGCTTTACCTCTGATACCGGAGCGAAGGAAATGGAAATATAAAGTAATTCGACTTCTCAAGTGGGAATCGAATCCACAACCAGTCATTTACAGCCACACGTTCGTGCCACTGCGCCACGACTGGCCCATGTTAGATGCAAAATAACGTAAAACAATTATATAGTGGGGAACGGAGTGTCTTAACACTAGGTTCCCTCTGCCTACCCTGCTGTGTGCAGGATACAGCGTGAAGCTAAAAAAAAGTTAAATACTGTATAATTTCCTCTTGATATATGCTAGAAAAGATAAATAAATTCCAGTATATCCTGAAATTTTACTTAAATAAAAAAATAATGAAGCATTTCATTCAATCCCATTGTAAACAACTGATATATATGAAAATAGCAGAATTTACAAAAATTGAATATTGTAAAATTATTTTTTTACATTTTTTTTTTGTTATTTTTAACTTCACGTTGTATCCTGTCACGCTGTGTCACACAGCAGGGTAGGTAGATGGATACTAGTGTTAAGGCACTCCATTCCATCCATCCTATTACTTCACTCTGATGTTTGGGCAAAACGCGGCGTTAAGTCCCACCACTTAACACGCAATGCCTCTAAAATACGACGGTGCGTGTGGAACGGAGTGTCACACTAGGTTCCCTCTGCCTCAAAAATCCTCTTTTCCCATAAAACCATTTATAAAAAAAACACTTAGATATTTAATATCCGTATTAAAACCCATACATAAATCGTTTAACCATCCACCGCAGTCTCACTGATATAAGCTGATACTAGTATAAGCGTCTAGCGTTGACAAATGATGGTAGATTTAGTGCAAATCGGGCGTCATGACTTATTGATTCCGGGATAAGCCGGGCGCGTCCCGCGGGAGCTGGGATAAATAAAATGTATGAAGATTTGGGTATACTTTGAAATAGAACGTTTTGGTAAAAGTTATAATAAATGCCTTCGAATTCGGCGGAAAGTGGGGAACGGAGTGTCTTAACACTAGGTTCCCTCTGCCTACCCTGCTGTGTGCGGGATATAGCGTGAAGCTACAAAAAATAAGTGTTTGTTGCTTGGTTCGGTTTAGTTGACGGTTGTTTAAAAATGTTGATTGTCAATTGATTATATAAGTTGGTATTTTCTTTGAATTAAAGGGATGTTATTATTGTTATAGGTAGCTCCAACGTCTTTTCACATATAGCGGGGTATTCAGGGAAAATTTAGCGTCAAGACACTCTGCCCTTCACTTTCCGGCTCAAAATCGAGACATGCATTGTGTTGATTTAGATTTAGCAGATTGTTAAGTAGCAGAGCTCAAACGCTCACAACCATCGCTTTACAGTCAGATGCTGCGCTACGAGAATGTAGGATTCATGTATGTATACAGAGTACCTACATGTATGTACCTACTTCAATGTTGAATTTTTCGTCTTTTGTTAAGTACCTACTTATATAATTGTAGTCCATAGATTTGTATAATGTATTTATCAATCGGTTCATCAAAATAGCAATTAGCACATTAAAAATATCTTAGTAAGTATCATTCTTAAACATTGGCATATCGATTTTTTTGTAGAAATTTTCATAAAACCTACACATATTTTATAATGACAATTTTGGATGGAATTTTATAATGGAGACCACGTTACCACCTGGGACCTAGAGAGAAACTTTGAAGTTTCAAAACCACCACACCAGAGGACATGTAGTCAGCAGAGGCATACAGTCAGCTTATTCTGCAAGAATCTAGGGCAGTACGCGACGCAACTAAGAAATCGTTGGCGGTAGTTTGATATAATAATGTTTCAACCACGAACCACAACGACCACGAACTACTGTAAAGTGTACGAAATTTCAATATTTTTTAATTATATTTTCTAATACTAATAAATATAAACAAATAAACTCAAAATAATTTAAACACAATGAAAAGGGCTAAAATCGTTTTCCCGATATAAGGTTATCAAATACTATTTTCATGCTAGGAAAATATCATACCGAACACCAACGCGAATTTTCGAGCAAATCGGACGGCAAAAAGCGGATCGAAATAACGTACATTGGCAAGATTCCTTCATATTGATAGAGAAATAGATAGGTACAGGCACTTTAAAGTGTTATTCACATACTTAGGAAATTGAAAAATACATTTAGAAAACGAAAAAAAGTTGAACGCAGCGGGAATCGAACCCGCGTCACTTGGACACCGTCCAAGCGCTAATACAAACGTGTTAAATATTGTTTAATGATAAGTATAACAATGTACTCTAATTTTATATATATACATAAAATTAAATCACATGAAAAAACTAAATGTTTTATAAATATATTTTTTTCTTTTTTTCTTTTTTCTTAGCTTCACGCTGTATCCCGCACACAGCAGGGTAGGCAGAGGGAACCTAGTGTTAAGACACTCCGTTCCCCACTTTCCACCGAATTCGGAGGCGTTGCGTGTTAAGTGGCGGAACTTAACGCCGCGCTTTACCTCGGCACCAGAAAATGGAAATATTAAATATTTCCACTCCTCGAGTGGAATCGAACCCACAACCAGTCGTTTACAGTCACACGCTTGTGCCACTGGGCCACGACTGGCCATGTTTTATATATCTTATAAAAATTTAGGTAGGCACTTTTATTCTGATAAATATATGCCAGATAAAATGTGCACTCTCTTTTCGCATTTTTTTAATACAAGAACAAGTGACAAAACACTCCGTCATTTTTAAATATAATTATTCTTCTACAATCCACAACCATCGCGTTACAGTTAAACACTGTCCCAATGCGTCACGACGACGGCTTCGATATTATGAAATATGATTTACAAGTATAACTAGGTATAAGTACTAGTAATAATAATATTTGACAAATGATCTTGATTACTTTTTGTGTTTAGTTGTTGTTTGAAATATTCCTGAAAACTTATTCCACCCTAGGGATTGGCAATTGAATGATTTCATTTATTTTCACGTCATGGTTTTAATGCCTAAGATTAAAATAAGTTCCATTTTTTCACGACGTTGAGATGCAAGGTGTAGTATCACGATTTTTAGCGGAAAGTAGAGAGCAGAGTGTCTTAACACTTAAGCTCTCTCTGTTTACCTTGCTATGCAGGAAGAAGCGTAAACTACAAAAAATAACATAGAAAACTAAATAAATAATTCTATATTATAAAAGCTTTATACAATTTACAATAAAAAGACATACGAAGCTAAATAATTTGAGTTTCGTCGTAAAAAAACTCAAAACAGCCTTTGTCTTTGTCACATACACTCTGAAAAAAAAAATTACAGGAAAAATTTCCCGCGACGAACCATAAATAATAGATTTCGGTTGACGCGAAACGAGGGCAGCTCTAGCTATCTCACTCACACCAATTTATACACCTAGTCGACTGACATATTGTTGTCTCTTTCACACTTACTGAAAAAAAGGTTTAATGGATGTGTCTATCTCTTTCTTGCGTATTACTACAAGGTTTTCCGTCTCGTTCTGTTGCCGCGGTGCATCTTTAATGTGATTGTCGTAAACAGTGTTTTGCTTTTGATATTTTTCACGTTTTTCTCCTTTTGTATTTTAAATTTGTTAGATTTAAAGTTTAATTCGAAATTACATTGGATTAAATATATTTAAATGTTAACTTTAAATAGGTTATAATTACATTTTTTAAAGAACTATCGTGGCACAGTGTCTGTTTGTAAACGCGACTGGTTGTGGGTTCGGTTCCCGCTCGAGAAATGACTATAATGAAATTATTTTGGTTTCTCTGCTCGATTTTCGGCGGAAAGTGGAGAACGTTATCTTGGTACCTTGATGCTAGGGGATCTCTCTAACTACCATGCTATGCGGATAAAATAAAGTAAAAAATAAGCAAATTATGAAAAATAATATGTTATCTAAATTTTTTTTTTCAATTTTTTTAAAGTGAGAAATAATACTTTAAAAATGTTTAAAAGTACTTATTAAAATCAATTATATCGAGAAATATAATAGTTTACAAATATAGGGGAACATTGGTAAATGTTTCTAACACATTTGTAAATATTGCCTACGTAGCAGACTAGTGATAGAAAACATAGTGTTGAACCACAATATTTTTCACTATGCATCTGAAAATAAAGTAATTGTGCTAAAAGGTGAAACTAAACTCTCAACTCAAGCACGCTTTGTTAGCTCCCAAAAACGATATTAATATTCGAAAACAATAAAGCTCTTGTGGCCTGTGGGTACAAAGTGTGACTGTAAACACGACTGGTTGTGTGTTCGAATCCCACTAGAGGAGTGGAAATATTTAATATTTCCATTTTTTTTTGCTCTAGTACCGAGGCAAAGCGCGATGTTAAGTTCCACCACTTAACGCGCAATGCTTCTAAAATTCGGGGTGTGCGTGAGGAACGGAGTGTCTTAACACTATGTTCCCTCTACCTACACTGTTGTGTGCGGGATACAACGTGAAATTACCTTCACGCTGTGCCCCATAATGAAAAAAAATGTATGTAAAGTTACCATGACACTTTTACGGTATTCTCATTACCTATTGTCTCCTCTGTAAAATATGTTTTATTTACGAAAACCAGATACTTCTGCGAATAGGATACATGTAAAATTAAAAAAAACTTTTCTAACCAAAATTATACTAATATTCAAAAATCAATAAACTTCTATTAGTATGAAGACAGAAGCTTATCCCCTACTTACAATACATCGATATACTACCACCGGCTCGGGGCTCGGGGCACGGGGCTCGGGAGAGTGACGTATGGCCGCGATTTGCCATTATCTTAGCGAGGATTGATTTGATCCTTGATAAATGATGGGAAAAGTGGGATTTATGATCCAATGAAATAAACATTTTGATGGTTTTTTAAATATAGCTCTTTTTCATATCTTTTTGCAAATCAGGGTGGTCAGAGAGAACCTAGTGTGAAGACTTTTCGTTTCTACGTTCTGTGGTGTCGACTGCGCGATGTATGGAAGAGGTAGTAACATAGGAGTTTAGTATAATACGAATTCTAATCCGCTACTACACTTGTGTGTACCTACCTACTATAAAATAGTAAAATATATGACAAATGTGAATAATTTAAAAATAATCGTTACAGAGGGGCCAGTCATAGTGCAGTGGCACAAGCGTGTGGCTGAAAACGACTAGCTGTGGGCTCGATTCCCACTCGAGGAGTGAAAATATTTCATTTTTCTATTTTCTTCGCTCTGGTGTCGAGGAAAAGCGCGGTGTCAAGTTACACCACTTAACACGCAATGCGTCCGAATTCAGTGGTGCGTGGGGAACGGAGTGTCTTAACACAAAGTTCCCTCTGCAGGGAGCAGGGTAGGCAGAGGGATTTGACTTTGACTTTCTATTTCCACGCTTGGAGTGAGAATCGAACCCACAACCAGTCACGTTTACAGTCACACTTTGTGCCACTACGCCACGACTGGCCCCCTGAAATGGAGATAATATTTTTGCAAATATAATCCTAGAAATAAGTCTACATTCAACAAGATATCATACTGTAACAAGAATAATCGAAGAATGTTGACGAAATTGACATTTACCATATAACAAACTTTACAAAGCTGCGGTTTGAGCGTAAACTCTTTATTACAAAACTTTTGTGATGAAAATGTAGACGATATCTATGAGTTGATACCTGTAAAACATAGTAAAGTTTTTTAAATACGATTATTTACATTTAATTTTTTTTTAAGCTTCACGCTGTGTCCCGCTCACAGCAGGGTAGGCAGAGGGAATCTAGTGTTAAGACACTCCGTTCCCCACTTTCCGCCGAATTCGGAGGTTTGCGTGTTAAGTGGCGGAACTTAACACCGCGCTATGCCACCTAGGCAAGCCAAAAATAATATATAATTATTTCCCATAGAGCGAATTGAACTCACAAGTGTCGCATTTACATTCAAATACTTTCTTACTGTGAGACGAGAACCTTTTATAAATTAGATATTCGTATCTATAATAATGTTAACAAGAGAAAATCGGCGTCATGGATGAGTGGTAGTGACCGAGTGTCAATGGAACGGAATGATTGTAGCGGTCTAATTCGCCCGAAAATGAACATACTTAAAATATTAATTTTACATTCGGAAGACAGACGGAACAGATATAGTGACATATAGACAGACACAGTCTTCACTGCTATGCGGAAAAAAGCGTGTAGCCGAAAAAAATATTATGTTTTTATTTTTGAAAATTCTTCATATACATATATATTATTTACAATACAAATGTGCACATAATATGTATTGATTTAACATCGAGTATGAATTACACTTAATAACGCTAGCCTATGTACACTTATAGCATAACAGCAGATTTATTAATTAGAATATGCACAAAATAAAATAGTTTTGCTATTATGTATTGATTGCTGGGGGTAGTAGATAAAAAAAATCATCACTAAGCAACCAGTCAAGGAATATGGAATTCCTAGTAAAGCAAAGTTGCGAGGACTGTATTGCCTCCCAACAGAAAAAATCTAATTTCATTTAAAATAACATACAAATTTACATTCCAGGTGTGGTTCCAGAACCGCAGGGCGAAGTGGAAAAAGCGCAAGAAGAGTACCAACGTGTTCAGGTCGCCCGGCGCGTTGCTGCCCTCGCACGGCTTGCCGCCCTTCGGGGCGGGGGACGTGTGCGGGGCGGGGGTGTTCGCTGATAGACCCTGGTCTATGCCTGCAGGTTTGGATTGTAGTTTTTTTGTACTTATTATATGTAAGGGATGAGTAAGTCATCAATTTTACCGTTTTTAACATTTTTAAAGTATTTTTCCCACACTTAAGATCCGTTAGATGGTTTTTAAGAAGCGCGGGCTTAAAATCTCGCTGCGTTAATTCAATAATATATTCGAGTTTACCAGTTAAATCATGTTTTAGAGGATAGCATGAAGCATTGGGATAAATTAAATGCGATTAGTTGTTGGATCGATTTCCACTTGATGAATGATTAAGAATATTTTTATGTCTGTACCTTTACCTAAGACAAATCGCGGCATCGGGTTCCGCCTCTATACACATACAATGTGTAAAAACGCCAAAACCAGAGATGTGACTATTTAAATACCTAGTATGTATTTATTAAAATGCATATTTATATTGCATAATGTATAAGTACAAAACTAATAACCTACCATACTTTTCCAGTAAATCAAAACAAATTAGTTATATGTGGCCAGTCGTGGCCCAGTGGCACAAGAGTGTGACTGTAAACGACTGGTTGTGGGTTCGATTCCCACTCGAGGAGTGGAAATTATATTTCCATTTTCTTCGCTCTGGTGTCGAGGTAAAGCGCGGCGTTAAGTTCCGCCACTTAACACGCAAGCCTCCGAATTCGGCGGAAAGTGGGGAACGGAGTGTCTTAACACTAGGTTCCCTCTGCCTACCCTGCTGTGTGCGGGATATAGCGTGAAGCTATTTTTTTTTATTTTTATGTATTTATTAAGATGATACTAAGTAAAACTAAAACTAGTAAAACCAAATAATCTCTTTCTCTTAGGTCTAGGGCAGTTGTCTCAAGGCGGCGTATCCATGGGCGGTTTCGGCGCGGGCGCTCTGCCGCAGCTCGCGGCCGACCTCAACCCCTCTCTGCCGATCAGCTCCGTCGCCTCCCAGCCTTATCAATCGCACTACCCGCTTAATTCACTTGGTAAGAATTAAAGAACTTACTAAAAAAAAATTTTTTAATTAAATGCTTACTTTTGCCTTATTTTTATTCGTAAGTATAACATTATTGTATTCGTTTCTTTAATGATAAAGCAAACAGTATGCTAGCAATTGAACTAAAGTGAAACTAAAAGTAACTATCACATGTCTATACTACAATGCTATAACGAAAGCAATAATAATATGATAGTTTTTATATTATGTTAACCATTGTAAACCAGAGGCCATCGTAATGTAGTGAGGCAAAGCCTGATTATAAACGCCGTGGTGGGTTCGACTCCCATAGAAGACTCCGCCTATCCTGCTACACGGTAGGAAAATGAACCGGTTCTATTTATTTACTTACTTACTTAGCTTCACGCTGTATCCCTTGCGGGTAGTTAGAGAGAACGGAGCGCCAAATGCTACGGTCCCAGCATACTTCTTTCTCCGTGTTCACTGTCGTCAACCTCTTCGTACACCGTATCCTCCTAAGATCCTCCAGTATTGTCGATCTGTGTTTTTGAAGATCAACTGACTCCTCCCCTTGCCTTTCTTACCACCCACCTCTGCTTCATGATGCCCAAGCTACCTTCAAAGTATATATCTTCAAAGTATGTTTAATGTCTGTCTGTATATACATATATATTTTTATGTCATAAGGAGACACAATGATGTCGTACTGCAACAACCTGAGCGGGCAGCCGGGGCTGGAGGGCTCCCCCACGCCGCCGCACATGGCGCACTGCGGGAACAACGCGTCGCCTACTACTTCCGGTGAGAAAAATATCTTAAATTGTATTTAAAATTATATTCAATGTAAGGAAAACTAGTTTTAAAATCATTATATTCTATACAAATACTCTGATATCTTTGATACAACAATAAAGAATAAGCAGTTTCACGTTTTTTTCGAAAGTATGCGAGGTAGGTAGGAAGGTAGAGAGAACTTAGTCGTAGCTAGATGTACTAAGGCCCTGGTGCGTAGGGAAAGAATCACAATAATATTTTTTTTAATATATTAAGGCGATACGACAACACTGAAATCGATAATAATGTATTGATACTGGGTTCTCGTTGACTACAAGGTAGTTTACATAATCGATACGATTTTAATAATACGATTTGAGAAAAGACGTGAAGCTGCAAACAAAATAGAATTCAAAAGTTTACTTGAATGAAGTATATATATATATAAAGTATATATGTATATTATATGTGTCTCTCAGCCGGCGGTCCGGGCAGTGCGGAGGGCGAGGAGGAGGTGTGGCGCGGTCACAGCATCGCGGCGTTACGGCGGCGCGCCTCCGAGCTGTCCGCCGCCATCCCGCCATACCTGCAGCTGAACTACGACGCGCACAGCCCCGTGTACTGACCACAACATACAAGCCACACGCCGGAATGTCAGCCAGCGGGATACTTTTATACTGAATAATTGTGCTTCTGATACTTTTGGCCTACTAAATAGTTATCAAGGCTACTTTTGATTTTCCGTCATACCTGCAGCTCAACTATGGCGCGCAAAGTCCCGTGTACTGACCGCAACACGCTAACACGCCGAAATGTCACACAGTGGGATACTTTTATACTGAATAATTGTGCTTCTGATACTTTCTTTATACCTTATCAATAGTCATCAAGACTACTTCTACGTATATGTCTTTTATCCCACCCCCGCCCCGTTTGCAACTCAAGTAAGATGCACACAGTCTCGTCTATTGATTGCAACACACCATGCAACATACACAACACACGTAACCAGCGGGATACTTTTATACTGAATAATTTTGCTTCTGTTACTTTGTCTACTTTTGACTACATATGTTTGAGTGCGTCACCACACAGAACAAGCGAGATACTTTTATACTAAATAATTGTGTTTCTGATACTTTACGACTAGTTTTTCATTATATTATTTTACGTTTTGGCTTAGAATCGCACTACTTTTGAATTGTATATTGCTATTTTTAAATACATTTTTTCTATTAATTTTACAATAACATAATATGGGTGAATATATAAGTATTCAAAATAGGATTATTATGATTAAATATTGGTTACCCTTCAGTAAAAGATATTTATTTTATATAAATATTCAAATTTGGTTGAATTTAAAATTAATATTGAGGTTAATGCGACTGTCGAATAAAGTAAACGGAAGGATAAAATATACCATACCCATTGCTTACTGAAGGAAACTCTATTTCTAAAAACAACAGTATACCAAAACTTAATTTTAAAATGAAAACTCTTCTAATGTAGTAAATAATAAACGGCTTATTTACAATAAAAATAAATAAATACAAAAATTGCCAAAATGTATATAAGACCTTAATATAAACATATGTATACGTAAAAAACATCTTTGTACAGACAATATTATATGGTAACATTATAAAGTTACCTTATTATAAATTTACCTGTTATTTCAAAAATAAGTAATACGAAATGACTATTTTACCTACTTAAGGTAAGGTAACTTGGTGGGGGAGAAAAGAGCAGCTATTGAGTTATTTAATATCTCGATTTCCATACAAATAAAAATATCTGCTAAACACGAAAGTCGTGGGTTGGATTCCCACTTGGACGACTTATATTTAAATTATAATAATTTCTCCACTCTGTTACTGGAGATAAGAAACGGCGTTAAGTTTCGCCACTCAACACGCAATGTCTCGATTGGACAACGGAGTGTCTTAACACTAGTTTTTCTGTAATTACTAACTGAAAACTGCTGAAATACATATAAAATCGATTCTCCCTTCCTCTACCAAACTCTACAACAATATAGATGTAGCTCTATCATATAATAAATTTGTGTAAATAATTTCATTTTATGCTATAAAATAATGATAATTTTAGTGTAAAATGTGAGCTGTATTCGAAAATACATGTATACGCGTTCGTACAATAATAAATATATAAGATATTTATTTAAGATATTAATTTAGACATTCCATACTTAGGCTTATATAATATAATGTTAAAAATAATATAATATACATACGTATGTGTAATAGAAACAAATTTTATTGTATTTACCTTGAATTGATGTATCTAATTATACTATTCTATACTATACTATTCTAGAGGTTCCGTTCGCTGGTAACAAAGGGGAATTCCCTGCAAGTTGAAATGTAAGTAAATATAACTAAGTGAAGTAGGCTTGTTACTATGCAGGTACTGTAACGTGTATGTTTGTCTGTCACGGTATAAGTCCATTGAACATTTTTCGGTTTTTGAAGTAAAACTTGTTTATAGTAAAAATTTGGGGAGTAAGCTGATGAGCGTTACGAAATGTGTGATCGGATGACGCGAACGCAAGTTGAGAGGGAGATATAAGTTGGTAATAGAAAGAGATAGTGTTATGTTTCGTATATTACTGCAAGGACAAGACAGCTAAATGCGAACATACAATTTGTTTCCCTCTTTCCAGTTACGTTTCATATATAATAGATAATGTTTGTTTGTAATGTTTGTTTCACGCATACATACAAGTAGGTACATACATATAGACAAAGCTAAACAAGTTTTACTTCAGTCGTGTGGTCTAAACACACTTTTATACATATTATTGATTATGAAATCATATATTTTATATAATTCATGTATGTTTAGATTTTCAAAAACAAATACAAGAGAGTTAACAAAGCGCGGCGTTAAGTTCCGCCAACCAACATGCAATGTCTCGATTTTGGGCGGAAAGTGGAGGGCGGAGTGTCTTAACACTCGGTTCCTCTGACTATCCCGCTATACGGGATTAAGCGTGAAGCAGCTAATTATATTTTCTTTGGAAAGCGGCCACTCTACTGCGTCACTAGGCAAGTGGTTGAAAGTTCCTATTTATACGTTTATTTGTTTAGTTTCGCGAAATATGTACATTTTGCAATGTTATTTTTAATTTATTCTAACGTAATAGAGCCGTCCGTTATTTTGTATGATATATTAATTGTAAGTATTCGTTTGTTTTTTATGTTTTTTCAAATACTTAGGGGGTTTTGTTTGACCTTGTTAATACACTTGTTGATTATTTTATATATTTGAAAATACATCTCCATATAAAAAAAGTTTACTTTTTGTGAAAAACATGCGCACTAATGTGTTATGTTGCTAAAAAATCCTGAAGACTACAAAATCGATACTTTCTATTTTGTTCTTATATTATCTCTTTATTAATATATGCAATACATAAATATGACTTACATAGATAATAAGGAAATTAAAGTAATTTCTTTTACAATGTGAACAAACAATGGACTTTTTAAAAGCAATGTTATTATAACTAACTAGTTATTGCTCACTACTATTTCAAATTTTATCATCCCTAGTCTCGTCTATAAAATGTAAAAAATACTTTTAGTCATTCATGTAGGAATCGGGTGCATTCCTTAACCATACATAAAAGTCTTCTACTTTGAGTAGCTTGAAAGATAGTACCACTTGTAGTCAATATACATATGATCATGCGTTTAAAATATCGCAAAGAGCTGTTCGTAAATGTCGCGTATATCTATAATTTTAGAAGATGAAGGAAAGTCGTAATAATTTGGGTACACAAGTATTGTTCAGTGGTATTTTCATTTTCTTTGATATTTTCATCGAAATATGTCCAAATAATCACATTGACTAATTTAAATAGGGCAGCTCTTAGGTAAACGCGGTATTTATTATACATTTTGCTCTTCCAAGATTATTACAAGCAGATCTTCCGTTATTTATATCCGTTAATATTAAGTTCTTACATATAAATAAGTAATAAAAGTGTGTTTAAGTAAAGCTTACTTGCCTTTCATATTTCCTTAAACTTTCTCGACAGGTTTATTAACAAGGTCCAGTTATAATTTGAAAAAGTTTGAACCAAAGCAATCTTAAGTTTGGTTTGAAATAACTTGGAAACTCAATATTTTTTCTTTTTTGTATGTATTTTTTTGTATTTATAGTATTTTTATGTTTCATTTTAACGCTTTAGCTGTGTATTGTAATAAATGTGTAACTTCTTTGTGTTTTTCCTAATCTTGTATAATTTCTATGATCATTTACTAACATAATTGTGTTTGAATTCAAATATTTCATGTGTATTTGATATATTTTTTGGTTCCAATGTGTGAATACACATTTAGGGAAAGAAATAATCTTTAGAAACACACAATGACGATTTTTGAATGATTGTTGATGATGATTTTTGAATGTTAAAGTTTTTATTCGTTAACTTTAAGTTTGTATATGTTTCTAAAAATAATTTTCATTTTATGTGAAATTAACAAGCTTTTGGTGTTGTTTTTAAAAAAATCAGAACTTTAATTACTCAATTACTTTTTCCTTTATAATATATTAGAACGTCCTTTTTTATATTTTTCCATAGAAAAGCTTAGTGATACGTCACTTAGCTCTCCATTTTCTCTTATTTATAAAACTCTATTCAACAGTGACTTACGTATGAAGTACACACCTACATCTAGTGTTGGGGAAACATTAATTCCAATTAACAATTGAATATTGACAATTAATTATTTTGTGGGGAAATCGCATAAAAATCACAATTAAATAAAAATAGTTATTTCTTAATGTTTACAGTACAGTTAACAATGAAATAATTGTTAATTGTGATTTTTGCACAAAGAAATGATCAACTGTTAATATTTAAGTGTTAATTGCAATTAAATTTTACCTAACACTGCCTACATCTGCCATTTTCATTATAACTGTACTTAAAAGTCATCGTTTATTTCGTCTAAAAAAGGACTGAGTGATGATAAATATATAAATAATACTATAAACTTATAGTAACTTAAATATAATAAAAAAAACATTGTAAAAATCTCGCTCTTAACAATTAAAATGATCAAAATGAGCTTTCTGTATACAATTTACTCGACGAGAGTAAAAAGCTGCATATAATAGATACATAGTTTCGTCGTATTTAAGTGAATATTTGAATAAATTCTTCGTCGGAATTTGTCAGCATTGTATAGCTACGTAGTACGGAATGTTAGACTTAAGTATTAATACATACATACGATAGACAATGTTCATTTTTGTTGTGTTTTTTATTTACCCTAGTCCTTCTATATAGAAATACATACTAGAGACATACGAAAAGTGGAAAATGGAGTCAGTCGTGGCACAAAATGTGACTGTAAAGCGACTGGTTGTGGGTTCGATTCCCACTCGAGGAGTGGACATATTTTATATTTCCATTTTCTTCGCTCTAGTGTCGAGGCAAAGCGCGGCGTTAAGTTCCGCCATTTAACACGCAATGACTCCGAATTTGGTGGAAAGTGGGGAACGGGGTGTCATAACACTAGATTCCCTCTCCCTACCCTGCTGTGTGCAGGATACAGCGTGAAGCTAAAATAAAACTAAAAAAAATAAGTAAGAAGTTGTGTTAATATCAACACGCAATATTCCTAGTCTTCTCTCTTTTGACGTCATCGTGACACAGTGTATTATTGTCTGAATGTATAAGCGACGGTTGTGGGTTCGATTCCCACTTATGGATTTACTATATTTTTTTTAATTAGCTTTTGTCAGCAGACAAAACGCGAAGTTGAGTTCCGCCACTCGATGCTCTCGCAGTCTCGGATTTGAGCAGTAGGCGGGGAAAAGGCGTGAAGTTGTCCAAGCGTGAAGTCCGGTCAAAGCTCGATTATTTGTAATAAATTTATGTCTTATTGTAAAAGCTTTACTCAAGATACGTCTGCAGAGAAAGAGGGTGATCCTCCAGTTAACACTAGGTTTACCAGGTGTTTAAATATACGTATTTATAATTAAAAAAATATATTTATTACTATTATATTTAAGACAATATAGAGTTCTTAAAATTTATTCTGTAGTTATAGTTACAAAAGTCATGATATCATTACAGAGAAAAAATATAACATGCAGTAGAAATTTTAAATTGATGTTGTAAGATCAGCCATTTTGACTGTAAATCTAGTGTTAAAACACTCAACTCACTCTTCACTTTTTTACGCAGCGGAACTAAACGCCGCGCTTAGTTTTGTAAAACCGGAGAATTTAATACTAATTAAATTTAATCTTTCCCGATTGGAAATTGAGAAAACATCGCATGGTTGAAACCAATGTTTCTTTAAATTATTTTTTATTTTTAAATCGATTTAAATTAAAATTTGGTAGCACAAACGTACCTAACGTTTCTTCCATAGAGAAGTATTAAAAAAATGTGCTCCAACTTGTTTTAATTACATATTATTCTTAAAAAAATAATTCCAATATCATTATATCTAGTAGCGCCATCTCTGAGCCAAAGCGTTTTAATGAAATACTTTTTAAATACAAGAATAATTATTTTAGCTTTAGCTTTTGATCACTAGATGACACACTAAGTATTATACACTGCCATCTATCGGCAGTTAGCGAGAACTAAGTAAACAAAAATTAGAAACAAACTAGTTAATCTACTTAACGGTAGATGGCGCTACTCTAGAATAATAACGAATATTGATAAAACAAGTATTATAGTTTAGCTTGAGGTTTGAAAAAATGTCTATAAAATCACAAAAATCGCTCAACGATGAGTGTTCAGAGATATTTGAGAGGAGTTACTCCGTTAGAAGTGTTTCAGATGAAAGTATATCGGGGTATGTATAATTGAAATTAATTAGAACTATTTTTTTTTAGTTCGTAGGTACACTTGTACAGTAGTAGTGGTCTTCTTCTTCGCACTATCCCGGCTTTAGCCAGGGTCTGCACCCTGCACTAGTAGTAGTAGTATCAGTAGTTAAGTCATTAAATCATTTTTGTTCTTAAAGGTTAAATTATCAATATTTTTTGTAAAATTTTTTGCTATTTTTCAGTGATATACCTACATGTTATAAGTCTAATTATTTTTTTTCAGTATTACCTACCTATTAAAATGTTTGTATTAGATACTAATGTATGATTGCTATAGCCACCGTATTGGCGCAATGTGATAGCGTCTAAGCTTTGAAACGATGATTGTCAATTAGATACCAATTCCAGAAAAAAACACCATAAGTAAAAAAATATATATGTTCTCATACATTCATAAAGATGACGATAGTTGTTTTACATTCTGTAAAATATTTATTTTTAACTCCCCAAAGAATCTACAGGTATGCCACATTGAAGATTTTTCCACATGATAATTTCGTCTGTGCGTTATCTGTCAGTCAGTTGGTTAATAACAAAGCATAAATTTTCATATAGATACATATTATATTAATAAAAACAGAAATAAGAGACTTGACCTATACTTATTGTAAACAAAAAACTTATTTTTTTTTAGCTTCACGCTGTATCCCGCACACAGCAGGGAAGGCGGAGGGAACCTAGTGTTAAGAGACTCCATTCCCCACTTTCCGCCGAATTCGGAGGCATTGCTTGTTATGTGGCCGAACTTAACGCCGCACTTTACCTCGACACCAGAGCGAAGGAAATGGAAATATTAAATATTTCCATTCCTCGAGTAGGAATCGAATCCACAACCAGTCGCTTACAGTCACACGCCTGAGCCACTGGGCCACGACTGGCCACTTACAGAACTTATACACTTACTTAAAGAAGTTATTAATTGCAAAAATACTTATAAATTTCAAATATATTATGCATAATAACTGTTTATAGAGACGAGGATGAGGAATCCTTATCGCGTGAACTTTTGAAGAAACTAACGCCGGCCGTGCTCAGTAAGCTCAGGAGGAGCTTCAAGAAAGCTAAGGAGAGGAATGCAGCGAAAGATATAGACAGGTATAAAGGTATAGATAATTGTAGAAATATTGCTTTTGGTATTACGATAATACTTGTTCATTTTTATTTACTGTCATATTTTTTTGTCATCTACCCTCGATGACTCAAAAAACATTATATGAAGTGTTTAATTTGATTAGTCATTTTGGTCTGAGATAATAATTAAAGTGTTAAATATTAACCACTAGCTGTGCCCGCGACTTCGTCCGCGAGGAATACGGAAGCAGTTATAATCAAAGGAGCCTACTTACTAAATATTTTGGAAAAATTCACAAAATATCTTTATAAATTGTAGCCTATGTTTTATTCTGATATAATATTGTAAAGTTTCATTAAACTCCGTTCAGTAGTTTTAAAGTGAAAGAGTAACATATATACATTCTACAAACTTTCGCGTTTATAATATAAAGAAGATAATTTTATTCTAAGCTTCTTTTCACACGTACCTACTTAAAGCCAGTGTTAGCAGGAACAATAGCCCCGCCCGCCGACGACGCAAGCCGAGGTCCTAGCTCCGCTAGGGGGTGCCCTGGCACTATCGGCTCCCTCTCGAGCAGCCATTAGTGCTTGCAGGGACTGAGTACCCTCTTCCCTCACCTTCCCGGTGTCGCTGTAAAGACCGCAGGGTCAACAGCAATTCCACAAAACAAAAAAAAGGAACAATAAAGTATGAACCTAATATAATCTGTTTCTAGTTGTTGACACTACGGACGGTAAACTTTATTGTGGGAAAAGCCAGTATTCCGATATTCTGAATCTGAGCAATCGTGATGGAATTGAACTGCGTCTGACTGTCAACGAGATTGGTTCTGAGTTCGATTCCCATTCGGGGGTATGGTTATAGTTATATATAAACTATTTTAATCTTCCCATTCGGGTAAGAAACAAATTGTGTTGACACTAGGTTTCCTTTGTATGTTAAGAAATGGAGTGTCTTGATGCTGGGGTTTCTGCAAGGCTGAAAACAGTGTGAAGCTGCTTTTTATTTGAAATTGAAGAATAATAAAGCGCGGCATTAATTTCCACCACTTAACAAACAATGCCTCCACTATACGGCGGTGCGTGGGGAACCAAGTGTCTTAACACTAGGTTCCCCCTGCATACCCTTACCGTTTTTTATGTGCGAAATACAGTGAAAAATAAAAAAATATTCAAATTATAACTAAAGCTATTATAACTAAAAAAATACATTTAGAAAACGTTTAAAAAAATGAATGGGCTTCTACTACCAGCTGCGTCGAAATTTTTACACGCGCAATTATTAGAATACGTTCAAATTTTTATACCTTCTTTAAATGTCTTTCTGAATTTCCTAAGTGTTTAAACTTTAGAACACATTGACAATGTTAAAAGCTATTATAAATTGTTTCGTGTCAATATCCGGAATCCATCTGGAGTCAAGCACCAGTCTTTTTGCCCATTTGCCAGCTTTTCGCTTCCTCTCCGTTACTAGCGCCCTCTATACTTACGTTTTTTGGCGGCAAGTGACTAGCGCACCCGGTGGCACCGCAAATTATCGTCATTATAGCGTCAGTTTTCGCCCAGTTCAGTTGTCAGCGATAATTACCTTAGCGAAAATAAATTTTTAAATTTTAATTTTTGAGAAGTGTTTTTTCCTCTCCGTTTTTATAATGGAGCATAATAAAGAGTTCGTGTCGGAAAACGTTAGTGAAGTCTCAATATCTCATAAGCGGGATCGCGCTCCGTCATCGTTTTCGCAAGAGAGTGACAGTGATTCTTCTGAATGCAGTGAACCTAGCCCGAAGAGATGCAGAACTAAGGAGGACTCTCAAACGGTGAGTTATGCACATTTTGAATTTTTATCGCAACCAGTTGCATTTTTAACTAACCTTATAACAAAAAACAACGATGGAGGTAATACTGTGTTAAATGGGAACAAAGAATCGCATGTTGCTTTAAGCGATTTAAATCTAAGACGACCGGAAGATACGAGTAAAAATAATAAACTTCAGATTTTGTCGGAATCTAGTACGTGAGTAAAAGATCCGGTTTACCCTAAAACAAGTGACTTATTTCTTAAAAAATTAGGAGAATTACAGCGGTTTGAAAGTGATGATTGGAATTCAGTTCGATTTACGGATTCACAAAAGAAATATTTAACTACCCCCGGCTTTGTTGAATTAAAAATAAATGATGATTTGAAGCGTTTCGAGGAAGCAATGCTTAGAGGATTCCCATTCATATTTATTGGAAAGGACGTTTGCAGGTTTAACTAATGCATTGATTTGTCAGAAAAACGAATTGTGTAAAACTTTGCAATCTTTAGTAGATTGGTCAAGCGACTCGAGCAACTCCTTAACCTCTAGTGCTTTATTTGAGAAGATAGAAGCAATGTTTTCAAAAGAATCTGCTTATAGTAAGGTGACTGATGACCTGTTGCAAATAGTGTGCGGTAGAAGGGCTGATTGTATTAATACTCGCCGAGAGTCCTTGTTGCGTCAGATGCCGGATAGATATCATAGTGATATTTTACGTAAAATTCCCCCTAGTTCTGTATCGCTTTTTAAAGATGATGCAATCGAAAGCTACCTTCGTAAATGTGGCGGCTTAGACAAATTAACTATGCCGTCAAGAGTAACCCCACAGAATTTAAAGGATGGCTTTTACAGAAATAAGAAACTACCGACAAATAGAACAAATAACAATCTGTTTTTTCAGGAAGAAGGTTGCTCAAGTTCAAAGAAACCCGCCCCCAGAGGGCCACGCCAGAACAAAAGCAGATCGAACAACCACAAGGTTAAACCAAACAATAAACAATCGCGAGGTTCCTATAAAAGTAAGCCTCGGGCATGACTACAGGCAATTTCGAGGCGGCTGTCTAAGACAATTTATAGATGCTTGGAGCAATTTGGGTGCACCGGACAAAATATGCCGTCTACTAAATGGAGCACGCATACCTTTCGTGCTGAAACCGCCGCTAATTTATCCAAGCATCTCAACTATGAAATGTTACAGAACCAAAACGTCGAAGGATATGACTATGCAAATAGAAGACATGTTACAGACTGGTGTACTAGAACTCGCGGAACAGAATCCAAGTTTCCTATCAACATTTTTTCTAGTGCCCAAGTCGGATCAGACTTTTCGACCTATCTTCAATCTGAAAAGACTAAACCAGTTTGTAATCGCCAAGCCCTTTCAACTCTTCAACCATTTCGAAGTGCCAAAGTTTCTGCAGCGCCAAGACTGGATGGTCAAATTAGATTTGAGCCAAGCATACTTTCACGTCGCGATTGCAGAACAACATCGCCGATTCTTGAGGCTAAATTATCATCAAAGTCCAAGCCAGCACCAGCTACTTCAAATGACTTGCTTACCGTTTGGCCTGTCATCGGCTCCAAGGACGTTTGTAACGATAACGAATTGGATTGCAGAATTTCTGAGGAGTCACAGAATTCGGTGCGTAGTATATTTAGACGACTTTCTTCTAGCACACCAATCGAAACAACAGTTGCAGGACGACATCGCGTGTGTATTGAAGATTCTACATCTTCTGGGCTGGACAATCAATTGGGGGAAGTCTGTCCTTGCTCCGACTCAATGCCTCGAGTTTCTCGGCCTAACATGGGACACAAAACGCAACGCAAAGTCCCTGTCGGAGCTGAACTGCTTAACGCTTCGCAAAGCACTTCAACATCAGCTACAAAAAAGCGAATGGTCTCTAAAACAATATCAAACACTAATGGGGAGACTCAGCTTCGCAACCTTCGTGACTCCGAGAGGTCGGCTTCATTGTCGTACACTGCAATTCTACAGTCGGCAGCTATCGAAGACACATCCATATCGAAAAAGGTTAATTCCCCTTCCGGTTCGGTTAGAAATGGAGTGGTGGTACCAAGCGATAGGGAAATCCATGCCGATTCACTTGGATTTAGTGACTCGCCTATTGACGACGGATGCATCCGACATAGGCTGGGGCGCCCAGCTCAGCGAAGAAAATATCGTAGGAAGCTGGACAAGCGCACAAAAAGCCTGGCATGCCAACAGGAAAGAAATGTTCGCTGTTTATGCTGTCATACAACAGAAACAATGTCATCTCCAGAATTCTCGGGTTCTACTACAGACCGACAATCGGACAGTAGTGTCGTATATAAACAAGGAAGGAGGAACAAAATCAAAGAAACTCTTTCAACAGACCCGGGAACTTCTTGCGATTTTAGACAAACGAAACATTCATCTCATCGCACAGTATTTCCCAGGCAGATACAATACAGAAGTGGACGCGCTATCCAGAAACAAGTCTTGTCCAGAATGGCATCTCAAAAAGACTGCTACGCAACGGATCTTTCAGATGTGGGGCACTCCAGAGATGGACTTGTTCCCATCGAAAACAGCACACGTGGTACCGACTTATGCGTCTCTGGACGTTCCGTAGTTTGGTTGTTCCCACCACCAAATCTAATACCCAAAATTCTGCAACACCTCAATCGAGCCAGAGGACGCTACATATTGATAGCTCCAAAGTGGAAGAAAGTATTTTGGCAGGCGGATATCCAGCGGCGGGCGCTCCAGCCCCCGTACCTGATTCCAGATCTATCTCTTTGTCTTATAGATACGAAAACAGGGCAACCTCCATCACAGGTGCAGAACCTACATTTAGAGGCATGGCTGATTTTGGGTGGCCAGATATTTTGACTGGTTGGTCAAACCGGGAACAAAAACTTCTCATGTCAAGCTGGAGAACCTCTACGATCAACACATACAGGCCAGCGTGGCGGAGATGGATACGTTGGTGCGACTCTCAGTCAATAAACTTTAAATATCCTGGTGCTAATGAAGTTGCGCGGTACTTAGCCCATTTACACTGTGATGTAGGTCTTGCATATAGAACTATCCTAGTACATAAATCTGTCATTTCAACGTTCACGCATTTAACGTCTAATATCGATTTGTCATCTAATTTCTTTATAAAACATGTGTTAAAAGCCATTTCTGTGTCTAGAGATAAATCCGCCAAACCACCTATTTGGAATCCTAAAGTGTTGTTACAATATATGAGTACATATGATTTTGATCAAAATAGTATCTTTTTAGTGTCAAGACATGTTGCCACTCTTTTGTTATTAGCATCAGGCCGCAGAATACACGATCTTACTTTATTACGAATTGATAGCCATAGTTTAATAGATGAAGGTAGCTCTATTGTCCTGTGGCCGGCTTTTGGCTCGAAGACCGACACCCATATCCATAGACAGTCCGGATGGAGGCTTAGAGAGCATCCAGATAAAAAATTAAATGTTGTGTTTTGGTTAAAACATTTACTCCGCGTGACATTAAATCGAAGAAAGGACATTAATCATTTGTTTATTACAGCTAGAGGGGATGTAAAGCCTGCATCTATGACTGTAATTGGTGGATGGGTTAAGTCTCTCTTAAAAGATAGCGGTGTTGACGCAACACCAGGTTCAGTAAGATCCGCGGTAGCTTCTCTTAATTTTGTGGAAAAATTTCCTGTTAATCAAATTCTTTCAACTGGTAATGGGAAAATGATTCACACTTTTAGAAATTATTATCAGAGAGAATTGATAACTTGTGATGATTCTAATGATCATGTATCTTTATCTAATTATTTTGATCCTGTTCATTAATTAAAAATAAAAAAGCATAATAGATTTACATTATAATTATTTCTATTTTTATATTTATTTGTTTCTTTTTAAAGAGTTGTTTTGTTATATTGGTTCTAATACATACATATGTATAAAGGAGTTATTTGCTTTTATTATCAACCGCTAACATTTTAATTTAGTACACATTATAGCGTCCTTCAGTGTAGCGCACCAGGTGATAACAAACACATCACTCAAAATGGATTCCGAATGGATTCCGATATTGAAGAAAAAATAATAGGTAAGTTTTATTTGATGTTAAAAGCTATTATAAATTATTTAATCATCTATTTTCAAAGGCGTGTAGAGGAGGTGATGCGCTTGGCGGCGGCGGAGGAGGGCATAGTGTTCGCGTCGCCGGCGCCGCCCGCGCACAACACGCTGTTCCTGGACGAGAGTGGATTTGTTACCGCTTTTAATAATATATTTGGTAAATATACTTAATGTTTAGTTTTTTATAAACAAGTTAACAAATATGAGTAGACCATCGTATCGCATTTTCAGTAAAAGCAATGTTTACAAATGATTTCTTTTTATTTTTCTGCTCTGATAACACAAAGTTTGAAGCTAAGTTCCGCTATTCAACACCTACATATAATATATCTAAAGAAGACAGAATGTCATCTCGAAACACTTTTTTAACCCAATTATGATCTCATCCAGGTCACATCTCATCCACACAACACACGCGCGACAGCCCTTCTTCACATTAGACACGTTCAGCAGCGGGCGCGTGTGTAAGGCGCAGGACCACCACAATTAAAACAAGTTCAGTTCTGTCCTTAAATTCAGACGAAAGTACTGAACTTTTTATTTACCCAAAAAATAGACAAATATAAATATATTATCTTAAAGCTCTCTCTGTTTACTCAAAAAGCAACACATAAATATAATATTTTCCAGGTAACAGTAAGTACACGACGCACGCGCGTCAACTCTTCCTCACGCTAGACACGTTCAGCAGCGGGCGCGTGTGGTGGGCGCAGGTGGTGGCGCGGCTGGCGGCGGCCGGCGCGCGCACCACCACGTCGCGGTGCGAGACCTGGCAGCCGGTCGTGGTTAGAGATGTGTTGCAATTGAAGCATTGTAAGGTGAGGATATTAATTTGCAGATTCACGCTTTATCCCGCATAGAAAGTAATTAATTTTATTTTGTAAAATGATAAATATAGTTCAAGAGAACTATATGCCAGGTTAAGGCTAACTACTGACTAGCATGCCGACCGAAACCGAAACCGAAACATACGTTAACAAAAGATAGATAGTGCATTTTCATTTATCGTTTCATATGTTTTGTTGGGAGTCCTCATATATTTTACTTACTACTTGTTACTTTTGTATTATAATAAGCCTTTCAAACAAGACTAAAATGTCTTATCATCCTTTTTCCTAGACGGACAAAAAAATCGATTAACTTTTCATTAAACACATTCTGTCTGTTCCGGAAAAAATGCTGTGGACTCGTAAATATGTATAATATTTTAAAATATATAACATGTTGATTTCCATATGACATAAAAATGTAAAATAATTATACAGTACTACATAGAGTAAAATAATTATATATTACTACATTCAAGCAATACAGATTGACGTTATTAAAATATGTATATATATATTTTTTTGAATAAAGAAGGCAACCGAGCTGAAAGACCACCTGATGGTAAGTGGTTACCTTTGCCCATAGACATCCACTAAATTAGAATTGCTGATGCGTTGCTGGCCTTGAAGAAGGTGAAGGAGGGAAGGGTTGTGAAGGTGGAAATAGGGAGAGCTGACTTACATGCCATGGAACCGGAACCCCATTAGATGTAGAACGAATCTCCTACCACCAAGCTGCTGGGTTACCCGCCTTTTACGGGACGCTACTCAGCTGCGGAGGGGTATAGTATTCTTAACTCGCCCCCCACCTCCATCTTAGCTGACATTAAAAGCCATCCTACCCTACAAGTTGATTAACCCAAGTAGTTTTGTCATTTTATTTTTACTTGTATGATTGACCCAAGATTGTTGTAACATAGATTCCATTTGTTCCAGAGGGAAACTATAGTAAAGCTAGTGAGCATAGAGCGCGAGGAGTCGTTCTGCTACGCGGCGGTGTCGCGCGGCGGACGCGTGGGGGTCTACGCCGGGGACATGCACCTACTTAACACCTATGAGGTAGAGTGGATTGATGTTTATAATACAAATAATAATAAAGTTGTTGCCCAGAAGTGTAGAATGATTAGTATAATAGATTTAATATAAATTATAAGATAACTATTACTTGCGAGTTAGATAAAAAACCAGTCGTGTCGCAGGGACACAAAAGGTGACTGTAAATACGACTGGTTGTGGATTCATTTCTCACACAAGGAATTGAAATATATAAAGTTTCATTTTCTTCTCACTGGTGTTGGGGCAAAGCGCAGAGTTAAGTTCCACCATTTAACACACAATGCCTCCAGAATCTGGTGAAAAATGGGGCACGAAGTATCTTAACACTAGACTCCCTTTGCCTATTCATGTGAGTGCGAATACAGCGTGAGGATAAAAAAAATAAGATTATTATAGTAGCTCACTGTGGTAGTAAACTAGTATTGTAATAATTGTCGTCCCCTGGGGTAGTGAGCATGTGTGTTGTGTGGGACGCAATCCTAACCATGCCTTCCTTATGTCTAAAAGCAGTTCCTGACAATGTACCTATTATTAATCAGGTGTTCCTTTGCAACATCAGAAGTGTGATTTATGAAGTCTCAGCTTCTGCCATATATGTTTTTTTGTAATTGGTTTGATTTTTCGTTTTCGTTACAGGTATTTTACCACCGCAGCGGCTTGCGTCGTCGCGTTAAGAACTGTTGGATAACCGACGCGGTGTATATGAGTGTAAGTTGATATTGTATAATAATTAGTAAACTTAAATGTAATTAAATATATAGAAATATACGATCCTAAAGTAGGTATAAGTAGGTAGCTAGCTAGTAAGTTTTAAGTTTCTTATTATTACGAGTCAAAGTGGTTAAAAGTATATAAGTACTTATATAAAACACGGATGGAGAAGCCACATCAATGTCAGAGCCATTTGATTTCACCAGCCGTTATTGTTTGGGATGTTAAAAGGTTTCTTTTTATATAAAATTTAATAACACAAAAATTAAAAGAAATTTGAACGCAGCGTGATTAGAACCATCGCCATCACCTCTTGTTTACCGTCGAAGAGCTGAGCGCTAAGCTAAGCAAATTATACTATAATTAAATATATCCTATTTAATTATAGTATAATTTGATTTTTTTAGCTTCACGCTGTATGTGTGTGTAACATGGTATATTTCAGGACGTGCAATGTCTCCTGCTGTCGGCATCGGACAGGAGCCTCACGATATACGACGTGACCACACTCACCCACTCCCCGCTGTACTGCGTCACCGGGTTACCCAACATACCCACGGTATCATATCCTTTGTATTGAATAAATTTGAATATGTTTTTACCAAAACAGAAATTAATTTAATAAACATTGATTATTGATATATTACCTATACACTTGGGATGACAAAAGTATTATAGAAATAGAAATACATATAAAAAATTGACGTAACGTAACCTAATGTATTAGTATTCCAATCAATAACAAAAATAAGTTCAAAAAGTCCCTATAATTGACGTAGCCCTGTGTAGCTTTATTGACTTTGACCGAGTTAAACGAGTGGACGATACCAAAAGGCGCGGGTTCGAATCCTGTTGTTATGTTTATGGTAGTTTATGTTTATCGTCAACTTAAAAGATTTTTTAGCTTTATACATTTTTCTTGAAAGCAAGGTATTACTACCTACTGTGAAAACATGTCGTTCCCCGCATGTCTCGATTTCGAGCGCAAAGAACAGAGTGTCCTGAGGGGATAAAGTGGAAAGAAACGCGAAACTCAAGCGAAGAACAGAATATCCCGACACTAAACTCTATCACGCAATGTAGGAGAAAGCGTGAATCTCAAAAGAACTATAATCCCCAGTGTCTCGCCTACACGCCGGGCGCAGGCGCCTCCGAGTCGGTGCTCCTGTTCGGGACGGAGCGCGGCGACGTCACGCGCGTGCGCTTCCTGCAGCCGCGCGTCGCGCTACTGTACGTCAAGTCACCTGATAACATCAACTGTTATTATTGGATGGTAAATTGTATTTGTTACTAGTATTTAGACTCTGAGGGGTCAGTCGTGGCGCAGAGGCACAAAGTGTGACTGTAAAGCAACTGATTGTGGAGTCGATTCCCACTCTAGGAGTGGAAATATTTAATGTTTTCTTCGTCCTGGTGTCGAGGTAAAGCGAGGCGTTAAGTTCCGCCACTTACACGCAATGCCTCCATATTCGGCGGCAAATGAGTAACGCAGTGTGTTAACACTAGGCGCCCTCTCCGTACCTTGCTATGTTCGGGATTCAGTGTGAACATGAAAAAAGAACAATAATATAAGATAAGCAAAGTTATCCACACGAGCTAAGCACTCACCCCACGCGTCCTAATGCGTGATTAGCACGCGTCGTCTGCACGCGCGTGCACCTGAAAATAATATTATATTTTTGAAATGTTTTGTGTAACTGAAGATAAAATTATATATTTATGATTAACTAATATATCATATTAGCAAGACCACTACCCCCTCAAAAATCACCCCATTCAGTGTATCAAAAAACTAAAAAAAGAAGTAACAAAATATACCTAGCGACACTAAATGTCAGAACATTGATGACAGACCACAGATTACTAGAATTAGAAGAAGCCATAAGTAATATCAAATGGGATGTCATTGGTCTTTGTGAAGTAAGAAGAATAGGGGAGGAGATAAGGGAATATGATGACTATATTTTTTACTTTTATGGTGTCGTACAAGGGATATATGGAATGGGTTTCTTAATTAAAAAACATCTGAAAGACAAAATAGTTAGTTTCCAAGGAATATCAGAAAGAATTGCAGTACTTACGATTAATTTACCACAGTCCAAAGAACCATATACGATTATACAAGTACACGCGCCTTGTGAAAATGATACGAAAAAAATAAAAGATGATTTCTATAAAGACCTGGCAATATTAATGGGAAAGGAGGACAAAAATATAATTTTGATGGGAGACTTTAATGCAAAGGTGGGAAGGAAATTAAACAAAGAAGAATTTGTATTAGGGAATCACACTAGTGGCGATCGAAATGACAACGGACGCCGACTCATAGACTTCTGTTTTACAAATAATATTAAAATAATGAATAGTTTTTTCAAAAAAGGGAAGTCTCAAAAGTGGACATGGACATCTCCCAATAACAGACATAAAAATGAAATTGATTACATACTTGCTAGAGATAAAAATTTATTTAGTGATGTCGGTGTAATAAATAAACTAAATTTCAATTCAGACCACAGAATATTAAGAGGAACTTTACAATACGCCAGTAGCAAATCAAGAAAACATATTATTTACCCTCTCAAACATACAACTATAACAACGCCAATACCACAGAACCTTTTAAACGACTTAACTAATAAATTACATCAATTTGGGAACAAAGGAGCATTACAAGAAAAATATGACTTTTTGGAAAAAGAACTAAGAAATTTAAGTAAGTGTAATACTAAAAGAGAAAAGAAAGATAAATTAGGTGATGAAGCTATAAAGTTAATGGAAGAAAGAAGAACAATGCTACAAAATCGAAAGGAAAATCAGCAAAACATCACTGATATTAGTAAAAGAATTCTAGCGTCAATTAGAAACTACAAGAAAGCTGTGAGGATGGATACATTAAGAAAAGTAATAGAGAAAACGGGAGGAATAAAGAGAGGTCTTAAGCAGATAAGAGAATATACACAATGGATACCCAACATTAAAACCAAAGCTAAAAACCATTATGTGAAACTAACAAAAAAAAGGTCAACAATAGCTAAAGTAGCAACAGAATTTTATAAAAACATGTACTCACAGGAAGATCGAACAACAATACAAGAAATAGAGGAAGACACAAACGAGGAAAACACGCCTAATATACTAGATTTAGAAACTGTAAAAGCCATAAAAACACAAAAAAATGGTAAAGCATGTGGGGAAGACAAAATCTCAAATGAGCTATTAAAAGAATCAACTATTGTTATATCTAAATATTTGACAAATCTATTTAATGAAATAATGACTACGGAACAAATACCAGATCAATGGACTAAGTCTACCATAGTTTTAATACACAAAAAAGGAGATAAAAATGAAATTAATAATTATAGGCCCATATGCCTAATGTCTAATATATATAAGGTCTTTTCAAAGATTTTGCTAGGTCGAATAACTAAGCAACTAGAACAAAACCAATCAAAGGAACAGGCTGGGTTTCGCGCCGATTATTCTACAATAGACCATATATATGTAGTGAAACAAATGATAGAAAAACTAAATGAATATGGACAACAATACTACATGGCATTCGTTGATTACAAGAAGGCTTTCGACTCCTTGTATCACGACTACTTATGGGAAACGTTACATAATCAGGGCGTACCCAAAAAATATATAAGAATCATAAAAGAAATTTATAAAAATATGACAGCTAAGATTCAACTCGAGCAGCTGGGAGAGGAATTTAGTGTTAAGCGAGGAGTTAGGCAAGGTGATCCACTTTCCCCAAAACTTTTTAACGCGGTATTAGAAAATATATTCCGAAACTTAGAATGGGAGGATTTAGGAATAAATATAAACGGAATAAATATAAATCATTTAAGGTTCGCCGACGATGTTGTTATCTTTGCTCAAAAAGCAAATATACTGCAAACTATGTTACAGCAACTGGACAACGAAAGTAGGAAAGCAGGTCTATGTATGAACCCAACGAAGACCAAATTAATAACAAACACAATAAGAGAAAACATACAAATAGGACAAGACATTATTGAATATGTAGATGAATATATATATATCTAGGACAGACAATAGCCACATACAATCAACACTCAAAAGAAATTGATAGACGGATAAGTAACGCTTGGAAAAGGTATTGGTCATTAAAGGAAATATTTAAGAACGAAAAAAATCCAATGTCAATCAAAAGAAAACTATATAACACCTGTATCCTACCATGCCTTACATATGGGTGCGAAACGTGGCCTGCCACGAGCAGGAATATTCAAAAACTTACAGTTTGCCAACGTAACATGGAGCGAAACATGCTGAATATAAAATTAAAGGATAGATGGACGACGTCAAAAATAAGAAAAAAAACTATGGTTAGCGATGTTATACAAAAAATAAAAAAAATGAAATGGAATTGTACAGGTCATATTATGAGAACAAACAGAGAAATATGAACGAGAGACGTAATGGAATGGTATCCCAGATATGGAAAAAGACAAAAAGGGCGTCTAGTAAAAAGATGGGAGGATGACTTACCAAAAGGCTGGAGAAGATTAACTTGGAACAGAGAACTATGGAAGACAACGGGGGAGGCCTATGTCAAAGGACAACCTGACTAAAAATTAACTGGTTGCTGAAAACAATATCACTTCTTAATGCATGCAAATTTTCATTTATATTCTATATCATTTATAAAAAAATAAAAAGTATTTGTGATTAACGAGTTACTATGGTCAGTGAATAAAGGCTATTGTATTGTATTGTATTGTATAGTATATCGTATTTCAGTATATCTCTTTTTTGACTGTTCTATAGTAGCACAAAAAGTTCTGACTAAGCAATATAATCGGATAGATATTCGTATTTAGTATGAAAACGGCAGAAGAACGGAGTGTTTTAACACTAGGTCCTCTTTAACCATGCTAAGCGGGGAAAAGCGTGAAGCAATTTTCAAAAAGACTACCAATAACACAACCTATCCACAGAAGCTCAGCACTCCTCGATACACATAGTACTGCAAACAGAATGTTTAACACTACGTCCTTCCTAACCCTCTTAAGCGGGAAAAGGCGTGAAACAGTTTTTTTTTTAAATTAACTTATCCTCAGGAGCTAAGCACGCCCCCCCACACGTCCTACTGCGTGATCAGCACGCGTCGTCGCGTGCACGCGCGTGCAGTGCTCCGCCTCACCGCGGGCCCCCTCGTGCTGTCGTGCGCGAGGGACTCCGCTGTCAGTGTGAGAGCTACGCATGGGGCGGGCATGCTGGAGGACTATGTGTTTAAAGTTCAAAGGGTGAGTTTAATGTTTGTTTTTATTTGGGTTTTTATTGGATTATTTGGAGTGCGAGAACTTCACGCTTCTGCCCTCACAGGCTAGTCAGAGACCTAGTGTCAAGATACTACGTCTGAAATCGAGATATTGCGTGCTTTTTGCAGAACTTAACGCAGTGCTTTGTCTTAGGCACCAGAGTGAAGAAATGGATATTGAAATATTATCATTTCCTGTGTGGGAATCAAATCCACAACCATCGTTTTGCAATCGGGCGCTGTCCCACTGCGCCAAGACGATCTGTTTGTATGTAGCGGAATATCTGAATTTACCGATCGCCTTCGTATTTTGTATATAAAGTGACATTGGTTAAGTAAAAGTGCTCAACTGGTACATTTCAAGCGCTATATGACACAGACAAATGAATCATTATACTCGATTTTTACTTACTTTGAACGCTCAGATTACTTCAAAACTTTTAATAATGGATTTAAAACGTAATAAAGTTACGGTTGACGTAAAGCAAGCCTACGCACTAGACACTAACGTTAGTATAAAAACATAATTCATTTCTGAGGTTCTGAAGTATTAAATTTTTTACCTGATTGTAGTTTTTGTCTGTAAGTGATAGATGGTTCGTTTGAAATGGATTCATGAGAAATGTAATATATGAAAATTATAATCACAGAAGCAACATTTTAAGTGTTTCGCCTTTCATCGGACTGGCATTTCTAAATAGTTTATAATAAAAATATTATTAAAAAAAGTTTGTAGTTCATGTGTCAAGTAGAAATAGATGTAGGTATAATAAATAAATAGGTAAATATAAAAAAAAAGTATTTAATTTACAGTTTCAGGGTTTTCCTTGGTAGTGAGAGAAAACCTAGTATTATCCTATCCTAATGACACTCCGTCCTTCATTCTCTGCCAGAAATTAAGCCACTGTGTGATTAATCAATGCCGCGCTTTGTCTTCCTTCCTAAACAGAGCAGTAAAAACCATTAAATTTATGTACCAGGAACCGCCTCTTTGCTCTGCATGGCGGGAAGAGCTGAGCGAAGTACATATTTAATGTTTATGTACATGTGAAACAAGTTTGAAAAGCAAACACTTAACACTAACATAGCACTTAACATTCCACAGCCTAAGTCTATGGGCACTTTTTGACCATTTAATTACCATTTATTCAAAAACTACAATTACAATTGTTACCAAGGCTCTGTGTCCCTCACTGTGCCAAATTTCAGAGGTCTACTACAAATAGCACAGGGAGAGTTAAACCACAACGAAACACATGTTTGACCAGTAAGAGTTTCGCTTCGCTCAGCTCAATAACCATTCCCCCGAGTGGAACTCGAACTCACAGTCTTTCAATCAATCAGACGCTATTCCACTGCGCTACGATGGCCTCATTTAGTAATTTGAGTAATAAAATGTACAGACGAAAACAACATTTACAATTATAAATTTTATAGCCTGCCTGACTAAAGTTAATTAATATGACCTTGTAAAAAGTAACCTTTAATATTTTCTAGGTACATTTGTAAGTAGGTACTACTATGAATACAAAATACAGATAAGTTATAGACCGATATCTTTTAAACATGCTTTGTTTAATGTAAATGTAAGACAATTTGGCCCACATATAACTGTTCGATTTGCTTCAAAATTTAGTTGTAGATAGGCAGCAGTGGCGAAATGTGAAATTTTGGTAGAGGTACGCCGGCATGAAACTAAAAATCTAGAATCCTTGATGGAATAATATGCAAAAAGTAAGCAAGTGGGAATTGTTTTATATGAACACATCACTACTGGTAGCTACTTCGCTAATTCGAAAGAATTTCGTAAGCTTTTACTTATTCAGCGAAATATGATCGAGTTTTGTTCATTTATTTTATTTACGTTTTGTAGTTAAGATTAATTTAAACTAATGTAATAAAGAGTTTGTTACTTTGTTTGTAAGGACTAATTCTCGGAAATACTGAACCTGAAAATCGGATCGTGAATATTACACTATTCTGGAGTGCTATAGGCTATGTTTTGTTATGATTGAACAGAAAGTTCAGATAATCCTAAAGGGGCTCAAATAGGGGATAAAATACGCAGATCACACGGCGAACTCGCGAGCGGGTCTTTGGTAATAACTATGAGTACAAAATGTATCTTGCCAGGTTATAAGAATAATTTCATAACTTTCTATATAAGATATACATAAGTATAATTTCTTGTTGCTTTACGAATTGAAGTATAATATAAGAGTTGGCATTAATAATAATATGGCTCACTTCACGCTATTTTAGAACAAAAGTTAACAATAGTAATTTTTAAAATTTCATAGTAATATTCATACACTTAGGTAATGGAAAAAGACATTTTTAGAAAATAAATATCATATACGTTCGTATACGTCCTCTAAAACGTATGGCTTAGCGGGTTGAGCCTTTGTACATGACGTTTTCCAGGGTGTATCCTGCTTCCACTCAGTGCCATCCCTGCACATGCTGGCCACGGGCAGTCCCGACGGCGTCGTGCGTCTGTGGGAGAGCCCACAAGGGGCGCCTTTCGCGAGTCTCACTGTGCCCGGCGCGCCGGCGGTGTTGGACGTCGCTGTGCTAGCGTCTATGGAGATTGTAGTCGCTTATTGTAGCAATTGTGTAGGTATTTCGATTTTCTGTAAGATTTACACTGAAATACAGTCTCAAAAGCTTTTCCAAGTATGCAGACAAAAGTTGGTAGCCAGATTGACAGAGTCTCCGAGTCCAATTGCCCATGTTTTTATCAATTTTAACAAAGACATTGCAAGTTAAATGAATGACTGAACTCAACGCTTTGTTTTATCAGAGCGAAGAACTACATAAATAATATAAATAAATCTGTATTGGAGCTTAAAAAAATAATGCATGACGTTCGATAATTGGAATATAATACTTTCCCTGTGATTGAGTCAAACTCATATTTACTGTATTTTCGTGATCCCTCTGCAACAACTTCTACAAAGAAGTGTCTCGTATGTACAAAAACGCGATTACAATCAAAAGCTATATGTTTTCATGAATACCCTGGTTTAATTCGTATTTCAATTTTGACAGTTTGATACGATAAAGCGTGAGTTTGAGTTTTGGGGATAAAGGATAGTGGAGTCTCTATACTGTAGGTTCTTTCTCATACAATTCTATATAATAGAATTAGAAAAAAATAATTAAGTTATTTTGATAACAAGCTGTTAAAAGAAAAAATAAATAAAATTAACTTATTATTTACTAATACTTAATTTCAGTTTTTATATATTTGGGATTTGTATGAAGAGTGTCTCCTACAGACTGTCAAAATCAAATTCCCATTTCTTGGCGTCCTCGGGAAGAAAGTGGAGTTTGGAACTTATTGTATACATCCTGGTAAGAATCATTTACTTTTATTAATATTTTTATTTTCGACGATTCAAAAGTGCTCACAAAAGTCTGAATTTTGTGCTTCGTGCACCACTCCCGTCCGAAGTCCGACAAACTTAACTAAAGCCTTATACGATTTAGAAATTGGTCGTAAAAAAGTTTCTACAGTTTGGGAAATAGTAAACTTCCAATATAATAAATAAAAAAAGTTTGTTATTGTAGAATTAACACTCGAGGAGTGGAAATATTTAATATTCCCATTTTCTTCGCTCTGGTGTCGAGGCAAAGCGCGGCGATAAGTTCCGCCACCTAACACGCAATGCTCTCCTAATTCGGCGGTGCGTGTGGAACGGATTGTCTTTATACTAGGTTCCCTCTGCCTACCCGAATGTGTGCGGGATACAGCGTGAAGTTAAAAAAAAAGTTACCTAAATTATATTAAAAGTTATAGTTCATACGAGTATATGTAAGCAAATTTACTGGACGTAGAAAGTAAAAATATGACATGTAACCTATATCCTAATATTTTTAGAATTGCGTAGATGCCTTGAATATAGATTTTCGCAAACTTCATATTAGTATAACAAGGTAGGCAGAGAGAACCTAGTGTCAAGATACTCAGCTCTCCACTTTGGTACATAATATTTTAAATAGTATTTAAAATACAAGGGTTATAAAGATATCATAAGCGAATTGCAATTAATTATTAAAATATATTTTTTCTGCTGTACTGTATTTATTTAATTAATAAACATAAAAAACGTCTTAATTTATACAATTTATTTCTATTGGCGACTTAAATGCAATAAAATTCAAACTTTGTATGTACGTTTTGTTCTATTGAGTGTAGATTTAAAATCTGTAATGTAATAATCACAAATAATTCTTGTATGTATTTTATTCGGAATGTTATTCAGATAACTTAGGAAGTGTAAACAGTAATTATTTGAAAAGGTGTGGATTTGAACCAGCCTTGCCAATAACTGATGGTTTCCAAGAGACTTGTTTTCAAGACCATGGTAGTTTTATAAGAACTCACAGCTTAGCGGTTGAAGTGGTTGAACGGTTTCAATCATCTATTTTAATAGCTTCACGCACTTACGCCGCGCTTTGTCTCGACACCAGAGCGAAGAAAATGGAAATTTTAAATATTTCCTCTCCTCGAGAGGGAATCGAATCCACAACCAGTTGCGTTTATAATCACACTTTTGTGCCCCTGCACCACGACTGGCCCCAATATTTATATTGTTCTGTTAAACATATTTTTTACTCGTTTCTTGAAACATTTTTTTTAAGTGTCTTTTATATAACACATTTGGAAAAAGACATATGGAAAACGTTTAAAAAAATGAATACAGCATGATTCAAACCCGAACTATTTTCACTACAAATAATAATATAATAAGAAGAGTATAAAATTCCGACACAACTGGTAGTAGAACGCATGGCTTAGCGGTCAGAGCGCTTAGAAAGTTACTAAGAGGCGCGAGTTCCAGTCTCGCTGCGTTTAAATTTTGTACGTTTTTTAGAAATACTTATGTAAAGACTTATGTAATTTGTAACTAGGTCCTCCTCGACGCGCTCCCGTGTCCCCGCGCGTGCACTCGCGCCGCGCCTCCAGCGTGCTACGCGCGGCTGGCGGGGGACTGCAGTTGCAGGACGATGTACTACAGCTGAGCAGTGCCGGAATGGAGAGAGACTCGTAACTTGTGTTATAGTTTTATTTTACTTTGCATTTGTCTATATAACTTTTTTTTAAAGTGTTATTCCACTTAGGAAAATTGAAAAAGACATTTAAAAAAAGTCTTTAAATGTCTTATAAAAACTTGTTTTTAAAGTCATCCTTTGTGAGAGTTGTTGATTATAAGCTTGATTGTTGAATGATTCAATTTCCATTGGAAGAATGGTTATATTTAAATTATTTTTTCATTGTAGCATAAAAAAGTGAGGCCAGTCGCGGCGCAGGAAAACAATGTGAGGGTTGTGGGTTCGATTTCCACTCGAGGAACTGAAATATTTAATTTTTCTTTTCTTTTGCTCTAGCATCGAGGCAAAGTACGTAGTTAAGCTTTGCTACTTAACACATAATGCTTTTAGAAATCGGCGGTGCATTGCGAACAGAGTGTCAAAACATTAGGTTCCCTCTGCCTACCCCGCTGTGTGCGGGATACAGTGTGAAGCTTAAAAAAAAAAAGAAAATGTGTCTTTAAAATCTACTAATTGATAGGCAATGTCCTGGATTCAAGCAGAAAATAGAAACGAATTGATACTAAGTTTTCTATATCTTGTTATAGGGAACTAAATGTGAAACTAATAATGTTGTTAAGGTAGTTATGGTCGCTCATGGCATGAGAACGGTACAAGTAAATGCTTAACCAGCGTTCTAAGTATAGTAACGCGAACCCTCTCAAGCCATGGGAAACATTCCAATGTATTTTTAATATTAATTTTTCATGAAAGTTTGAAAATCGACAAGAGCATGCGCTTCTGCTTGGTCGTTTCACTATTTTAAGTTTTAATTCTTTTCATGTTTAAATTCTGTTCATTTTAAAATTCAAATAAATTTAAATTGAACTTTAATTAGCTTTTTAAAAAGCCCACTCGCGCTCCATTAAACCTGACTAGGTATTCATATAAAATAAACAAATTACGATTATCACATACTCGTATAAAAGTATAATTTCCAGGGAGAGTGACCGCTTCGACCGCCCCGAGCTGGTGGTGACGTGTTGCGACTTCGTGTGCGTCGTGTCTGTGCGCGAGGCCGCCGGCGCGTGGCTCGCGGCGCCGCGCGACACGCGCAGCGCGAGGCGACCCTCCTTCTGGGAACTACCGCCCGACTTAATGGGTAATACATATTTTCTTGTTTTTTTAGCTTCCCGCATAAGTTCAGGTAGGTAGAGGGAACCTAGTGTTAAGACACTCCGTTGTCCACGCAACGCCGAATTGCCGGAGGCTTGCGTGTTAAGTGGCGGAACTTAACGCCGCGCTTTACCTCAACACCAGAGCGAAGAAAATGGCAATATTAAATATTTCCACTCCTCGAGTGGGAATCGAACCCACAACCAGTCGTTTACAGTCACACGCTTGTGCCACTGCGCCACGATTGGCCACTACTGCACATATTTACTTAGAATGTGATTTTTCGAAAAAATAACATTATAAATTTCGTTAAATAATTTAATAAAAATTCTGACTTCAAATCATTGTTCATTGAGAAAGTCGTGGTCTGAAAGGCCTGCTTCAAGGTGCGATAGTTATTGCGGATACTTGCGTCTGCGGATACTTGCGTGTGCGGATACTTGCGCGTGAACGCGGATAAGCATCCGTTTTCAAGTATTCTTGCAGTGCACGGAATTGTGTGAGCGGATACTGGATACTTGCGGATGCGGATACTTGCGTCTGAGTGCGGATACTTACGGTTGTGGATGCGCGTATATCCGGGTATTTGCATGTGCGTATGAGTGTTGATTCAATTCTCAATTGAGGGTTAGATATTTAAATTATTTTCTTCTCCCCGCTCTGGTAAGACAGTGCACAGCGTTGAGTTCCGTCAATGTCTCGATGTTAGGTGATTATCGAAGAGCAGAATCTCATAACACTACGTTCTTACTGTCTACTTTGCAAATAGTAGCGATATTACGTGAAGCTAGAAATAAAAAATATGATGTCCATTACAGAGCCGCTGTCGTCAGTCTCCGCGAGGGCACTGTCTCCGCATTCTACTACATTACTAGCGCCGGTACAGTCAGAACAACCGCTGCAAGATTTAGATGAACTATTGGAAAAAGCAGGTATTTATGAGTATTCTGATGTATTAAAGTTGCGTATTTAATAAAGACATTAGGTTCGAATCCCGCTGCTTTCAATTTATTTATTGCATATTTATTTATTGCACTCAATTCACAGAAAAAATGTTCCATAGGTGGGCGTAACGCTAAAATGTTTTACCACCTATTGTGCATTGTGCATTTTTCTATTCTATTAGCATTATATTCGTTTGTTTTATGTGAAGGTAATGTTACTATTTACTCCTATTTAATACAATACTACAATATTTAATACTACAAGTATATTTAAAACTAATAGCTCAGTAATTAAACAAAAGTAAACACAAGAGCTTCGTTGTGCTAAGTACTGAGTGACTGGTGAACTATCGACAACTGCTCACCAGTCACTGTATGCCATAGAATATTAGGAACAGCTTGCTCTGCATGGCGGGAGGAGCTGAGCGAAGTATATATTTTATGTTTACATACAAAAAAGTTTGAAAAGCAACACTTAACAGTAACATAACAGTTAACATTCCACAGCCTAAGTCTATACTTTTTGACACTTTTTGACCATTTAATTACTACTTATTCAAAAACTGCAATTACATTTGTCACCAAAAAACTTCACAGCACACAAGACGCTGTGCTCGATATCCCTCACTGTGCCATATTTCAGAGGTCTACTACAAATAGCCCATGAAGCGTTAAACCACCACGAAACACACTTTTGACCAGTAAAAGTTTCGTTTCGCTCAGCTCAATCATGAAAATTTTACAAAGTCCTCGCTTACCGATATGCGGAGTCGAATATTGAAATATTCTTATAACATTGTTTATTTTAAAACTAGCTAGGTATATGTTTGAGGTAGGTAATTAAAATAAAATGTTTAAACAGCTTCTTCTGTAGTGTACATTGTTCCATTATTGCAGGTCTTCAAGGTATATTAGAAAAGAACTTCGTCTTAATGCAGGGGTTGAAGCACGATCTAAACAAGAAACTATTCGAAATGGAGAACAATAAAGAAACTGTAAGTTGATTGCAATATTCATTTAATATATTTTAAGATTTTCTTTTTTTATTATTTAATTTTTTTTAGCTTCACGCTGTATCCCGCACACAGCAGGGTAGGCAGAGGGAACCTTCTATTAAGACATTCCGTTCCCCACGCACCGCTGAATTCGGAGGCATTGCGTGTTAAGTGGCGGAACTTAACGCCGCGCTTTACCTCGACATCAGAACGAAGAAACTGGAAACATTAAATATGTCCACTCTTCGAGTGGAAATCGAACCCACAACCAGTCGTTTACAGTCACACGTTATCCCCAATTCCGAAACTGTTAATTTTCTATTCTGACGATTTTTCTACGTTAGCGTGGTGTTAAGTTCCACTATTTAACACGCAATGGTTTAGAAGTGGCGGAAAGTGATAAAGGAAGAGTGATGACACTAAGCTTTTTGGGAGTATATTAATAGTTTTAAGTATTATTGACGTTTTTACAAAGTTTATAGTAAAATGTACAAAAAGTTATAAATTGTATTCGCGTTTCTTGTCTACCACCCAATCGCACTGACCGTTAAGGCATGTACCTCTAGCTATGACGAAATATTTGCTGCAATTTATTTTTATTGATTGAGTATTGTGTAGAAAGCAGAAATTTATAAATATTTTTATAAAGTATCAAGTTCCAGTAACGGGTCCAATTTCAGTTTCGTTCAAAGGCTTCGTAAGTTATATAAAAATTCTATCTTTTTTTTATCTTTCGTGTATTAAGTAAATTATAGTAAGGAATAATTAGTGCATTATTAAACATTTTTAAAGTCTTATTCCACAATTAGGAAAATTAAAAAAAAATTAAAAAAATAATTGAAATTCTAAATGCCTTTTTCAATAATAAGTGCAACCGAAACTTGACACCGGGCTTAAGTATTATCAAGTGCTATATTCTTCTACTTGGCATTAATCTCAGCCTTATAGAAATGGAAAAAGGAGTGGCTTGACACTATTTTCTCTGCCTTCTCTACTATGCGGATAAAAATAGTGATTAGTTTAACTTCTCATACAGAACAGTACAGGATCGTCTGCGGCGTTAGGTTGCGCGCCGTACCTGCGCCTGCGCGCCGCACACACTACGGAGCTGCCGAGCTTTACGCAGCTCGCGGAACAGTGCTCACGAGTTATGCGGTAAGGGATATTACACATTATGCTATTAAATTATTATATGCATATATAAAAACAAGCGAGTGGCTGAAAAAACGACTGATTGTGGGTTCGATTCCCAATCGAGGAGTGGAAATATTTAATATTTCTATTTCCTTCGCTCTGGTATCGAGGCAAATCGCGGCGTTAATTTCCGCCACTTAACACTCAATGCCTCCGAATTTGGCGGAAAGTGGGGAACGGAGTGTCTTACCACTATGTTTCCCTCTGCTTGCCCTGCTGTGTGCGGGATACAGCGTGAAGCTATAAAAAAAAAAAATATATAATCAATTCAGCTATTTTCGAGTATGACATGTTTAAAACGCGTATAAAAGCAAGAGAGAAAGCTATTTATTAAATACTTTTTTAAACATTTTTAAAGTGTTATTCCACACTTACGAAAATTGAAAAAGACATTTAAAGAAAACGTATAAAAATTTCGAAACCCGCTACGTTCTAATTTTAAAAATGTTTAAAAAATGGAGGAATGGAATTATAGAGTCTACCTGTGACCACGGGCTACTGTAGTGTTCGAAACGTCGGGTTATCTAAAAATGTAATTTCGTATACCAAAAACATGCGCCATTAATCCAGTTTAAATTAATTTTATTTCAAAAAAGTTATATCTAAATCTGTCCAGTAACACCGAACGTTCTGTGTTTTACTGTTTTATTAAAGAGTATTTTTTTATTTTCACGCTGTATCCCGCACAGAGCAGGGTAGCGTGAAGCGAAAAAAAGGGATTTATGAAAATGCAGCGTTGATTTCCATCCAATATGCATTAAGTGTATTAGAAATATTATAAAAAGTAGTGGAAAATAGAGAAGGTAGTGATTTAACGGGTATTTTACGAGTAAGTGGACGGGACTTAAGTGACGCTAAGATATATGTACTCGTATCACATGTATTATCAATGTCTCGTGCGTCTTTGCATTAATTACAATATAACTCGGTTGGTTCGTTCGTTGACCTCCACAATGTCACTGTAATGAAGTTATCTCGGAGTCATCATTTACGTATGTGATGAAAATGTATAAAAATGTTACATTTATCATAATTTAAATTTTAATTCCTAAAGCTAGCATACATATGTAACTAGCAAGGCCTAGTGTCCAGACTCTCTGTTTTCCACTTACCGCATTAAATCCAAAGAGATTGCGTGTCAAGTGGCAGAGCTTAATGCCGCTTACTTACTAACTTAATGTCTAACTAGCTAACTTAATGTCTAACTAACTAACTTAATGTCTAACTAACTGACTTAATGTCTAACTAACTAACTTAATGTCTAACTAACTGACTTAATGTCTAACTAACGTAATGTCTGAGGTATCAGAGCGGAAATGAAAGTAGTACCTATATAAAATCATATCCCCAAGTGGGAATCAAATCCTCAACTTACAGTCAGGCGCTGTACCATCGAACTCTCTTTAGAGACTACTCCGCTCTATGGAAAAATCGCAAAACCTACTATTGCGCGTTGTGATTATCTCTAATTGGAAAAATATTTAGTTTGTTTGATTTAATCTGAACACGTTGTAATATTTCTTCCGTTTACGATCCTTAATATTTATTAAGGATGGAATGGAATAAGGAGGAAATAAATAAAAAATACAATAGGTAATCGTTATAGATATAAATATTATTGTTAAATTATAAATGACAAATTTAAAATAAAGTTTCACGTAACAGTGTTTTGAGTTTATTTATTTTAAGTATGGAGTACTAGCGGCCCGCTCGCGGCTTCTCCGCGTGAACTACATAACTGTTTCATTATATTGCAAGCCTCGGTGGTGGAATTTGAAAAATAAATTAGCCGATGTTTAACCTTCGATTATCAACTTTATATATTCCAAATTCATTACAATTGGTCCAGCGGTTTAGATTTTTCATATAAACTTTCATCTCCTATTTCAACCTTTAGAGGTTTAGTGGTTGATTTTTGAAAAAAATAAATAGCCTATGTTTGGACCCTTAATTATTTACTATTTTTATTCTAAATTTCATCCATATTGGACTGGTAAATTAGCCATGAAAGCGTGACTGAAAAACAGACAGACTTTCGTATTTATAAGTTTTGGTTTTGACGGCGTGGGTCAGCGTCTGACTGTAAGAACAATGGTTATGAGTTCGATTCCCACTCGAAGGATTATATAATATATTATTTTTATTTTCATTTCTAGTACCTATTACTAGAAAAAGCGTGGCATTGAGTTCCGTCACTTAACAAGCAATGTCTCGAATTCATGTGGAAAATGGGGAATAGAGTGTTTTGACACTAGGTTCTCTGTTACCTCTTATGTAGGAAAAAGTGTGAAGCAATTTTTATCATTAGAAGTGTTTTTCATTATAAATATTTGATTTGTTGTCAGGTTATTCCCCGACTCCAGTACGGCAGCGACTCCCGCAGGAAGTGAACTGTCTTCACCGCATACTTCTAAAATGTTTAATTATAAGCCCTAGTATTACATATATTAATTAATAATATTTGAGACAGTCGTGGCGCAGTGGAACAGCCTCTGATTGTGAATGCGATGGTTGTCTGTTCGATTTCCCCTTGAGGCAATAATTATACTTAAATTTTCATTTCTTCGCTGGTACCCAAGACAAAGTGCGGTGTTGAGTTCCGTCAGTCAATACGTGTTTCAATTTGGGGCGAAATGTGGACTATCTTGAAATTAGGACATCCCTGACTACTCCACTAATCTGATGAAACTGAACATAAGTATATTAAAAATATTTTAATTTTGGTACTATAATATAATTTGTAATACTTTGTCATAATAAAAATTTATCACTTAAATCTTGTTATTTTTGTAAACTTGTTTGTATGCATAGTTTTTATAAGAATATTTTCGTTTGTGCAACACAAAGTTGTTTTAGAATAAAGATTGGAATAAATAAATATATTGAAAAAGGCATTTAGAAGCATTTATAAATAGCATTCTCTCTTTTGCGAAATGATTGTTCGTAGAATTATGTTTGGGTAGCAGAAATTTGTAGAAGTCTCTCTACAGAGATGCTAACAACAAAAATAAGTTGTAATAATTGAATAATGAATTTTGACGCAGCGGATAGTAGAACGCATGGCTCGGTGGTGAGAGCGCCTGGACGGTATTCAGGAGGCGCGGGTTCGGATTCCGCTGCGTTCAAATTCTTATACGTTTTCTAAATGCCTTTTTCAACTTTCCTAAGTGTGGAATAACACTTTAAAAAGGCTTAAAAATAAATATATTACATTAAAAACATATAGTTATCTATGTTAGTCTACTTTACAACATTTCTTTGGCCATCGCTACATAAACATAGTTGGTTATGGGTTCGATTCCCACTTATGATATGTATTTAAATTGTTATCTCTTCTTCGCTCTAGTGAAGTAGACTAAGCGTGACGTTGATTTTCGTCACATATTTTCCCGAATTCGACTGGAAAGTGAAGAATTGAGTGTTTTGATTCTTAATTCTCTTATATCCAGGTTCCTAATAATGTTAACTCTCTTATATCCTGATTCTTAATTCTCTTATATTTTTAATTCTCTTATCTCTCTGCCATCCAGAAAAAGCGTGAAGCTGTAAAACAAGTAATTTTGGGTAAACTACAGAAATAACAATTTCGTGGGATAACAATAATATAAAAAAACCTTTAAATTTTGTAAACGAGACCAATTTAGGTTCATATTCAGGGTTTATTAATATACAAGAACGTAGTCTTGTCTATTTATAAAGCTCGGGGCTGTCCCTTATTTCAATCAGGGACTTGGACAGTACACGATGTGTATGAATAACAATTCACAATATATAAACGCATCACCTTACAATGTTTTATTTATTCATGCTTATATGTATTATAAACGCGAAAGTCTGTCTGTTTGTGTGTTATGCTTTCACAGCTAATCTACCGGCCAAATTTGGATGAAATTTAGAATGAAAGTAGGAAATAATCCAGGTTAAAACCTAGACTAAAACTAGGGTTGAAATAGGAGATCAAACTTTATATGAAAAATCTAAACCGCTTGGCCGATTGTAATGAATCTTGGCATAAATATAGTTGATAATCCAAGGTTAACCTTTGGCTACTTTATTTAACATAAATCCACCACCGAGGGTTGCAATATAACGAAACAGTTACGTAGTTCATGCGGCGAAACCGCGAGCGGGCTGCTAGTGCCGATGCCGAGCAGGTGAAAAATAGTATTTTGTATATGAACAGTGTATATAGGTATACCTAAATAAAAATTTAGGAAAAGTGATTATTTTAATATTATAAAAACACCAATTTTATTTATTTATATAGATAAATGGAGGACGGAGTGTCTCTACGTCGTCTCTGACTACCCCACTATCGTTTATATCCCGTACCCATATTTTTACTTTTTTTAAATAAATAGTTAACAGAAAGTAAAACGTTCATCTTTAAGAGAGTAACTACAGACAATGACATGGCAAATATTCTTCTTCTTCTTCTTCCTGGCAACTATCCCAGCTTTAGCCAGGGTCTGCCTTCCTGCTCAACCTCCTCCACTTTGCACGGTCTTTGGCATCCTCGGTGGTAAGTCCATTGGCTCTCATATCCTGCTTCACGGTGTCCAGCCATCGCTTTCTTGGGCGTCCTGGGGGTCTTGCTCCAGGGACAGACATATCAAGGCAAACTCTTCCGACATAGCTCTCAGGCCGGAGTGCAACGTGGCCATACCATCTCAGCCGACTCTCTTGAAGCTTATCCACTACGTCACGGACACCAAGACTACCTCGGATAAACGTGTTGCGTATGCGGTCAGCCCGCGTAACGCCACACATCCACCTCAGCATCTTCATCTCCGTGCCGTGAAGCTGCTGAGTGTGCCTGGACAGTGCTGGCCAACATTCGGTGCCATACAAGAGAGCTGGTCGGATTATGCTCTTGTATATTAGTCCTTTGAGCTTGGGCGGTATTCTGCGGTCGCAGACCACACCTGTGACCTCACGCCATTTCGCCCAAGCAGCGCTGATACGGGCTTGGACATCGTGATCGATGCCTCCGGACTCGTGCAGAATAGATCCAAGGTACCTGAACTTTTCCGACTTAACGGCTGGTTCAGGACCTATTTGATAGTGCAAGAGTCCGGGCTCCCGCAAGCCATGTACTCGGTCTTCGTCACATTTAGCTTAAGAGTAATTATTAGTAAACTTTTTAATCTTGTTTTTAATCTTCTTAATCTTTTAATCTTCTTTTTTAATTACTGTTAATAAAACAAAATACTTTACATAAAATCATCATAAATGGTTATCTGTATATTTAATTTCAAATCAGAATATTCGGAACAGTTGATTATAAAATGGATATTTCTTATGTTCCTTATAAAATAATTTATGTTTTTCTACAATTATTTAAGGTTCGACGATTTCCAAGAGGTGCGGGTTCGAATCCCGCTGTGTTTAAATTTTTATACATTTAAAAAATATATATTTTTCATTTTCCTAAATATGTGAATTACACATTAAAAATGTTAGAAGAATTTAATGTGGCCAGTCGTGGCGCAATGGCACAAGCTACTCGAGGAGTGGAAATATTTAAAATTCCCGTTTTCTTCGCTCTGGTGTCGAGGTAAAGCGCTAAGTTCCGCCACTTAACTCGTAATGGCTCCGAATTCGGTGGTGCGTGGGGAACGGAGTATCTTAACACTAGGTTCCCTCTGCCTACCCTGCTGTGTGCGGGATACAGCGTGAAGCTAAAAAAAAAACCAAGAGTTTAATAAGTAGCATTATTTTTTAATCAAACAATTTTTCGTAAATACATAATCTATGGTTAACAGAAATTTGTAAAAATCTCTGTACATAGATGCTAACTAAAAAATTAGGTCTATAAGAATATCGACGCAGTTGATAGTAGAACACATGGCTTAGCGGTCGGAACCCTTGGACAGTTTCTAAGAAGCGTAGGTACGAATCTCGCTACGTTCAATTTTTTATATTAAGTCTAAAAATGTATCTTTTAATAATATATTCGTTAAATAGGAAACTAGTCTCAGGAATGAGTATAACTTCACACTTTTTTCCACATAGCACTTTAACCTTAGAGAACTTAGTGTTAAGACACTATGTTTTTCACCTTAAATACTACGTCAATATATTGCCAGTTGAGTGGCTAATTGAATGCCACGCTGTATCTTTTTATCAAACCAGAGAAACGGTTATTTTTAAATGTAATAATTCCCTCGAGGAGGAATCGAGTCTGCAGCCGATCCTGTTTACAAAGTCAAAGTCAAATAATTTTATTCAAAATGAGAAGTTACATGCTTCATTTTTTGGCCGTCAAATAGTTTACCACCGGACACAGGTTCACTAAAGTTAATGCCTCAGACCTGAGAAGAACCGGCGCATGAGACTCAGCGGGACTTCTTTTAAGTAATTGTTATATAAAGACTTATTGCATTGCTAACAGTGATACTTTTGAAAGTTTATAGACTAGTCGTCTACACGAGAAAAATAACAATTTTAAACACTTTTACGTAAATATATTGTAACGATACATATGTATAAATAAACGTAGAAATATAAAAAAAATATAAAATAATATAATTTAATAATTGAAAAAATATATATTCATTTTTTTGGAACAGTTTAAAAAACAAATAAAAAAAAATATATAATTAATATTTTTAGAAAATGCAACGCTGGCTGTATGAGTTGCTGGCCGATTATAATTCATGATTTTTAAAAATGGAATAGAATGAGAAAGGGAACATGGCGGGAGCGTGGCGTCGGTAAAAGTGACGCTTAGAAAATTATTGATATTAAATTGCAAATAATATAAATTGAATACAAGGAAGTGGATATATAATTAATAAATATAACGTATTAAATGCAATGTGATAGAAATATAATAATTTTAACATATTCAAGTTTGGTAAGATGCAAATTTGCTAATTATGAAGAATTTCTTGGTGAGTTCTTATTACATTAATAATATAAAAATGACAAAAGCGAATATTTAAATAATAATAACTAAATAATATAGTAGTATAAAAAGGCAATAAATATTTAAATATTAGATCTATGAAAAAGAAAAAGTAAAATTTGCAATACAAATTAATTAAGGCATTTGGCGTATGGCGGCGCCATCTTAAAATAGTGCTGTACGAACGCTACAGTTTACTTTTTTCTAAATATTATAATGACATGTTTCATAAATAATCAGTCAGTGGCCAGTCGTGGCCCAGTGGCACAAGAGTGTGACTGTAAACGACTGGTTGTGGGTTCGATTCCCACTCGAGGAGTGGAAATTATATTTCCATTTTCTTCGCTCTGGTGTCGAGGTAAAGCGCGGCGTTAAGTTCCGCCACTTAACACGCAAGCCTCCGAATTCGGCGGAAAGTGGGGAACGGAGTATCTTAACACTAGGTTCCCTCTGCCTACCCTGCTGTGTGCGGGATATAGCGTGAAGCTATCAGAAAGGTAGATTCACATTATTAAAATACAGTTTTTTTAAGAAAAGATTAGAGGAGTTTGTTCAGACTGTATTGTTACATACATACAAATGCAATGTTTGTTCTATTCGTGTATGTGTAGTATCCTTGGTACTTAAATACCTAAACTAATGTATTTTAAAAATATATGTACTTAAAAAAATAAGTGAGATGTACGATGTAAAGTCTTCGAAACGTTCCATTTTCTGAAATGTATTTCAAAAATATTCGCAATTAATCTGGCTTTAATTGTTTTATTTCAAAATATGTAAAAATTGTGAAAACAGAATATCTTATAAATATTATTATTTTTTAAGTCAGTTAAGTCAGTAAGTTAGTTAGGTCAATTAGTCATGTGAACAATAGTGAAATAAATAGACAGTCTATTTCCACAATATCTTTAATTATTGTAAAATGTTTATCTGTTTCTTACGCGATTTAACAAAATTGTCGCCGTCAGCTATCTGCAATCTACATTAATTAGTGTTAACGAAAATATTTTACGAGTTATTATCTTTTTAGTGTTCACGTCTGTCTCATTGACTCATTACGTACTTTAACTCCAGCGCAGACGGTTCAAATCGGTTTTAGTACAAAAAAATTATAAAAATTAAATTAATTTTATTTAAAAAAAATATTATTAAAATTAATAATTTATTAAGAAATCAAGTATTAATTATTTTTATTAAATTAATAAGTGTTTAAAATAATAAAAAAATGTCAGTTTCGACTCAAATTTCTAAAATGAATTTAAAATTGGTCAAAAGTTTGCTGGACGTCCGGCCGATTTACACCATAACCAATACTAAGTACTCCCACAATGTTGAAGACATATTCAAATTCTACAGAGAAGATCAGTGCAGTGTAAATAATAAGTACAGGGTTTTGGATGAAAAGGACTACAATAGATTTCTTAGTAAACGAGCTCTTAAAAGACGACCGGCGCTGACCAGGCAGATCAGTGAGTATTTCTATATTAATTAAATAAACATAACATATCCATATTGGTGCCAGCCATGGCGCAGTGGCATGAACGTGTGACTATAAACGACTGGTTGTGGGTTCGATTCCACTCGAGGAGTCGAAATATTTAATATTTCCATTTTCTTCGCTCTGGTGTCGAAGCAAAAGCACGGCCTTAACTTCCGCCACTTAATACACAATGCCTCCGAATTTGGCGGAAAGTGGAGAATGGAGTGTCTTAACACTAGGTTCCCTCTGCCTACTCTGCTGTGTGCGGGATACAGCGTGAAACTAAAAAAAATAAAGAAAACAATGTGAAAAGATACAGAAAAACATAGTAATTAAGTATGTATTTAATTACATTACTTAACCCTTTATTGGAACAAAACAATTAGCAATATAAATCAATTTTGCGTCAGTTAAATCCGGTCGTAGGTCACAGATGATTCATATATGCCCATTCTTCTTCATAGTATGTATTCGAAATCTACATATATTATATTCATTCATTAGTTATTTAAACAAATACATAGTTGTGAAGGTAAAACGTAATTAATGACTAATTAAACACTAAATACTAAAGACATATAGGTATTATTTTTCCTCATATCACTGATATCCATGATTCAGTCGAATCGAATGGTATATATAAGAGTACTATTAAAGTAAACGTGTTAAAATGTATAAGTTACATTAAAGCAAACATTTGTAATAAATTAATAATATGCAAAAATACTTACGTATGACTAGTTAAAGAAATAAAATATTATACAATTTTATGCCAAAAGACCCTTATTTTGGAAAAGAACTGATAATCTTCAAGCTGGTTAACGGATTTTTACCAAACATAACTAAGCTCCTCATGGAAACTGGCCTTCGAATGAAAAAACCGCATCAAAAACGATTTATCCGTTTGAGAACTACAAAGTCACAGACAGACAGATACGTTGATCTAAAAATTATAACATCTGTCTTTTTGCGTCGGAGGTTAAAACTTAAATGAGCATAAGAAAAGATTTTTAGAAACTTCTAAGGATGTGAATAACATTTTATATATATTTGCCATTTCACGTAGTGTGCAAATTTAGAAAAATAACAAATAATGATAAAATTTGTTATAGCAACAAAATTTAAGTAACAGGATAGAAATCTGTATTTCGTCAGTATTTTTACGTTATTGTCTCCGTTCTCAGTTTTCTGTTCATTTTAGATATATTACCTGTTAAATGACGGAAACCTTTGCTTTATGTATAATGTATTTCAATTTCTTGTTTTAAAAACTCCAAGATGTAAACTTTATGAACAAAAGAATAAAATCAAAGTTTAAAATTGATAAAATATTATAAATAATCAGTGGGAAATACCAATATAATAAATACATACATACATGTCGTATAGACGAATTTGAACCCCTTTAGCTAAACTATTGTAATCTGAATCACTGCAGTAACATACATACATATGTATATGATAAGTCCCGATTGCGCTACGAGAGCCATTTTTAATACCACGCAAAGCGCGGCGTTAAGTTCCGCCACTTAACACGCAATCCCTTCAGAATTCGTCGGTGCGTGGGGAACGGAGTATCTTAACACTAGGCACCTCTCTTGCTCCTGCCTGTCCTGCTGTGGGCGGGATACAGCGTGAAGCTAAAAAAATACCTCGTAAGCTGTAAATTATAAAATCACTTTAGATAACAACAAGAATAATAATAACAAGTAAGAAAATATAATACAAACATTATAAGGCAGTAACTTAATTTGTTTTTTTATAATTTTATAAAGTTGTATTTATGCATTTATGATTAGTTAACGAACATCTTAATTGCGTATAAATAAATTTGAGCAAAGTATTTGAAACTGAAATATTTAATAAAAAAATATTAGATATCTTTTTCTTTCTTAACACTCGGTTATGGTACACAAGCACACAATCCCTCCTGGATTCTGTCGCTTATAAAAGAACTCTTTATAAAATGAAAATGCAGTCGGATTGTCAACTTTCAACTTTTTTTTAACTACTTTAAAGTAGTTTTAAAACTACTTATTAGTTGAAAAAGACATTTAGAAAACGTATAAAAATTTAAACGAAGCGGGAAATTCTTATACGTTTTCTAAATGTCTTTTTCAATTTTCCTAAGTGTGGAATAACACTTTAAAATATTAAAAGTACTTATTAGTTCTTAATTAATTTTAAATGGGACCACACGAGGAGCACTTCCTATAGTATAAAAAAAACATCAAAATTAATTCACTGAATAAAAAAATATGCGAAATATAAATACAATCTAATTAATAAACTACTCTTTTTTGAAGTTTCTTAAAAATACGTTTTTAACTCTCGCCTCCACTGTCTGAATTCCTCTCTCCTTTTAACCAAATGCGGAAAAGATCATACTTAAATGCATGCTTCAAATTACGTGCTAGAAAAGAACCTATATTTTTTATAAAGAAAATTGCATTTTTTTTTATTTTATTTTATTAAAATATTGAAATTTAATACTTTATGTAACATTATTTCTTTTGCAATTTTTAGTTTAAAATTTTAGATAATAAAAAAAGTAGTTTTTAGAATATGTAATTGGATCTTATGTGTATAACGTAATAAAACTAGCCGAGCAGGTACTTGACTCGTTATATATTTTTTTTTTATTTGTTGCCACGTATTATATAAAAAATAATATTATATAAAAAATTATAAATACTTCGATGAACTTAAAAAGTTATGTAAACAAACAGGTAAATATTATAGAAATATAAAAATGTTCTTGCAGCTTCTTTTTCAAACTTTCTCCATAGCAGGGTAGTGAGAGAGAACATAGTATTTTTTTTTAGCTTCACGCTGTATCCCACATACAGCAGGGTAGGCAGAAGGAACCTAGAGTTAAGTCACTCCGTTTCCCACGCACTGGCGAATTCGGAGGCATTGCGTGTTAAGTGACGGAGCTTAATGTCACGCTTTATCTCTGATACCAGAGCAAAGGAAATATAAATATAAAATATTTCCACGACTGGGAATCGAACACACCACCAGTCGTTTACAGTGACACGTTCGTGCCACTGCGCATCTATTAGCCCCAGTACCTACTGGTACATAGTATTATAAAATCCTTTTCTCCATTTTCCGCCTGAATTCGACACATTGCGTGTTGAGTGGCAGATCTTAACGCCGCGCTTGGTATATAATTATGATGTGATTTATATATAAACATTCTACCGAGTTAGAATTAAAAATAATATTATTACTTAATATTTTATATGTACTTGCTTCAAAATTTTAAATCATACATGCCAATAAATTAGAAAAATATAAAATGAATCATTTCCCATCGACAATATTTTTATCATCATATCTAAAATTAAAATAATACTTGTTATTTGCGATAAAGAAAAAACAGACATATTTTTAATACATTAACCTCTTAACAATAATCCCCATTACACGCGTAAGCTCCGCGTCAGCACATTAATGATAAACTTATCAATGAAATGCCGTGCCTTTATTTTAATGATAAATTTGATAACAACGTAATTAAAATGATTTCTTTTGGATTTAAATATTATATGTTATTTAAAATATAAGGTATTATGTGTATAATTATGAAGTTATATGTATGTATGTGTATGACTATTTTTTATCTGGGCTGATAATAGTCTGGTTGTTAAGGAGTTATTGTAAAAAAAAACATTTTGCTAACACTATATAATAAATTGTACTGCATTATATATAACTAGTGGCGTAGTACTAGCGCCGCGTAATCTGTGGCTCTTATCCCCCTTTTTTATTAAATAAAGAAGGCAAACGAGCAGAAGGACCACCTGATGGTAAGTGGTTACCTTCGCCCATAGACATCCACAACATTAGATAGAGTTGTGGAGGCGTTGCCGGCCTTGGAACTGAAGGAAAGAGGAGGAAGGAAGGGTGGGGATGGTGGGATAGGGAGAGCTGGCTTATATGCCATCGCACGTGAGAACATCATGAGATGTTTGGCGGTTCGTCTTTGACATGATAGTGGTCGCGAGCCAGTCGGAGAACGAATCTCCTACCACCAAACTACTGGGTTACCCGCCTTTTACGGGACGTTACCCAGCGGCGGAGGGGAATTGTATTCTTATCCCGTCCCCCTACGGAGAAAATATTTGAGCCCTTTTAGGATTATCTGAACTTTCTGTTCAATAATAATAAAATATAGCCTATAGTACTCTTGAATAGTGTAGCTTTCTAATTGTGAAATAATATTCATAATTAGTTTAGTATTTCCGAAGATTACCTTATACATGCAAAGTTACCAACTTTACCTCTTTATTATATTAGAATAGATTTAATAAGAAAAAACATGTTTTGAATATTCATAGCATTCAATAATCTTAGGCCATCGTAGTTCAGTGGGACAGCGGGTGTCTGTAAAAACAATAGTAGCGGGTTGAATTCTTATTCATGTAAAATATTCTTAAATTCTTCTCTTATTTTTGTTCTGTTAAGACAAAGTGCTATAAAACGCAAATTTGGGCAAAAAAATTGGAACTATGTGTCTTGGCACTAAGTTCAGTCTGTCTATGCTATGCTATGTAGGATAACCACAAAGCTGACTTCTTTATTGAAAATATATAAAAATATATTGTTCAATATCACACAATTGCTTTAAATATTATAAAAAAAATCATTCATGAGCTGTGAAATAATTTACGATAGTCTAACTACATATAAAGTTAATAATTTAATATTAAATGTCTTTATTATTTTTTTAAGTTCGTTTTTAATTACGCGTTTTTATTCTGTAAATGTGATACATTTTCATACATTTAAATTATTTTATCATTATAATGTAAAAAATAAATACTTTTTCTGATTTTTTTTATCGATGCTAGGACAAAAAAACCGCAGTAATTAACATTAAGTGTGTTTCTACGAACATAAAGATATATTCTTAATTAAAATGTAAAAGAGGCTTTTTTGTAAGTACTTTTAGTATATCTTTATGTTAATTACAATGTTTTAGAGTTTTTACTTGCTGTAGACGAAACGTGATACTTGAATTTTTATCTTCATATTTATAATAAAAAAAATAACATTTGTTTACATTTTTGTATCAGAAAGTTCATCGTTAAGTAATCGAACACACGACAAGTCCCCTCTGACCTCGTACCGATAAGATTGTTAAATTTTATATTACGGCAGAATTGCAAATTTTATATGTTATTACAAAATATATTATTGCAAAATTACAATTTTTACTAATATGTATTGCAAAATGTTATACATTTAGTCTAATATTAATAATGTATGTTTATAGGTATGTATGTATGTTACTAGGTCGCGACTTCGCCCGGGTTAACTACATAACTACAATTACATTTTTTCAAATTAATTTTGTCCACTATTTCATTGCCTTTTAGATGATAGGTTTAGAAAAAAAGGCGTTTGATCTTGTCTTGTCGTTGATTTTTCATACAAACGAATCCTCAAAAAATCAGCCCCCAAAAAATCAACCCTTTGAAGGTTGATTTTTTGAAATGTAGTGAATTTCGATTTGATCCTGAATCTGTAACTATTGTCATTCTGAATTTCTTCCAAATCGAACGGGCGGCTTAGTCGTGAAAGCGTAGCAAATAAACTTATAGACTTTCGCTTTTATAATATTGGTATACATAGTATGAATTGATAGTATTTTAAAGTAGTGTTGTTAAATAACATTTCTAAATCGTTTTTAAATAAATATTATAAAAAAATTATATAAATAACCTATTATTTATACTCTAGACAAATTTACAGGAGTGCGAGTGGACTTTTTAAAAATACAAAATTGTATTTAAGCTTATTTTAATTAATAATTAATAAATAAATACATTTAAAATTTGTTTATATTAACCTAATGCCATGTAATTTATTTATATTAATCGTCCGAGCAGAAGCGCCTGCTCTGAACTAATCACTTATTGAAGTACGTCTCTCACGGCATCAGAATATTCACGATACTTTCCTGCAATACTGATTAAGTATTTATCTCTACCGTTCTCATGCTTAGGGCTGACATTTTTTTTTGCTTTACGCTGTATCCCGCACACGGCAGGGTAGACACAGGGAACCTAGTGTTAAGACACTCCGTTCCCCACTTTCCGCTGAATTCGGAGGCATTGCGTGTTAAGTGGCGGAACTTAACGCCGCGCTTTACCTCGACACCAGAGCGAAGAAAATGGAAATATTATTTCCACTCCTCGAGTGGGGATTGAACCCACAACCAGCCGTTTACAGCCACACGTTTGTGCCACTGGGCCACGACTAGCCACAATTTTTTTTTAAATGTTTCATTAAATACTATTAGCTATAATATTTATCCTATCCACAGCATCCCTCGCATACAAAGTGGGAAAACAGATGTTATCTCTCGCGGAAGGGATGCCTAATGAAGCGATATTCCCCTTCACGCGCCTCGAGCTGACCACGAGGAGTGGAAGCAGAATGATATTGGAGGAAAAGGATCTCGCTCCGGCGTTACAATACGTACCTTCACAAGGGTAAGATTTACGCTTTTCTCCATATAGCAAAATTGGCGTTGTAGCTATCTTTCAGAAGATGATTTTTAAAGTTTGAAATTGAAATTATAATGTATGTCCCAATCATCACGATAACATTTTAAAATATTTATGTATATATGCTACTGTACAATCAAGTATACCTATTGTATAATAACTTTGCGAGAGAAATAGAAAACTTAAATAATATAAAATAAAGAAGAACACGAAACTTTTTTTATTGTCGTCGTTGTTGTATTGAATGAGCGATATATATAAAATTAATTTGTTGTCACAACGCACAGTCTAAACCACTATTCATAAAACGTTGAAATTTAGCCATATTCCTTAAAGGATCTCAGTGATTCACAAATTACTTTCTCCAATTATTACAGAAGATATATATTTATGTTAATTAAGTATTGGAGACAAGTCGTGGCGCAGGGGCGTACACTGACTGTAAACGCAACCGATTGTGTGTTCGATTTTGAGTGATCCATAAATTGTGATCGAGTGCCACCTTAATACGAATTGCCTCCAGAATTCGACTGAAAAAGGGATACAGAGTGTTTTAACACTAGGTTCCTCCTGCCTAGGCAGTATCCTGCACACAGCAGAGTAGTCTGCTGTGTGCAGGATACTCGAAATATTCGAAAGTGCTTGTAATAGCCTCTTTGAATGAGGTATATTTAGACCTTATTTTCGCCTCACCCCAGGCTCCCCTCCCTCCTGACGGAACTCCGCCAGTTCCAGCAGGACCTGCACCGCGCACCAACCTTACCCGACGCGCGCGACGTGCTCGTCACCAACGGCGCGCAGCACGGCATATACCAGTGCGTGGAGTTGCTCGTCAACGAGGGAGATCCTGTGCTTACTACTGAGTACTCTTATACTGGGATACATTCTGCGGTGGGTATCTTGTTGGATACAGTTATTCTTAGTGGAGTGTCTTGACACTATATTCTCTCTTACACCCTGCATGTGGGAAAAAGCATGAAGTAGTTTTATAAATACAGAGTGCTGTGAAAATATATAAAATAAATAGTATGAACTGAATATGATATCCTTAATAATTTTAAGTAGACTTTCTATTAGAGAAATTATAGTTATCTACAATTTATTGTATATACATAAGGTATATCTATAAGGTATATATACATAGGGCTATCTTATGTAGGCGAAAAATAAATACTACAATGTTTATTCACTACATATTCCTTTTGTAATTTTACTTCATTAGAAGAAATAGAAACCAGTTGTTAATAAATTATAAACCAATCTACAGTTAACTTCTTATATATTCTTAAAGTATTATTCACACTTTGAAAATTAGAACGGCAATAGAACGTATGGTTTAGCATTCATAACACCTGTAAGGTTTCCAAGAATTACAGGTTCGACTCCTACCTGTTTAAATATTTATACGTTTTCTAATAGCTTCTTTTCAAGTTGTTATAAACTTGTTACAGCTTAGACCATACGATCCCGAAATAATCGGTATTCCAGAGGACGAGCACGGCCTACTACCTGACACTCTAGAATCAGTATTAAACGAGAGACTGACGCGCGGCCTCAAGATGCCTCGCGTGTTGTACCTCATCCCGACCGGCAACAACCCCACCGGCACCGTCCTCGACGAGCACAGGCGGAGGGCGATATATGAGATCGCTTGCAAGTACGACTTCCTGATTGTGGAAGACGATCCTTATATGTTTTTGAATTACGATGAGGTAAGTTTTATTTAAGTTAAAAATTGGGTAATAAAGTATAAACGACACGCAAAAATTTAATGATTAGCAAGTGTGGACAATCTAAATCTAAATTACTGATGATAAAATATAAATTGAAGCCAGTCGTGGCGTAAACGCACAAAGTGGGATTGTAAACGCCATTGGTTCGGGATTCTATTCACGTTTGAGGAATTAATATGTTTAATATTTCAATTTATTGGCTCTGGCGAGACATAGCACGGCGTAGGTACCGAATATTGTTTTGTTTTATTATAATATCTTTATCAGGAAGTTAGCTTGAAATACTGTGAAAAAGTACATAAAGTAAATATATTTTAATTGGCCAATTAAAAAAAAACTTTTTTTAAAAAAAATAATAAGGAAACCAACTAACTATCGTACAAAACTCAAATTTCTTAAAGCAAAAATGCCTTTATTTCAAAAACATTAGTAAAAATCATAAAAAAATAGTTAAAATAATGTAACAAAAACAAAAAAAAAACAGTTATTTTGAAAAACAAATATCATTAACCAATCAATACCTACCTATCATATCTAATTTAATGAAATTAACAATCATTATTGGCATGTAGCTCATTTTTTTATAGTTAATTAATAATGTGTAGTACAATTTTTTTACTTATAATAGCTTGTAAATGATATTTACCGGCTTGTTAACCATTTTAATTTACCTCGATAATAAAATATTGCACTTTAGACAACGACCTTGACACTAGCAATAAGGAAACTTATAAAATTTAGTTGTGTTGATTTGTAATTAAAATCATTAATATGAAAAAGTACGAAATATTTCATCACATTACTTAAATTGTCTTTTTTTAGCTTCACGCTGAGTCCCGCACACAGCGGGGTAGACAGAGGGAACCTAGTGTTAAAACACTCCGTTCCCCACTTACCACCGAATTCGGAGGCATTGCGTGTTAATTGGCGGAACTTAACGCCGCGCTTTGCCTCTGATACCAGAGCGAAGGAAATGGAAATATCAAATATTTCCACTTCTCGAGTGGGAATCGAACCCACAACCAGTCGTTTACAGTCACACGTCCGTGCCACTGCGCCGCGACTGATCCCAAATTATGTTCAAATTGTCTGATTTTCAAACTCAAGTTATAATATAGTTGTATACTGGTATTACAATTAAGGTTGCCACCTACATTTTTTATATTAGTTATTAAAGGTAACAAAAAATACGTAGTAATAAAATAAATTACATTTGATTTTTCTTTATTATTATAATTAAAACATGTTTTTATTGCTTTTCGCAAGCTGTATCAAATTATTAACACTGCAATAAAATTGCAATTAATTTTAAAACAATTTAAAATATGTATTATATATTTTAACAACACGGTAATTATTTTTTATTAGATTCAAAAACGCTTTGTTTGTATCATCTCGCAAATTTTTAATACAAAAAAATCTTTTTGATTGTTGACGGTGTTACAATGTATACAATTCATGCTTTTGTAGTATATACGTGGATAACGTAGATATATTATTGGTCAAAAGTGTTTCGTTGTACTCTTTCTGGGCTATTTGTAGTAGATCCCTGAAATTTAGCAGGGATACCGAGCACAGTGTCTTGTGTGCTGTGAAGTTTTTTGATGACAAATGTGATTGTAGTTTTTGAATATATGGTAATTAAATGGTCAAAAAGTGCCTATAGACTTAGGCTGTGGAACGTTAAGTGTTATGTTAATGTTAAATGATTATTTTTAAAACTTTTTTAACATGTAATAACATTAAATATGTACTTCGCTCAGCTCTTCTCGCCATGCAGAGCAAAGAGGCGGTTCCTAGTAATATAGACAATAAAGCTATAACCAACTTAATTATAGTCACATTTTCTTAATCGCTGTCTAATCAACTATTGTTCGATTTTACAGTAAAAAAATAATCAAGAATTCTAAATAAGAGTTCCGAGAGTAATTAAATTATGCAAAATCAAAAATTTTGGCGCACTTTATACTCTAATAAAATATAGAGTAAAATTAATAAAAAAAATATATACAATATTACTACATGCGGACGGCAACCCTAATTACAATGCTAGTACAACGTCACTTGTTATTATCACTTTCTCGATGTAATCAGTAGGTAATACTAAAATACTCGTGACCTTGTCAAATTTTCTAAGCATTTAATCCTTTTGAAACGTGTTTGTGCGCAAATATTTTAATAACATTTAAAAAGATATAAGAAAGATCTTTGTTACATAAATAGATAAGAAAAGAGGCCGTCCTGGCGCAGTGGGACAGCTACTATAAACTATAAACGTAATTTATTATGGATATCTGGACCAGTCGTGGCGCAGAGGCACAAAGTGTGACTGTAAAGAGACTGGTTGTGGGTTCGATTTCCACTCGAGACACTTAAAACGCAATGCCTCCGAATCCGAAGGAAAGTGGGGAACGGAGTGTCTTGTCACTAGGTTCCCTCTGCCTACCCTGCTGTGTGCGGGATACAACGTGAAGCTAAAAAAATATATATGTATGTGGGAAATTATTATAACTCAATCCATACTTATATTATAAATGCGAATGTCTATGTGTTTGTCTGTCACGCTTTTACGGCTAATCTACCGGTCCGATTTGGATGAAATTTAGAGTGAAAGTAGTAAAAATTTCTGAGTCTAACATAGGCCACTTAGTTTTTCAAAAATCAACCTTTAAAGGTTTGAAATATGGAATGAAAGTTAAAATAAAAAATCAATACCACTGGACCGATTGTAATGTATTTTGGCAGGTATATAGTTGATAATCCAAGGTTGAACTTAGGCTACTTTATTTTTCAAAAATCCACTACCGAGGGTTGCAATATACCGAAACAGATAGATTCCGCGGCGAAACCGCGAGCGGGCCCCTAGTTTATAATATTTAAAATTCGTGCGGACAATAGAAAACAATGTCTTGGTTTTTTCTACTTATCCTGGTATGTGGGAAAATGCATGATATTGTAAAGAATAGATAACTATACGAGTACATATCTAAATCTTTACCTAAAGATTGTAGTAACGTTTTTTGATTCTTTTTGTATTAAATTAACTACTTTTAACACTTTAAAAATTAATTATGGAATTCAACCGCTGATTTTTTTAAATAAGATTAGAGAATCCACTTCCATCACGTGTGTAGTCACGTTTGCTCACTGCGCCATAATTCCGGTAAAGACGGCAAGTTATGTTCAATATAATTAAATAGAATAACATATAATATTACTTCAATTCACGCTTCCTCATTCCTAGATAAATTTAAAACATTTGAAAATGATAAAAAACGATTACAAATACATTTTCTAATCATTTTTTTGATATCTAAACGGAAATCTTTGAATGATGAGTATAACATTTATTATAAATTTATTTGATGAACGAAACAGGCCAATTTTATAACAATTTATTTAATAATAAAATTATATATTTTTTGTACGTATAGTACACATATTTTAATTAGTATGGTATACTGTTAAAGTAGACATGTAAACAAATTTAACATATATTTGAAACATTATTAAAAAAAATGACAAAGAGTGAAGAATTGAAAATTTAAATATAGTTAATTAAATCAGTGGCCAGTCGTGGCCCAGTGGCACAAGCGTTTGACTGTTAACGACTGGTTGTGGGTTCGATTCCCACTCGAGGAGTGGAAATATTTAATATTTCCATTTTTAAGTTAAGTTCCGCCACTTAACATGCAATGCCTCCGAATTCGGCGGAAAGTGAGGAACGGAGTGTCTTATCACTAGGTTCCCTCTGCCTACCCTGCTGTGTGCGGGATACAGCGTGAACCTAAAAAAAGATTAAACATGTCACAAAATTCCATGACACTGATGCGTGCTAATTGTGAATTTAAATATTTCATAATATTTTTTTGCTTGTAATGAATTATAATTTTGTACTAAAAGAATATAATTATCGTGTAGGTATATGTCTGTTATCTCTCACGTTCCGATAGGTTATATTATATTAATTATAATAATTAAATATTCGATGACGATGATGATGATGATGATGATGATGAACACTGATGATGTATACAAATTTTCTTATTAATTATTAATATAGTAGCGTTATTATTTTATGAAATTTTGGAGTGGCCAAGTGTTCACATCTCACGCGAAGAAATTGTGTATTTTATTAGCTGTGCATTTAACAAAACCAATTGTAATTATAAAATGAAAGTAGCCTAAGGTTACTCCTTATTGCATTAGTTATCTGCCAGCAAAAGTCTCGTGAAAATCGGTCTAGGCGTTACAGAGATTAGTCCGTCAGTCCGTATGTAGCGTATATACGACATTCACTTAGTAGAAAGCTGTTGTTTTAGTATTACGAACAAACACTCCAAATTTATTTATTTATATGCATAATATTATCATTTACTAGACCTGGCTAGACAAAGCTGAGAAAAGCGATGAAAAAGGCGAACTACGTCTTTAAAGTAAAAGAAAGAGTAAATAAAAATTAAAAAAAAAAAACACAGGAAGAAATTTTCACTATCAATTTGTTATTAAGGCGTTAAGTATTTTTTATTGTCAAGTATATTTCATGTCTTTGTGGCGCAGTAGGAAAGCGTCTGACTGCAAATCAATGGTTGTGGGTTCGATTCCCACTCCGGGCATGATTTTATGTAAATTTTAATTTCTTCTAACGAAGACAAAGCGCCCCGCAATGTCCAGATTTCGAGTGGAAAGTGGAGGGTGAATCGTTTTGACACTAGATCCGATATGACTATTTTTACCGATATTACAAAGCTATGCATATTTTTGTAAAATAACTTCTTTATCTACCTTCACACTGTATCCCGCACACAGCGGAGTAGGCATAGAGAACCTTGTGTTAAGTCACTCCGTTCTCCACGTTCCCCCAGAATTCGTTAGTATTCTGGAGACATTGCGTGCTAAATCGCCACTTAGCTAGAACTTCGCCATCGCTACTTCAATACCTTATAATGACATAATTAATAACTTAAAAATAATAAAATAACTGGTCTACCCTTATATTGTCTTCCCCCAGGCAGCTCCGCCGTCGTTCCTCTCGCTGGACGTGTGCGGGCGCGTGGTGCGCCTGGACTCGTTCTCCAAGGTGATCAGCGCGGGGCTGCGCGCCGGCTGGCTCACCGCGCCCGCGCCGCTGCTGCACCGCGCCGAGCTGCACGCGCAGGCTGAGATACTGCACTCTTGCACACTGTCACAGGTTACTTGTATTGAACTATTGGAATTCTGCTTGTGTTATTTCACTCTTAGGTAAATTGGAAAGTTTTTCAATTTTCCTAAATGTGGAATACACTTTAAAAATGTTAAAGTATTTAATGAATAGCACGATTTTTCGAAAGAATAATCTTTGGGCAGCAGAAATCTGTAAAAATCTCTCTACAGAGATGTTAATAACATAAATAAGTTTTAATAAAGCTTGTAAGAATTTCGACGCAACTGGTAGTAGAACGCATGGCTAAGCGGTTAGAGCGCCTGAGCGGTTTTTAGGAGGCGCATATTAATAAGGTAAGGCTTATTACTATGTAGAGGAGTGTTTTAAAGATAAAAATGTGTGGAATTAATCTGATTAAAGTCCAACACAACCTGTATTGCTACCATCGTATCATACAATAAAATTGTATTTTTTATTTTTGAAAGAGCAACTGTTGGGTTTCTCTACAGCACTTCTCAGAAGAACTGCTTTCCGAGCCCATAGTGACTTTATGTTCATTCGATTCAGAAGTACTTGCAAAAGTTTATGAGAAAAAATATACTTTTAATTTAAATTTGACTAAATCACTTGTATTCTAATAAGATTTATTGTTTTTGCGGACCGGACTAATCACGTATATGGAACTCCTGGGATTAGACATGTTGCAACGGACTACTGTAAAGTGTTCGTAATATCAGGTTAAACGGGTGGTTTACAGTCACACATTGTGCCCCTGCGGCATAACAGGCCTCACTTACATGTATTCTGATTGAAGGAACTGATGAGGCAGTCGACGTGGCCAAGTACTTGTTAAATGTTATTGATTATTTTATTTATCGATACGAAGAGGAACACTGATATTTCATATTTTTTAAACGAAAATTATCAATTTCTCGGTATTTTGGCATAGCAGGATAGGCAAAGTGAATTTCTGCAAGACTTTGTTCTATAATATTTTTAGAAAGCGTATAAGAATTTGAACAGAGCGGGATACCAACCCGCGCCTCTTGTTAACGGCTCAAGCGCTCTGATCGCTTGGTTATGAGTTCTTCATCCGGCTGTCTCGAAATTCTTAGGTATACGCTTTTTACAATACTTATAATATGTTTTGTATGTGATTTCTCTGAGTGATGGAACTCAACAATACATGGTGTATTTTGTCTTATTAGAGCTTAGAAATGAAGTTATTTTAATTGTTATTATTAAGTTATTTATTTATTTTATATCTTTTTATTATTCTGCCAAGTCCGATTTCATCGAAAACACAATCATTGCGTTTACGTCATACGTAATGTGTTCCGCACCCCGTTATATCGCTTGTCCCCTTTTTATACATCATTTAGTCATAAAAGTTATTATTTTTTTATACGACTGTCATAAACATAAACTGATTTACATGTTTTTATGACAGAACAAAATTATAAAACTATATTATTTATGAAGTGACTCTGATTTTTAAGCACTTTTTAGATTTACAACGATATATGAAATCAATATAAGTTGAAAAATCTTCTTCTTTACATTAATTTTAAAAATCATTAAGAAAATGCGGCCAGTCGTGGCCTAGTGGCATAAGCGTGAGACTGTACGCGACTGGTTGTGGGTTCGATTCCCACTCGAGGAGTTGAAATTATATTTCCATTTTCTTCGCTCTGGTGTCTAGGTAAAGCGCGGCGTTAAGTTCCGCCACTTAACACGCAAGCCTCCGAATTCGCGGAAAGTGTATTACGGAGTGTCTTAATACTAGGTTCCCTTTGCCTATCCTGCTGTGTGCGATGCAGCGTGAAGCTATAAAAAAAAAATAATTAAAAAAAGGTTTTTTGGTGGGTTTTGGGAACATCAGGCGGTAAGTTGAATATATCGAGAAAATTGGTGATGTTGACTGTACGTTTTACAGTACAAGGGTTCGATTAAATCCATCAAGCCTTTATTTTGTTTCATTCGATCAAATTTTAGAAGAAAATTTAAGGATCGCGATTTAGACTTTGAAAAATCACGCTTGTATGTTATGTGGCTAACGTATACAATACATTATTCTGGACGACTCTCTGAAATGGACGACGTCAAAAATAAGAAAAAAAAAACTATGGTTAGTGATGTTATACAAAAAATAAAAAAAATGAAATGAAATTGGACAGGTCATATTATGAGAACAAACAGAGAATAATGGACGAGAGACGTAATGGAATGGTATCCCAGATATGGAAAAAGACAAAAAGGGCGTCAAGTAAAAAGATGGAAGGATGAATTTCCAAAAGGCTGGAGAAGATTAACTTGGAACAGAGAACTTTGGAAGACAACGGGGGAGGCCTATGTCAAAGGACAACCTGACTAAAAATTAACTGGATGCTGAAAACAATATCACTTCTTAATGAATGCAAATTTTTATTTTTATATTCTGTTATTTATAAAAAAAAGTATTTGTGATTAACGAATTACTATGGTCAGTGAATGAAGGCTATTGTATTGTATTGTACTTGTAGGTTTTCTACAGGCATTTATTTCGTGAAATATGCAGAATAAAGATATTACAGTTAAGTAGTACAAATACAATCTAATAGTAAAATAATAGTAATAGTACATTTTGCAATTCATTCATAAATTATGTTTACTGGAACACAAATAAGTAAGTAAATAATATTAAATATAAACATTCCTCGCAATTGAGATAACCCAGAGAAAGCGATAAGACTAAGACAGATGACATTTTAATGTAAACTGTAATACAAATCTTTGGATAACTTGAATCTTATTTGAATTATTCGCGACTTTTATTACACGATTCGAATTATATATTAACCTAAAGCAGATAGGAAAAATATTTATGTAAGGAAATTTGTTGAAAATTGTAAATGCTTTAAATTTGTTTCTAAGCTCAATGACCGAGTACTCTGAGACTGGAAGCCAGTCGTGGCTTGTGGGCACAAAGTATGATTGTAAACGCGACTGGTTGTGGATTCTCGCTCGAGAAATTGACATATTCGTATGTACTATTTCATTTTCTTTGCTTCGGTGTCTAGGCAAAGCGTGGCGTTGAGTTCCGCCACTTAAGACGTAATGCCTCCAGAATCCGGCGGAAAGCACGAAACGGAGTTTCTCTGTCAGTGTCTGTGTGCGGGATAGAGCGTGAAGCTAATGACGGAGTACTTAAGGGCAATTTGTAGTGAGACTGAAAAGTACATTATTTACTAATTACTGATTTCATAATTACGGCTTTTAAGAGGGGAACAGAATTTATATGTATATTATATAGGTATTCAGCTTCACGCTTTCAGAATAGTGAGGGAGAAACTAGTGTCGCGACACTCCATTTTACTTTCTGATTTTACTCACATCGCTTGTTGAGAGGTGGGACTTTACAGGAAAACCGTGAAGCTGCTTAAAAGTTTTATATTTTTACACAATTACATTACATTGGTTTCGCTAAACTTACACAAAAACAAAATAACTCAAAACGAATTTAACTAAAAAATGTACTAAACTTTTTCTTTATAAAACTTTATTACATATTATTTATTTTATTTACCATTTTTCTCCACGTATTCTTAACTGATTACATTACATTACGAGTGTATCATATTTTATTTAATATTTTCGATGTCGATATCGTGGTCCCTGACCGTAAACCTGGTTATCATGCTTTGCGCCGAGGTCGCGCCGCGCGGGTCGATGTAACGAGTCTGATTATCGTAGTCATTGTGTTTTTGATAATACGTATTATCTGCAGACCCGGATTAAACATTAAATCGATTTTTTAAATATCTACTTCATTAATTCATGCCATTGTAGTTTAGTTGCTAGGTATTGGACTGTAAGTACGTGAACTGATGGTTATGCGTTCAAGACCCATTTAGGGGGATGTGTGCATATATTTTTAGTATTTTTTTCTTGTCAAATTCGTAATTGTAAATCGGGGAGGAATGGTTTTACTTCAATTATTTTCATATATAACTATAAACGGCATTTACGGCAGGCGAGGCCAGTCGTGGCGCAGTAGCAAAAAAATGTAAGTGTAAAGCGACTGGGGACACGAGCCCACAATTGTCCGTATCCGTCTCGACAGAGAAATATTTTATTATTTCCATTTTCTTTGCTCTGGTGGCAAAGTAGCGCGTTAAGCTCCACACTACTTAGCACGCAATACCTCCAGTAATCTGCATCGGCATACAAGTAATTTAAGTAGTTAAATGTCTCCTACATGTATCTATCAGATGAGGATTACTTTATTAAAATGGGAATATTTTTGAAATTCGGCGGAAAAATGGGGAACGGAGTGTCATAACACTAGGTTCTCTCTGCCTACCCAGCGTGATAGTAAGATGTAGTTAATAATGTTAAGTCGACATGCCTCATTTACAGTCCCGAAGGTCGCGTCGTCATATTTTTTTATAAACAATAGATAAGGTTTGTGATCACTGATGGTGATAAGGTTGCTTTTGTATTCTGTGTGTGTTTGTGTGTCTTTAATTGTTTTTTCGTTGATGTGCAATAAAGAATTTTATCTATCTAAGATATATATCTATTCAATGCAAAATTTAAAAATATATTATTGAAAAAGTTGATATCTTTTGAAGCTTATCTTTAAAAGATATAAATCTTCTATCATTTGTGATATAAATCTTATAAGTTTCACTTAGAATAAACAATTAGCAAATAGTGCGTAGTGCATTATTAAAAAAATGTGAAAAATACTTTCTATAACGAGGCGTAAATAACAAGCTGATAATGTAAAATACGATTTCCGGCTTATCTATATAATATAGAGCGTAAGGACTTTCGCCAGATTTAGCTTAATCTAGACATGTAGCCTCGTAGCTATTAGAATTATACTTGCGACGCAACATTCTTCTGTGATTTTGCACGAACCGTGTAAAGTAGTTTTGAACCTCTTATTATTTCTGATTTTACTTACGTAGATAGTACTACGTAGTCGAAGTACTTAGTATAAAGACATTGCGTTCTCCCCGAACCGCCTCAAATCGAGATATGCTTAAATGTACGTAAAACGTTTATACGTTTTCTAAATGCCGTTTTCAATTTTCCTAAGTGTGGAATAACACTTCAAAAATGTTATAAGTACGAGATTTGCGTGTTGAGTGGGGCAACTGAACGCTACACTTTGTGGAAGTCAAACCCTGAACCAATTGTTGTCAGACGCCGTACTACTTACATTTAATGGCATAATCAGACTTAAATATGATTTTTTATATATTAAATACTTTTACATTCATTAAAATTCCCAATTTCATAGATAATGATTGGAAGTATTAACTTTTAAAATTCGGGATGCATCTGCACCTGTCCGTCCTAACCCATTAGCTGATGTATCAGCATAAAACATAAAATAAAATTTGAATTCTAACAAGGTAATTATGTGTATTATTGCTTCGTCGTATCTTCAAATATAACAAGCTCATCTTTTGCATATTTTACAGTCATTTTTTGACAGCCAAATTAAATTACCTGTAAGATTTGACATTGGTTAAGGAATAAGTAAGTCCGTTTGTAAGTTCTTTCTCAAAGCTTAGACAAAGTGCGACGTTGAGCTTCGTCCCATGTCGAACTATGAAGATTTGTGTGTCATCATTTCGAACGTTCATTTAAGTTAAGTGCCGTACGATAGCTAGCTTATAGCAAATAAAGTATTTTTTTTATAATAAAACTTGCGTATGCATGTGTCTGCGGAGATAACGGCGTGTCACTGGTTATCGGACATGTGAAAAATATACGTATCGTTATATGATAAGAAACTAAATGTGCGTTTATTGATTTTTTTCCTTTATATTGTTTCTAGTGACGCGCACTCGGCCTCGCCCGTGCTCAAGCTTCTAGCTTTAAAAATAATGACGTAATTTCCATGTAAACTTTCATCCTCTTATTTCAACCCGTTTGTTCTATTAAAAAGGTGCCTATACTTTCTCAGTCTCTAGATTATCTCTGTGCCAAATTTCATTTAAATCGGTTTAGTAAATTAGCTGTGATTGAGTAACATACAGAGAGACAGAGTTATTTATTTATAATAGTAAAGATTGTTCTCAACAATGGCATACAAGGGCTTAATTTTCATTAAGTAATAGAGATTTCTACTAATAACCACCCTGTAATGACATTATAGTGTTTGCACTATAATGTATTAACTATACAATGTGTTGAATTACAAAGAAAATACTATGACTTTTTAATATGAATTCTCGTAAAAAAAATAAGACCTAATATAAATATTTATAGGTATTTCTCCGGTCTGATAACTAAATTGTAAGTCGGAATGATGATGCCTCTAAGGCAGTTCTGCTGAGCCGACGAGAAACTCAAACAATTCCTCTTTTCAGATATAAAAATTACAATTTTATTATTTGATACAATGGTAGCCAACCAGCATTGGACTCTAATAAGATTAATTCCACGCATTCTTATCCTTTAAATATTCTTCTACCGGCTGATAAGCCTTACTTATTAATATCATTTTTACAATGGTGGGGTATATATTTTGGATATACATACAGATATTACATATGTATTTTTTAGCTTCAGGCTGAATACCTTGCAGGGGTAGTTAGAGAGAACGGAGCGCCAAACGCTACGGTCCCATACTTCTTTCGCTGAAGGACGGAGCTACAGATATTCCGATTTAATTTATTTGTATAAATAATAAAAATATTTAAATTTCCAGGCCATCCTATTCCGCTTGCTCTCCAACCGTAGTGCACTGGCGTCCCACCTGCACTCCACGCGCTCGTTCTACGGGCTCCGCCGCGACGCGCTGTCGGGCGCGCTGTCGGGCGCGGCGGGGCTGGCGGCGGCGCTCGGCGAGTGGGCGCTGCCCAAGGCGGGGCTGTTCCACTGGCTGCGAGTGCGCGGCGTCGATGATGTTTATAATATGGTAAGTCTTTTGTATAGTGGCGTAGTGTAGAGATAGAATCAGCCCTCATTCCGTCTTTCTGCATATTGGACTTATAACTTGGGGCCAGTTGTTACGTTAAAAATATATAGGTAATAATATATTTAATATCGACTATTAAATCATAGATCGACACGGTGTGTAGAATACTCGTAGAGGCAAGAATTCAAATTGTACTACGCCTTTGCTAACCCAATCCCTATTATCTTATTTTTTTTTATGTATTTTTGAACAATGTTTAGACAATTCGTTATCAATTTCATAGCTATTTAGCGGTGTTCATTTCGCGACTAAACATAGTTAATAATAGTTTTGGATCCAACTATCATGTGAATAATAAACATTTTTATCAATGTTATGAGAGCGCCTAAATATGATAACAATACGCCTAGTTTAGTTTCGTCTAGTTTGTTGGTCTACATTTGGTGCGATTCACTATTGACTCCACTTGGGTCTACCTTGGCTAATCAAAGAATTAATAACACTAACTGTCTAATATAGCTATCTATTTTCATATCTCCACTATAGTACATAAGACACGCGTTGTTGAGTTCCGTCGTTCAAAAACCAAAATATTAATTACCGGCGCAAGTGAAGTATGGACACGAGGTTCCCCGTTATACGAAAAAAAATATCTATCAACGACTAGTAGTTTATTTACTTTCTGTGTCAGAGTAAAACATAAATAATTCTTTATCTGAAAAAATACATTGACACAAGAAAGTGATGTTGTTTCAGTTCGAAAAACTAAGTATAGGGATAATTATAATAATACTTTTAAACATTTTTAAAGTGTTATTCCATACTTAGGAAAATTGAAAAAGACATTTAGACAACGTATAAAAAAATTAAAAAATCTCTCTTGCCAAACGATCTTGGGTACCAGAAATTTGTAAAAATCTCTCTATAAAGATGCTAACAACAAAAATAAGTTGTAATAAAGTGTAAGAATTTTGACATAGCAGCTGGTAGAACACATGGCTCAGTGGTAAGAGCGCCAGGCCGGTATTCTAGAGGCACGGGTTCGAATCTCGCTATGTTCGAATTTTTATACGTTTTTTAAATGTCTTTTATAATAATACTTTTTCAACATTTTATACCTCTATATATTATTTAAAAGTTTAGTAAAATTATATTTTTTTATTTCTTATTTATCTATCTATTATATAATCATTTCTATCTATCTATTATACATATTATAAGTTTGTATAAGTTCTAAGAAATCAAGTTAGAACAAAAACATGATAACAGCTAAGTAGGTACGTATTATGTAGAAAAAAGTATTATTGTAATATTTTAATCTTTGCAAATTATAATAACATGTGTGCGATAAACGGTTATCACGCGATTAGAATTAGAAAAAAATACAGAAAAGCAAAGATAGTTGTTACGTAATGGCTAAATTTTGTTGAGAAATTACTTAGTTTTTTATTTTTTATTTTTTTTTTAGCTTCACGCCGTATCCTGCACACAGCAGGTTAGGCAGAGGGAACCTAGTGTTAAGATACTCCGTTCCCCACGCATCGCCGAATTCGGAGGCTTTGCGTGTTAAGTGGCGGAACTTAACGCCGCGCTTTACCTTGGCACCAGAGCGAAGAAAATGGAAATATTCAATATTTCCACTCCTCGAGTGGGAATCGAACCCACAACCAGCCGTTTACAGACACACTGTTGTGCCACTGGGCCACGACTGGCCACAACTGGGAATTACTTAGTAATACTAATTAATATTATTGAGGCCAGTCGTGGCTTGCGAGTGTGAGTCAAAGTGTGAAAGTAAGCGAGACTGGTTGTCGGATCGATTTATATTCAAAAACAATATGTATTATCACTTTTTCAACAGGGAATTTAAAATAATATAAAAAAAAATTAAGAGATTTCCTACTCAATTCTCTTTATTAAACCAACTCAGTTAAAGGCAAAGCAAAGCAACGAAATTTTTATTAAGCAATTTTATTTATTTCCAGGTATTCCACACGGCGTTAGAACGCGGTCTCATGTTAGTCCCGGGACAGGCGTTCGTGTACGACCCGAGCGCGCGCTGCCAACATGTACGACTTACCTTCAGCAAGATCAACCTAGAGGACATGGACACGGCCGTCCGACATCTGGCGGAGATCATCGCGCACGAGCAGAAGGTCAAACCACAGAGACGCGCCACTGAGGGGTAGATGACGCTAGTTACTTACAATAGATGTTAGGTTATGACAAATATTAGTAAACTTACAAATTTGTTTTTAAAATGTGAATTTTGAACAGTTATGATTTATATAATAATAAATTTTATAACTTTCATATAAATAAATATTCAAATTGAAAGACATTTGTAGAAAACGTATAAAAATTGAATGCAGGATATGAAACTTACCTTCAGAAAGATAAATTTGAATGATATGGATACAGCTGTGAGACATCTGGCGGAGATCATCACACACGAGTAGAAAGCCAAACCACAGAGACTTGCCACTGAAAGGTAGATGTCGCTAGTGAATTAGAATAAATGATATTTTAAAATAATTAATAGTTAGTATAATAATTAATCTTTAAAAGTCAGTTTAAACAGTTATAAGTTATATATAATTGAATTTTAAAACTGATACTAATATATTAATATTGAGAATTAAAGAAAAAACAACATTTTTAAAAAACGTAAAAAAATATGAATGCAGCGGTACATAAAATCACATCTACTGGAAATCATTTAAGTAATTCTTTTATACGTTTTCTTAAAATATTTTTCAATTTCGTAGTGTGACTACATAACATACTTAATAATATAAAAATAAATTGAATATTTTATTAATTTAGCTTTTCGACAACAGATGGCGCTGCAACTTATAAGTAACAGTATAATAGTTATTTTTAAGTTATTGTAAATAGTTGATCACAAATACATTGCATAAGAATCATGTAAATATTTTAAAGGAGATGGTTTTTTTTATAATATTGACAAGAAAAAGCTGTTTTGTACATAAATAAATAAAAATGTATATATCTGAGTACTTATGGAAGGATCTTTTCCCATGCAAGATACTCGTGTAACGAATTAATAATCTTAATTAGTATAATTTGACAATAGTATGACAATACAGTTATTATATAATATTCTTTCTATTTATATGAAAATTACACTTTAATGTATATAAAGCCTTCTTTCTTATTATGTACGTTTATTAATATTATATTTTTAGACATATTTAATAAAAAAATATAAGTAAAATTTTATTTTTTTTACTAGCCATAAACAATAATTATTAGTGATGTTGATCGGCGTTAAGTTACGCCACTCAATGTTTCAATGTCAAGCGGGAAGTGGAAGACGAAGTGTCTTAGCACTAGATTCTCTTTGTCTCTCCTGTTTGACGGAAAAAAGCGTAAAGCTACTTTTTATTATTATGATATCTCGAGGCCGTTGTGGCGCAGTGGAACAGCATCTGACCGTAAACGCGATTGTGATGGGTTCTATCTCATTCCGGGATATAATTATATATATTACGTTCATTTTCGACTGGTTTTGGGTTTGATTCCCACTCAAGGAGTGGAAATATTTAATATTTCCATTTCCTTCGCTCTGGTATCAAATGCAAAGAACGGCGTTAAGTTCCGCCACTTAACACGCAATGCCTCCAAAATTCGGCGGTGCGTGGAGTACAGAGTGTCTTAACACTAGGTTCCCTCTGCCTACCCTGCTGTGTGCGGAAAAAAAAGTGGTTAGCGATTGTTAGGGACCAGTTTATATGCTTTCTCATACGACAAAGGATAGGACTATATTAATACACTTGATATTGAAGCTACCCTTAGTCGTAATAGTATATTTTTTTAAGATCTAGTTATATTGCATATCGTTGATACAAAAATCTAACATTTTTTAAATGCAACCCAATCAATAGCCTCGTGTCTTTCGTTTCGGTTATTCAAAATAATTTTAAACAAATTTAATCCTAGATTTTTAAAGGTTTCTTGTTGAATTGACAAATTTATTAAGGAAACAGGACTTGCATGTGCTAACATAAAAAAGAAGTTTTTAATTCTGACTTTTTTATTATATTTATATATTTTAAATTTTTTAATAGTGAAAAGGGTGTTAAACGACTCTTTCTCTCTTATATTTTATAATCATAAATTTACAACTGACTATTTGTAACTAACTCTGTAATACATTCTATGTACCTAATGCTTCATCTGTTATAGTCTAACAATATTTAATTTACTAACTTTATGCTGATTTTGAAAAAAACTAAAAAATATAACGTTTTTGTTTTTACATATATAATAAGTTTTCATGCATATTTCAAATATTATCCATCCATATTTGTGTGCATATAAAGAGGTTTTATGTTGCATATAATCCGGCCTTTCGTTATTATAATATTAAGAGTCAAAATTTCTGTTAGTTAGTTATTTATAATGTATTTGCAATGACCAACCAACCAAAAACCAACAAAAGAATTTTGAATAAAAATATATTTTCAGGAAACATATAGAAATATGAATACACCGGGATTCGAACCCGCGCCTCTTGTACATCATCCAAGAACTCTGTTACGCATGGCTTAACGGTCCGAGTTCAATTTTTTATATGTTATACGTCAAAATAAAGTGTCAAAGTCAAATATTTTTATTCAAAATAAAAAGTTATTTAGTGCTTCATTTTTTTGACGTCAAACAACTTACCACCGGACACAGGTTCATTAAAGGTAATGCCTCAGACCTGAGAAAAACCGGCGCAAGAAACTTTTTTAAGTCAACAATTTACAGATACAATAATAATTATATATCGACAATGAAAAAAAATGGAACGAGCTATTCATTCCCAAGGCGTGTTATCGTTCAAACACTCATTAATAACCTTTAACACACAACTGTCTCTTCATATTTTTTTCTAAATGTGATATGAAATAGTCTTGGACGTTTTCTGGGATGCTATTGTGTAAATAACACTGTAAATATTAAAATATCTTAACTATGATGTTAACCTTATACTAATGTATAGAAAATTGCACGTGGTCCAGAAGCACCGTGGGGTTTATATGACTGAATCGTTGCATGGATTCCTATAGACACTTGTGCTTTTTTCACTTATTTGCGAAGTGTGTAAGTGACAGGTATAAAGTAGGAGAAATATAAATAGAACTTCATACCTACATAGTTAAGTCATCTAGAGGAAAAATGATAAAGATATTTAGGTTACAGCAAAAGCGCGGCGTTGAGCTCCGAGTTTCACGCAATGGGATTTCGCATGGAAAGTGGAGGACGGAGTGTCTTGACACTATGTCCTCTCTGACTACGCCGCTATGCTTTCAAAAGCTTGAAACTGCACTGGTTAGGTTATCTTAAATATTAACATTTTATATTGGTTCGTCTAATTATTATTGAGCCCAAAATGTATTAAACGTTAGGTAATTCTTTAAGTTAGGGTGCCGTTCTAGAGGAATTATTCAAACCATTTAGTTTTTGCTTCGAGGTTTAGTGTAGTTCTTAAATGGAGTCTAATATCGTTCAGATAGTAATGAGACATTGTTACTTCATTTGTGTTGACCTGGAGAAACTACACAAGCAATCATTTGCTGCTTTATATATAAGAGCTAAGACAGGTCAAAGGGAAAAATTGAAATCGAAAGGCGTTCTTATTTTAGCGAATGTACTCAGAAATGAGTCAAAGTTTGTAGTTCTCTTTCTGGTGTCTTTCTGGTGAAAATTATGGATATAATAGAGAAAAACTTGAGTGAGTGCTTTAAATATAGAGCTAATAGTCTGTATATTACAATTTACAGAAACTTATCTTGTGTAAACAATTAAAAAAAATGAAATATGTTAGAGGGTCAAAAATATAGAAGAAGTAGATGATCCTTTATAACGAATTTTGCGATAGGGCCGGTTAAAGGGAACATAATTATTAAGGTAATTTATATATTATTACTACGCGGACAAAGTCACGGGCAACATCTAGTAATATATAGTATTTAAATATGATCGTAAGTATAGTCAAGAAGTAGGAGCGAGTGTATGCGCATCCTCAATAAACGCTTAGTTAGTGTTGCCGTTTGATTCGCTGCTAAATTGCACAGAGTAGAACATATTAGACATATGTATGTTTATTTGAAAAAAACAAAGTGGAGTTAATTTTTAAAAAATGACTGTTGGCTCAGTAATAGTAATAGGATCGTTATTTAAGGAAAATTTATTTCAAACTTGGTTAAGTATCTTAACAATATTTTCATTTGACAAAATGAATATAGACAAAAGATATAAAGAATCGAATTACATTTTAATGACTTATTTTATTTCTTATTACTTTATAAGAAAAGAAATATAATAAAAATTACAATCTGATATAAAAAAATATATGCAGTTTAGAAAACAGCACGTCTTAATTACAGGATATTTACATACGTATATAAAATAGTTACTTACGTCTAAATCATAGATACAAAAAAATGCACTTTAATAATATTAATTCAATTAAAAGAAACATACAACTTTCGTTTTTTTGTTTTTTTTTTATTGAATAAAGGAGGCAAACGAGCAGAAGGACCACCTGATGGTAAGTGGTTACCTTCGCCCAAAGACATCCACAATACTATAGGGGTTGAGGATGCGTTGCCGACCTTGAGGGTGAAGGAGGGAAGGAGGAAGATAGGATGGGAATGGTGGGAATAGGGAGTGAGCTGGCTTACATGCCATCGAACCGGAACACATCAACAGATATTTGGCGGTTCGTCTTTGACATGATAGTGGTCGCGAGCCAGTCGGAGAACAAGTCTCCTACCACCAAGCTACTGGGTTACCCGCCTTTTACGGGACGCTATCCCAGCTGCGGAGGGGAATTGTATTCTTGACCCGTCCCCCCACGGGTCAAACGGGTTACTATTTTCGTAACAAGAAAAAGGAATAACAATAGAAAAGTTCAGAAAAAAAATAATAAAAAGAACAGTGTAATGATAAAAATAAAACTAAAGAAAAAAATGCGATAAAAGTTCTAAACTAAAAATAGTTCAGAGCTTATGGAACTTTCTTTCCCGATTTTACTTTACATTTGACAAATAAAAATACAAAGGAATTTTATTGCATAGAAACCTTAAATCAAAGAAAGAAATAATGAAAATGAACAATAAGACGCATATCCCATACATCGCTTAAATCTATCTTTAAACCGACCAGTTAAACTTTAGATTGGAGCTCTGTAAAGTGACGGTACATAGACTGTATGTTATGAGTTGTTTTTCTTTTGAAGCTACGTTGTTTCTCGCGGAGGAGTCTGGGAGGACATAGTGTCGTGACACTCCCGTTATCCACATTCCGTCCGAATTCAACACATTACGTGTTGAGTGGCGGATGTTACAGAACGAAGAAATTAAATACCCATTCTCCTAAGCGAGAATCAAATCTGCAGCCATCACGTTTACAGTCAGATGTTGTCCAACTACGCCACGACGGCCTCTGAAATATACTCAACTAGGGACCCGCTCGCGGCTTCGCAGTGTGATCCGCATCTATATACCATACTCGAGCCTCCTTGGGATTCTTTCAACTTTCTATTCAATCATAATAAAATATATCCTTCCCTCCTTTAGCACTCCCGAATAATGGAGCTTTTTAATTGTGAAAGAATTTTCACGATCGGTTCAGTATTTTCGAAGATTAGCTCTTATTTATTTATTTATTTATTTATTTATTTAGGAACACCAACAGTACACATATGCAACATTTATATTAAATATACAGTCAAAAGTATCAGATCTTCATATGTACACCAATTACAGGTATTCACAACATTGTCTGAGAAGTTTTATAACAACGATAACACCTTAATCCAACTAAATTAAATTACTACAAAAAAAAAAAAAAAAAAAAACAACATTATACATATATAAATAAAGTTATGTAAACAACTACACATTCAATTAAAAGTGAAACAGTTACAATTTTAGAGAGTAATATTTATGCAGAGTATGTTTGAATTTTGAAAATGAATCATGAAACATGTCCAAATCTGTTATCTCTTTATTTAAGAAGTTGTATAAGTTGCACATCCTAGCAAGTGGAGAATGCGCACCTAGATTTGTACGAACTCTTGGATGGTAAAAAATTTTAGTAATGCGTTGACGAGGAATTTTATAAGGTACTGAAATAGAAAGCTGAGCTAGTAGATGGCTGCTATCAATGTTGCCATTTATGATATTGAACATAATGATTAAATCATGAATTGAACGTCGAGCATGCAGGTTCTTCATGCCAAAATGAATTAAACGTTGTTCGTACGGGCATCTGAATGATATTTTATGAGAATGAAAAGCTAAGTAACGAGTAAACGCTCGCTGGACTCGTTCGATGCGCTGACTGTGTATACTATAAGTTGGATTCCATATCGATGAAGCATATTCTAACTGACTGCGTACTAATGCGATAAACAATGTAATTTTGGTGTGGGGATTTTTAAGCATCTTTGTATTGCGTCTTACTAACCCTAGCATTTGAAAAGATTTTTTAGTTATATGGTCTACATGGGACACAAATGTCAGTTTTTTATCAATTGTAACACCTAAATCGCGAATTTCGTTAACTTTTATAAGAGAAATTCCATTAATGTTATAAGATGTTACAATTGGCTTCCTCTTCCTAGTGAATGTTATATAAGAGCATTTACCAACATTTAAATCCATCAGGTTGTCTTTACACCATGTGTTTATATTGTTTATATCATTCTGCATATAGGCTACGTCAAGTTGAGACTCAATTAATTTGTAAATTTTAAATCGTCTGCAAAAAGAGAGCACTGTAAGTTCTTAATTACCAGAGTTATATCGTTAACGAATATTGAAAATAAAATGGGACCCAGGTGTGAGCCCTGGGGAACGCCGGATTCCGCATAATACGCTTGAGATTCGTATCCATCTACTGCAACTACTTGAGATCTTCTATCCAGATAAGAGGCAAACCACCGCAGCAATGAACCATTTATACCTATTGCCTGAAGCTTTCTAATGAGAAGCAGATGATTGACTTTATCAAATGCAGAACTAAAGTCAGTGTAAACGGCATCCACTTGCTTACCTTTGTCAACGTCGTAGATAATGTCTGATATAAAAGACAAGAGGTTTGTTTCCGTAGAGCGACCACGCTTAAATCCATGCTGATGAATAGAAATATCAGATCCAGCAAATGATGATATTAAAGGGCTTATAAGAGATTCGAATAATTTTGAAAAAGAGGATAATATAGATATTGGGCGATAGTTCTTTACGTTACTCTTATCACCTTTTTGTAAATAGGTATAATTCTCGCTCTTTTCCATTCCGTTGGGAAACAACCGCTTTTTAAGGATTGATTGACAATCATCATAAAAGGAAGAGCCAACACAGATGCACAACGCCTTATGAAAACTGGAGACAAGCCGTCTGGACCGGGTCCTTTGTAAATATTTATAGATTTCATTTTCTTCGAAAATGTAATTTTGAAGAAGCTTAGTTTTGACATATTTTTTCCACCAGCCAATTGCAGAGGCCTGCCAGAGGGAATTGAATTACGACAAAAAACTGAAGAAAAATGTTGAGCGAATGTATTGACTATCTCTATACCAGTATGGGCACTATTTCCATTAAGGTATATTGTGTCAGGAATAACGGATTGTCCCTTTCTTTTATCCTTCATGAACCGCCAAAAGTGTTTTGATTTTTTTATAATGTTTGACTCAACGTTAGTACAATAATTACAATAATTTATGTTAAGTAAGTCATCACATCGTTCTCTTAGTAGTTGGTATTCTATTAAGTCTCGCGGATTTTTATATTTACGGTAATTGATTCTTAATTTATCCTTTTCATGAAGCAATTTAATAAGTGTTACACTAAACCAAGACGGGAATAATGTTTTTTTGTATTTTCTTTTTGGCACATGTTTCACAATAACATTATTTAATATTTTGTAAAAAATCGTTAACATATTATCCACGTTTGTAATATTTTCAAATTCATTATGCCAGTTATAAGATTTCAGTTCACTTATTATATCTGTGTAATTTGCCTTAAAAAAATTAAAGTCAACTCGACCCACCGAATGAAAGCAATTGTTGTTATTTATGTTATTGAAAATCGTTAAGCTAATCAAAAGTGGAGGATGTTTGTTATCGACCTTACTCAAAACATTTAAGGGGTCAGTTATTTGTATATCAAGAATATTACTCAATACAATATCCAGCATTTTACCATCAATATTAACAATATTATTGTGTTGGCGAATGTTATTCATTGCCATGAAATCTATTAACAAATGACCTAACTGATTATTGCTAACATTATGGGGCTCTAAATCGTTATTATTATCGACTTTATTCCACTGGATAAAACCAAGATTAAAGTCACCAATTATAACAAACAAACTCTTGAAAACAAAGTTACAAGCTTTACCTCTTTATTATATTAGTATAGATTTACGTATTTCATAACATGGTGTATTACAATATAAGTCTCAATACTTTTAAAATTGTCACACTACAAATTAATACTAACAAATGCCATGGGCACGTGTGAGAATATGAACAGAGTTTCTCTATTAAAAAAAAAAAAACATAGTGTGATCCCTCTCTGTTGAAACCTACACTGTGCATACTTTCTCATTATTAGCGCAAAGAGTTGTTTTATTCCGTCGTCGGCGAGTTAGCGCACAATTTCCCATTTAACCCCACTCATCTCTCCGCACATTACATTATACACTTTACATCTTCACGATAAAGTTTAAAATACTTTGACACTAATTGACTTGGAAATCAGCATGTCTTATGATGTCGCCTGCAATGAAATTTTTACTTTATGTCCATTAAATTAGAGTATATTTTTGTTTGGTTGTTCGTGTATTGGAATGAAACTGTTTTTAAACGGGCAATCGCTCAAAATTAAGGAAATAAGCACTGTTAATTGGCAAGCGATTATTCGTAAGCGATTTCGCGAAAGCTTTCAGGTTAAGTTTGCGAGATGGAGTTGTGATGACTGTTTATGTATTCATATTTTTTAAGTGTTTACTTTATGAATTGTGAAAGAGTAGTTTGGACAGACAGACAGACATAATGTCAACAGATGTACTACAGTACATCTGTTGACATTATGTCTGTCTGGTATTTGTATAGATATGTTATGTAAGATCTTCACGAAACAAGCTGTAAATTATAATTAATACATTTTTTTATTACAATTATCTATATCTTTCTTCACATTTAGTTTTAATATAAGATTATTAGTCTGCTTAATATTTTTTTAACTTAACAAAAGTATAAAATTATTTATTTTATATACAAAATATGAAGAATGTTAAGTTTATACATTTAGGCAGCATTATTCATAAAGCAGCGAAACGAAACATACCGACACAAAATAATAACATCAACAAAATATACGTAAACTAATATAAAACTTTGTTATTTTATTTATATAGAATGCAATTCTTTTTTCTCTCGTTATATCTTCAGTATTATGATTTGCAAGTATATCAAGTTTTACCCGTGGGGGGACGGGTTAAGAATACAATTCCCCTCCGCCGCTGGGTAGCGTCCCGTAAAAGGCGGGTAACCCAGTAGCTTGGTGGTAGGAGATTCGTTCTCCGACTGGCTCGCGACCACTATCATGTCAAAGGCGAACCGCCAAATATCTGAAGATGTGTTCCGGTTCGATGGCATGTAAGCCAGCTTTCCCTATCCCCAACATTCCCATCCTTCCTCTCTCCTTCTGTCCTACATCCCTAAGGCTGGCAACGCATCTACAACTCTAATGTTGTGGATGTCTATGGGCGAAGGTACGACTTAACACCAGGTGGGCCTTCTGCTCGTTTGCCTCCTTTATTCAATAAAAAAAAAAAAAAAATATCATCAATCATTAAATCAGTACATAGTTGTATGAAATATAAAAGCTACATACATATATATTTTTTACTGCACAACTATATTCTTATATTACTATTATTGCTCCAAACAATATAAATATGAATGTAAAAATATAAAGAGCCTTAATAATTTAGCTAATAATTTTCATCGTTCATAATTTAGCAATCTTCACTATATATTTTTTAAGTTTTTTAACAAAATTCCTACAGAATTATTTTTTTTAACTAAAAAATTAAGAAACATTAGAAGTTAGGCGAGGCGGCAAGTATTTCATCACAGGACGTGTTAATCTTCACTCAAGCATCTCTTAGTCGAAGCCGAAACATGTTTTCAAACATTCTTATATTATACAATACAATAATACCTCTCGAGATTTGCGCAAAACTCGCAAAAAATTGTCAAATCTAACACCTTGTAATCACAAAGAACTTAATAAAAAAATATATTGAAAGAATTCTAGTTCTTCGTCCATTAGGTTAACGTTGAATCGACACATATTTAGTTGGCGGTTTTCATATAAAAGATTTATTTGGCACGTTCTTACAATTTATTCTGGTTTTTAATTTATTTTTATCTAAACTTTATTTCTTTATGGTAAAGTTGTAATTCGTTCAAATTTATTTTCTTAATAAATTTGCCAAAGTTACGCAAAAGCTTTATTCGTGTGTACAATGAGGCGAAACTGATATATTTGTTCTGAGGATTAGTTCAAGGAGGCGGCATTTTTGATTTCTTTTTAAAATAAAAAATAATAATCTCTACGGATCTATACTGAAGGCTAAATTACATGTAATCTATGTTTGAGATGTTTTTCTTGTATTTTACTTGAGTAAAAGCGGTTGTTATAAGATCTTTTGGAAGAAAACATTTTTTTCTTTCAATATCGAGTACTTCTAGGAAAATTGTATACGTACTTCTATACTATAGAACACTGGTTCCCAACCAGTGGTCCGCAGAAGGGATAAAATGGTCCGCGAAAGATTTTAAATTTAGCGGGTGTTGTACCCAGATCTACCCAAAGTTATACAACTCAACTGCAAGGATTACATATATAGTGGTCCCTGCTAGCAAGAATAATATAAAAGTGGTCCTTGATCAAAAAAAGGTTGGGAACCCCTGCTATACAATCTAAAATAACCTTAAAATAATTTAGTACATTTTATATTTATAATATAGAAGCCAACGTGACGTTTGATTTTAAATGCGATTATAGGCTTGATCCGAACTTGAGGGAATATTTCAATTATTATATTCAATTTCCTGTTGTAACATTAGATAAGACACTCCGCTCTCCACTTTCCGCCGAATTTGGAGGCGTTACGTGTTAAGTGACAGAACTTAACGCCGCACTTTGCCTAGACCCAGATCGAAGGAAATGGAAACATTATATATTTCCACTCCTCGAGTGGGAATCGAACCCATAAATAGTCGCGTTTATAGTCACACTTACGTACGTCCCCTGCGCTAGGACAGGCCGCAACAATATTTATCAGTTTTAATTTCTAATATTTAAAGTAATGATTACAATAAAAAAAAATGATAAAATAAATAAAAACTATAATAAATTAAAAGAAAAAAAATATAACGAATTGAAACAACAAAAAAAAATAAAAAATAGTCTGGATGTCAGGACTGAAATGTGGACTTCTGGTTTGTCGGTCGGTATTGCTGAAAGCTGAGCTAAAAAAACGGAGCTATTACAACGTAGTCATAAATAGCGTAATTGTCAGTCGCCATGATCATTTCCACCGTTTTTTATTCCCTAAAATTACAGAGAAAAAGACTTTTTTAAGAATGAAACCTAGCTAGATCGATTTTTCTACTCCGAAACCCTCTACATATTAAATATCATGAAAATCCTTGGAGCCGTTTCCGAGATATGGATTATATACAAGATTATATTCAAGAATTACTTGCTTAAATATATAAGATATAAATATATACATACATATGTTATAAACGTAATATAATATAAAATTTATGTTATTATAAATATTTAAATTCAGTTTAATTATAATATCGGAATCCGCCGGTCATTGTGTTTTCTACATTTGCGCCTACCGTCTTGTCAAAAAATATATCACGCTAGCCAGTTGGCACTCGGCATTCGATACGCTTGTATACGTTTCCTTATTCTCGTTGTAAAATTAGTTTTTGTAATCACCTTTCTTATTTAATATTCGCGGTTTGGACTATTTTAATGTCATATGTGCAATTATTTAAAATGTAATTCTGTTCCTTCTGTTGTGTGTGTATTTAACTATTATAAAAGTGGTGTGGAAATATAATTTACATCTAGGGTGAGTTGACTGTTCAATATAATATCTACTTGAAAATATATGGGGCCAATCGTGGCCCAGTGGCACAAGCGTGCGACTGTAAACGACTTGGGTGGGTTCGATTCCTACTCGAGGAGTGGAAATATTTATTTCCATTTTTTTTGCTCTGGTGTCAAGGCAAAGCGCGGCGTTAAGTTCCGCCACTTAACACGCAATGCCTCCGAATTTGGTGGAAAGTGGGGAACGGAGTGTCTTAACACTAGGTTCCCTCTGCCTACCCTGCTGTGTGCGGGATACAGCGTGAAGCTATAAAAAAAATTGTATGTTCGATATAAGATTACTATATCTAAGTTAATGTATGAAACTTAGTGCTGTGAGAAAATCACAATGCTATACCTACTAATATCAATGCAAAAGTCTGTTTGTTTGTCTGCCGCTTTCACGGCAAGTCTGCAGGTTCGATTTGTACGGAATTTACACAACGCAGATTACTTCTTATTAAAAGATTAACCCTTAAATGGTTAAAATTGAGAATAGGAGTGTATATAAAAAGTTGTGTAGTTACGCAATTAAACCATCGGCTTACATCGCTTACTAGCGAACATTGTAAAAAAAAAAGATTTAAAAAATCAATAGTGCAACTCCTTGCCGTCTGAATTGATATCGAAGTTTTTGACCTTTCTCTAGGAACTATGATATCATTCGAAAAATGTCTTTTTTATTCATTTTTAATTTTATTTTAATGTTGATGTAATGCGTTTGGGAATTATATGCAGATCTTGTTAAATTATTACTTATATATGTTATTGTTATTACTTATGTATGCTGTTGTTAAATTACTTACTCATTGCACCTTCATGCTTTTCCCCTCATAGTGGGGTAGTTAAGAGAGAACCTAGTGTCAATCAGTGTTGGGCTAAATTTAATTTTATAATTAAACTAGCAACCATCTCGTGCGTATTTTGCGTGATTTAAATAAAATAAATACTGTGAATGTTAAGAAAACCTTACTTAAATACTACAGATAAAACCGTATTTATATCGGTTAAGTCGGTTTAAAAATGCATACTCACAGAAACAAACATAAAAATTATGATATGCCCCTAATAACATATTTTATCATATACATACTCACGTACGCAATGCACAGGCAGCGGTCAGTTACATTTATGCAACAAATGATTATTTATTTGTACGAAAATAACAATTAACGATTAATTCATTGTTAATAGTGAGAACATTAACAGCTACTTAATTTTCAGTTATCTGTGATTTTTACGTTATTTTCCCATAAACAAATAATGAATTGTTAATAATTAATTCTTAATTGCAATTAAATCTTGCACAATACTGCTACCGTCCTCCATTATTATTATTGCAGTTTTAATATTTAACATGTTTAAGTTATTTAGCAGTAAATGTTTTAGCGTGAACAATAAACATGTTGCGATAATTACAATGTTTCCAAACAAATAAAACAAACAAATATAAAACAATCGCGGGTTGAGAACAACATCGCCGATGAAGTATAGAAGCTCGTTACTCGTCTAATTGCGAACGAAATGAAATAGAGAGAGAACGCCGGGAAATGGGAACTTAATCGCATTAACGGCACTTGTTCATTGTGTTGTTTTATGATACAATGGAGGAGATGGCGGCGGACGGAATTGAAAATATATTTTTTATTTTTAGACTAGCGACTATTATCCCCTATTCGAGCCCCTTAAGGATTCCCTGAACTTTCTGTTCAATCATAATAAAATATAGCCTATACCACTCCTGAATAGTGTAGCTTTCTAATTGTGAAGAATTTTCACGGTCTATTCAGTATTTCCGAGGATTACCTTGCAATCAAAGTTACAAATTAACAAACCTCTTTGTTTTATTAGTATAGAAGACGTATAAAAATTCGAACGAAACGAGATTCAAACCCGCACTTCTTAGGAACCGTCCAAGCGCTCTGACCTCGAGCCATGCGCACTACTACCAGCTGCGTCGAAATTCCTATACGTTTATTACAACTATTTTTGTTGCTAGCATCTCAGTGGAGATATTTTTCTACATATCTACTAGCTACCCAAATATTATTCCATTAACAATCTTTTGACAAGAATGAATGTTACTTTAAACATTTTAAAGAGAATACCCTCTTACTTAGGAAATTGAAAAAGATATTTTTTTAGATAACTTTTAATTTTTTATATCTTCACACACTATCCTGACAAAGCAAAGTAGACAGAGAGATTAATATGTTACACACCGTTCTCCACTGTCTGCTTGATTGCTGGCCTAACTGTTGGTGAAACCCTAGTTCCACGATATTGTTTTATATTATAAATGTGAATCACATTTCAACTAGGATTTTAAGATATACATACATATATGAAAATGTCATATCGTAGTCTGTCAGTTACTCTTGAGTGTCCGGGCAAAGCGCGGCGTTAAGTTCCGCCTCTTAGACGCAATCCCTCCAGAACTCACCAGAAAATCCGGTACGGAGTGTTTTAACACTAGATTCCCTCTATCTACCCTGCTGTGTGCGGGATACAGCGTGAAGCTAAAAGAAAAAATATACCAACATCTCCTAACTTGGACGCTACGAAATAACATAGGATGCTGAATGCATTTTCTTTATTACTTCCTCAAATGCAATGCCTCGACTCATCGGGCTTTTAATTTGAAGCGGATGCAAAACGTTAATTTACTTTTTATACAGACGTCGTCGTCGCAGTTGTCGGCGGAACACGGGCATATATTTTCATTTAAATTATTGTAACATATATTTTACATTTTTTATATAAAGTTATTTGGAATTAATTTAACAAAATATCTTTAAAGTTATGGAATCTGTTTCATTATTAATTTGCTATGTAAAAGTATTGTGCTTCAATAACATTTAAGACATTGTTCGATAATATTGTTTCTGCTACGTTCAACTTTTACACTTAAAATTCTAAACGTGTAAATAATATTTACTTTACTTTAAAATATAACAACATATTCTTCGAAGTGTTATTGTTTCAATATTGTAAATATAATACTACATAATACGATGTAATAACAATAATGTTTTACGTAACACATTATATTGTATACTATTTTACGTATAATTTTCTTTTTGATTTTTTTTAAGCTTCACGATGTATCCCTTGCGGGGTAGTCAGAGAGAACGGAGCGCCAAACGCTACGGTCCCTGCATACATATAATATTTAAATGTAATTATAGTGTTTTACTAAATTAACTTTATATTTGCAAGATTTTTTTCCAATACAGATTATCGCCTTATCCACTAAGTAGACTCCCTTCTACAATAATATACGAACGGCGTACAAAATTTGCCACATTATTAATATCATTAAAAGTAATTTTCAATGGGCTCCACATAATTCCGTGTAATCTCCTAAACAGTTCGACCTCACGCTGTTATATTCCTTTAATAACCATTTCTATGGGGATTATGACAAAATATTGCAAAAAAAAAACGAAATTCTCTTATATTAAATAAGAACAATCAAATTTCTTACTTATTTCCTAATAAATAAAGCAGAAAATAGCTTAAAAAGTTTAAGAGTTGAAAAGTGTACAGATTCGTTACGCATTTCAGTTAATATCATAATTGTTTTACAGAATTTTATATCTTAATATGTATGGAATAAAGTCGATAATTGCATGTTAAAATTATTAAAGTATCGGCGTGTGGTGGAGGGTAACATTTTGTATATTAATGCCTAATGGTCATAGATTATGAGTGAGACATTTCACGGTTTGATGCGCGTGGAGAATATGGAATCAATTTGTGTATACAGGGTGTTTGTAAAACGTATTTTTTTTTATAATATAAATAATATTATATTTGTTATAAGCGGGAAAGAACGTGAACCTGGTTAGTCAGAGAGAACCTAGTACCAAGACACTCTGTTCTTCACTTATTGCTCAAAATCGAAACATTGCGAGGTGATTTGCAGAATTGTTATTTTAAATAAGATACTCGTAAAATACAAAAAGTACATGTTGCTTTTTAAACATTATTAAAGTTCTAGTTCTTTTTAAAATGTTATTCCACACTTAGGAAAATCGAAAAAGACATTTAGTAAGCGTATAAAAATTTGAACGCAGCGGGATTTGAAATCTCTCTACAGAGATGCTTACAACAAAAATAAGTTGTAATAAAGCATATAAGAATTTCGACTCCTGCTGCGTTCAAATTTTTATACGCTTACTAAATGTATTTTTCAAGTACATATTGGTCTATTTAAAATACATCAAGACTGTTGTTTTATTTTATACATACGTACGTATAATATCATCAGCATTGCTTTAGCTACTAATAAAATTGTTTAAAAGTAAACTGCGTTTCTGTGTCATTTAAATATTTATTAGAAGTTTTAATCCATTTGTTTCTTACTTATATATTTTTTCAAGAAGAGATTTAGAAAATTACAAAGGTCATGTATTTCAAGTAGAAAAGAAAGAGACATTTAAAAATTTAACCATTACTTTGCTCGCATGAATGCTTTACGTTAGTGATTATTGATTATGATTATTTCAGTATTTTTAACTTTGCATAACTTAAAATAATAAGTAACTTTAGTTTACACATTTAATATACGTACACATAATATAGAGTATGATGATACTTAGTTAACTAATAAAACTTTATACATATACACGCATACATAAAGTTCCATCGCTTAATTAAGTAAACTTTACACGTGAGTTGCAAGATTTAATTAACTGTCTCATTCAAAGTGTGGAAACGTTGTCAGTTGTTTAGAAGTGCGTCCTAAACCAACATGCGAAGAGCGAAGTTAGCGCGACTTGGCTCACTGCCGACTGCCGACTGCCGACTGCTGAATGAATGATGTAGTGCTTAAGTAAATGCCTAATTTAATTCTATTGTTTTGTTAGTATAATCAAATGATTTGTTTATTTTTAGTTGTTATATATTTAAAATATATATGGTGCATAGTTATTACTATTAGTTAGATTATGAGATTAGATATTGATGAGAAACGTTTCTTATTAGCTGTAGATATTGTCTTTCAACAGATCAAAAGTAGATTAATTTTCACTCATAAAGTCGCGAATACATAAAAGAAAAATGAAATACATCTTTTAAAATAAAATTGTGCTGCAATTAGCTTTCTTTATTATTTATGATATTTCTACTTAAATATACTTAATATAAGAAAAGTCGAATGCAAGAAAAGCGTAAACCAGCTTGTTTTATAAAATTACTTCAAGTGCTTCTTACTGTGCGTTGTTTATCGATTATATTCTATCGATCCTTAATTCATAATCTATTATTAAGTTATTATCGTAACAACTAACTATTTATGATACAATTAAAAATATTACCTTTATTCACTTGACATTCTTCTAAATATATTTACACATTTTCAAACACACTGTATATACGCAGTAATTCCAAGTGTGAAGCTCTCCCTGCGCATTAACACCTTTGTGGGATCATCTGCACTATTGTCGCTAATGTACTTGTTTGTCGTAAAAAGTGGGTGCGAATATGTTTGTATTCTAAATACACTTCCTCATGTTTCTATATATATTATATGGAAAAATTGATTACGAGTAAAAAAATATTAGTAGAATGGACAATTTACACAAACATATTTAAAAGATTTTTTAAATCGATTACATTTTAAATGTTAAATTATTAATAAGTTTATTGAAATAGAATACATTCTGGTGTATTAGCTTTTGGCTAACTTAAACATTTCTATATATTTTGTAATTATTCTTTTTTGTAATCTAATATGTTTAGTAATGCTATTACTATTAGATTATTTTTTTCTTTACTTGCATAGTAACTTTGGAAGTCTGCTTATAGCGCTCGTTTAACTTGATAGACCTGAACGCAAAAGTTCAAACGGAACCCTCGGACTTAAATTGCAAGCCTCGGTGGTGGACTTTTTGAAAAATAGAGAAGCCTATGTTGAACCTTGGATTATCAACTATACCTATACATTCCAAAATTCATTATAATCGGTGAAGCGGTTTGATATAAACTTCCATCCCCTATTTCAACCCTCTACTTTACTTTTCAAAATAAACCTCTTATTTTGAAAAGTAAGCAGTCTATGTTTGACCCTGGATTATTTACTACTTTTATTCTTAATTTCACCGAAATCGAACCGGTAGATTAACCATAAAAGCGTGACAGACAAACAGACAAACTTTCACATTTATAATATGAGTATGGATTATGTAAAGTAAGATTAGCCTAAAACAAATATTTTCTCATACTCAATTAAGTAATAAATGATACAATTCACTTTTTTCAGATTAAAAGGTTTTGACGAGGTCATATTATATTTAATAAGAATTTTATTTTTTCAGTCGAATTATAAATACGATATAATTAAAAATAATCATTTATATTTCTAATTATATGTTAATTGATAACACAACTTAACTTAAAAAGCAAAAGAATTGTAATAGTTAATGTAAATGGTGAGAAAATAAACAAAATCCTGTACGTAGTACATTGATTCAATTTCAATTTGCAATTTCCAGTACTTTACATAATATATCCTTACGTTTATAAATTCTAATATCGGCAAGACGTGCTCATACGTGTTCATACGTGCTCATAACGTCGACTGTTGACTGCAGGTTACATGCAGTGCCAGGTGTCGGGAGGGGGACGGAATTCGATTCCCGGCTATTGAAAAGTTTCAAGAGGCGAAAAGCTTCGACAAACGACGCTAAGTGAATTTCGTGCCCTCAGAAAATACAGGGACGGATTAAGGGTAAGTTGGTTTTTAAAAATGTGATTGTTATTGTGATTTGATCAAAACAATACAACGATGGAAGGAGGGAGTAGTATGTTAAGTTTTCTCAAGTAGTTAAATATTTTTTATATTATTCAAGTTGTTAAATGTTTTTTATATTTTTTGAAGTAAAATTATTTTTATGCGGATTAATCGCGTGTGCTATTGATATTCGAAAGTTTGTTTTTAGGAAACCCGACGTTTGGAACACACACACAGTAGTCCGTAGTCACAGATAGACCGAGGTGGCATTAGTCGCAAGTTGATACATTATTATAACAAACTACCGCCAACGTTTTCTTGATTTTTATATTTGTTTTTATTTTTTAAATATTAGATTGTTAAGAAAATATACATAATCCTGTACAATATATAACATGAATGTATTGAAAAAATTATAGGCTTAATTTTCAAATGCCAAATAATAATAATATGATTATAACAAAGAAACAAAACGTTTTAAACGTTTGGTTTCTTCGGTATTGTCAAATTATTTTTTAGGTTTAGCTTTAGTTTTTTTAATCTACGAACAGTCATAATTTTAAACGTCAATGAAAAATACAACGATAAGATAATAATAATAAAAAAATATTGATTTATATCTCACAATAAGATATTAAGTTAACTTTTGAAACATGAACATTTTAGTGAAATTATTTCGTTATATTATCTTCAACATTTTATATGTTAAGATAAAACAAATATAAAAATAGTTGTTTATCAGACGAGCACAGTCCGTCCCTGTACGGGCGGCTTGGTTCCAATTTTTATCAATCCCATTTCATTTCCCCTTACGAAAGTTTTCCTCCAATTTCGCGCTCTCGTCCCGCCCCTCTAGTGATGAAGAGCAAACAACGGGACTATCGACATCGATTTTACTAAATATTACGTTTTATAATCTTATATTTAACTCCTAATACAGGCATAACTTGCTTAAAAGGAATTCTCAACCACGAACTTTGGTGTTGTTAATTTTGTTTTTGCAAATAAAGTATTTTTATTTTTTTTATATTTAAATAGGATTAACTATTTTATATTTCATATTTTGTTTATAATTAGGTAATTATTTAACGCCACGCCACTCTAGACGCAATGTTTCGTATATGGATCGGAAGTGGGGACCGGAGTGTTTTAACATTATATTTTCTATGCCTGCTATACTGTAAAAAGTGCAAAGCTGAAAGACAAAGTGGGAATTTTGTGTTTGAAATATTCTTAAACTCAATATACTCAAGTAATAATAATTATTTTATATGCATATTATTATCGTTTGATCAAAATCTGTGTCAATGGCATGCCAGCCACTTATTTTAATAACATTTTCATATGATATATTTAAAATATACGCAAAATATATCTTTTATATTTTTTTTTACTTGTATGCCTACATAATATCGATAATTCAAATAACCATATTCAAAAGTTATCGATTTTAACTAGACGACATCACTAACGTTTAAGCATGGGAGTATTCGTCAGCGGACGTATCACAATCGTTCCCCGCCGACGTGATCCTTCACCCGCTGCACTCGGACCGCCGTTTATCATAATACCTTATTATACAATACTTATTTATATACAAGCAAATTAAACTCTACTGGAAGACAGTTAATATATTTGTGAAGAAATGTTAAATTAATTTTTTTTTTGATTGGAAGTTAGATGTCTTTTTTGTTTCAAAAGATTATTTTATATTAGTGATTTTCATTACAGAGTGCCTTAACACTAGGCTTCCTCTGCCTACCCTGCTGTGTGCGGGATGCAGTGTGAAGCTAAAAAAAAGGAATCATGACTATCCTAAAGCTAAAACGTATACATGTATGTAAAAAGGAATACCTACTTTTGTTTTAAGAAAACATCAAAGTACGAAAATAGTGACTAAAACATTACATATTTAAAGACACTGGATGCATGTTAGGAACGTAATTTTAAAAGTTAAGCTAAAGGTATATAAAAGTCTTATTACAGTCAATAAAGGATTAATGTTTCCTGTAATGTTAATTATAATTGTTGTTTAAGTATATTTTTAATTGTTGTTTAAATGTGGAAAAATACGTTAATATGAGATATACTTCTTTTTCTCTTCGGGGGCCATTCGTGGCGCAGTGGCACAAGCGTGTGACTGTAAACGACTTCTTGTGGGTTCGATTCCCACTCGAGGAGTAGAAATATTTAATATTTGTATTTTCTTCGCTCTGGTGTCAAGGCAAAGCGCGGCGTTAAGTTCCGCCACTTAACACGCAATGCCTCCGAATTCAGCGGAAAGTGGGCAACGGAATGTTTTAATACTAGGTTCCCTCTACCTACCCAGCCGTGTGTGGGATACAGCGTGAAGTTAAAAAATACTTCTTCTTTATGTAAACTATTTTCCTGTCTCGCTGGGTAGAAGGAGAAAGTCTACTGAGAAGACACTCCATCCTAAACATCCGTGACAGAGATTCACGCCATGCTTTATCTTAGATCCCAGAGCGGAGAAACGACCATATTTTAAATAATCCGAACATTTATTCGAATGGGAATCGATCCCACAACCAATCACGTTTACAGTCAGTCGCTATCCCAATGCGTCACAATATCCTCTTGTGTAAACCTCTAAATTTTGCCAATAATCTATTATTTTTTTTTTTCAAAAAGTAATAAAATCGTATAATAAACCACTTCACTTCGAGATCTTCTAATAAAAACTTCATATAGTCCTATACCATTCAACCAAAACCAAACGCGGCTGAATTCTAAGAACTTTTTTCGGAGCTTTTCAAAAGTTTAATAGTATTTTTTTGTATAAAAGCTGACCACTGTGTTACCACTGTGCGCCGCAACGCTCGGGTTACTCTATAGGTGTGAAGTACAATGAGCCGGCACAAAGAAGCCCAGTGAAATGACCAAACCTCGGATTATGCGATATAAGTAGCATTTTTGTTATATTCTTGTGTGTTAGCTTTTAATCTCAATAGAAATTGTGAGTTTTTATTATAAATGTTGTTATAGCTCTATTTGTTAACTGTTTGGAGTTTATACAAGCGTAAGTAGTTGTATTTGAGCTTAATATTTGATTTTTTTTCATAAATATTGAATTATCGGCTTTTTACGCATAGCGGGGTAGTCAGAAAGAACTTTGTGTCAAAATGTTCTTCACATTCCGCTCAAATTCAAAATATTATGTGTTGAGTGGCGGAACTTAACGTCTCTCTTTGTTTTGTGAACCGGAAAAAATAAAATAATTAAATTATGATTGCTCTACTGTGTTAGAATCGAAACTACGATTATCATATTACTTGGAATTAAAGACTATCCCATTGCGTTGTGATGAAAAAATATATATGTTTAGGCCATAAGAGTTATGTTATTTCTACTTTGTAAGTAATATCAATATCATTATTTTTGCTGTTAATTTTTTTACAATCTCTTATCAAGTGACATATACTACATAATTGAGATCAAGTTAAAAATATTTTAGGGTATTATAATACAAAAAATCTGAATTTACTTGTCAATAAAAAAAATTATGTGCACAACTCATTCAAAAATATTTGATTTTTGAAACACTAATGAAATTAAATTAAACATGATAAAATTCTTGAGGCCAGTCGTGGCGCAGGGGCATTAAGTGTGACTGTAATCACGACTCATTCTAGATTCGATTTCCAAATTGAATGGAATTGATATATTTAACATTTCATTTTCTTCGCTATACTGACGAGGCAAAGCACAGCGTTCAGTTCCACCACTTAACACATAATACCTTCAGAATTCGGCAGTGCGTGTGGAACGGAGTGTCTTAACACTACGTGCCCTCCGCCTACTCAGTCGGTTGCTGGATACAGCATGACTCTAAAAAAAGAAATATTTATTTTTATAAAAGTGATCGTTAACATCGAACATTGTACAAATTTTTAGTCAATTACAAAAGTAACTCAATACTATCAGTCGAAATCTCCATACATTTGCGTGTAATGACGGGCCGCGGTCCCAAACGAACGTAACCGCGATGCAAACATGAGATTACGTAAAATGCAACGCGGCCTTTGTAAAAGGGCTTTGTGTCGCCGAAACGTCTGTTCCAGTAATCTAATACTTTCTAAGAATTTGCACAATTTTGTGTTCTGTGAGATGTAATTGTTTGGATTTATAATATACTAGTGGTGGCCCCCAACTTTGTTTGCGTGAACTTGGTAGATACTTAGCCTAAAAAAGTGACCATCATATTTTACAAGTTTTGTTTCTAAAATAATTATATTATAGCTGGTAAATATAAGGCTCTATATCAGATGTTCCACTGTTTAACTTCAATCCTAGTTTAAATCTCCACCTATGCTTATAACTTATTCAAGAAAAAATGTTTCATTCAAATCCGCCCAACAGTTCTGTAAGATTGAACCTTCTTTTTTAACCATTTTATTAGAGTAATAAATAAATTTATTAAATAGATTTACTTAAAAATACTGCATTTATCTCACAGCCTAGACTAAAAATAGGTCAAAAATGTCACTTATTTTTATTTTATCTTTGTATAGGCAGAACCTAAAAAAACAGAAAGCAGTAGGTGTGCCTTTTGTTAAATAAATCTGTATGTGGTGTAAACGAAAGCTAATGTAAGTATAATGATAAACTGCGCCCGACTGGACTGCTAGGTACAGAAGATGGAGAAATTATAACAATTTTTAAAAATTATTTCAATTGGAAACCGATCAGAAACTATTATATTTAAGTTAAACCAACATTGATTCGCTATGATAAGAAGAAGTTAAGTTTCGCCACTTAGACCGTAATGTCTCATGTCATGCAATTTCAGGCGGAAAGTGGAGAAGAGAGTCTTAAGACTAGGTTCTCTTTAAATTCCCTGCTAAGCACGAAATTACTTGAAGTTTTAACATTCCCAATATAAACATACAACTAACGTAGATATACTCAGCTAGTAACCAACTGCGCTACAACAAAATCAAATTAAACTAAATTAAATAGCTTCACGCTGTATCCCGCACACAGTAGGGTAGGCAGAGGGAACCTAGTGTTAAGACACTCCGTTCCCCACTTTCCGCCGAATTCGGAGGCTTGCGTGTTAAGTGGCGGAACTTAACGCCGCGCTTTACCTCGACACCAGAGCGAAGAAAATGGAAATATAATTTCCACTCCTCGAGTGGGAATCGAACCCACAACCAGTCGTTTACAGTCACACTCTTGTGCCACTGGGCCACGACTGGCCACACAACAAAATCAACGTTATTCTAGTCTATTTGTGTATAATTTGATAACGTCCACTCGTCTCCCACTCGGACCCCAAAGTACACATTAATCTCATTTTAACGACATAACACACACAAAATATCGCCATTAAAAAACAAATGAGTGTATTCGAGCGGACGACCCTCCAATTAAAAATAGAAAAATTGAATTTTTATTTCGAGGCGCCATATTGGGTCACCGCCTCGTGCAAATGCCGCGCTTTTTAGCTAAAAACAAAGCTATTGAAAAGCATAGTTTTACGAATTTAGGCTTAGCTACTTTGGGATAGGGTCGGTTAGGAGTGAAGTATAAGTTTGTTAGAGAAGTCAATGTAATTCTTTTTGTTGATTTTGTTTTTTATTGTGTTACAACGTTTATCAATAGCTAACGAGGCGGCGGCGGGGAGCGAGAGACGCGTAACATGTTGTGTGTGGAACTGAATGAGATAGTTGTAGTGATTTAGTTGAGGTTTCCCTGTTATTGTTCTCGTTACATAATATTGTTTGATATATTAACATAAGTAATAAAGAAGTTGATTATAGTAGGTGGTTATATATATAAATCGAATAACCATGGTTAAATTTATATATGAATGCTTTATCTAACTATGGTTAAATTTATAATATAAATTGTAGTAGTGTTTTTTTTATAGCTTCACGTTGTATCCCGCAAACAGCAGGGTAGGCAGAGGAAACCTAGGTTTAAAAGATCTTTATTCTCAACAAGACAATACAAAGTCACTTATTTGAGAACATAATTAACTTAAAAATATAAAATTGCTAACATTCGTCACACCAAGTTTTATTTAATTTTTAGTACTTAGTACGAAATTTAATAAGAGTAGAAAAGAAATGAAAAGAAAAGAAAAACGCACCCACTGTTTGCGTTAGTTGGTAAGATATTGCGCGAGTTGCGTTTTAAATGCGCTAAGTGAATGCGTCTTCCTTATACAAGAAGGTATTTTATTATAAAGCTGTGCTCCTTCAAATGTGATCATTTTTTTTCCATAATTAGTTCTGGTTTTTGGCAGAACTAAAAGGCTAACTCGTCGGTTGCTACGTTTACTATTGCGCTTGGTAAATGTTATGTTACTGTAAATGTACTATGTATATATGTAACACTTAACAAAAGGTTAAGTGATTTTTGAATAAAAATACAAACGTTATAAGTATATAATTGATTGATGTTCATTATTTTTGTATCTTTGTATATACTTTAAGTGGCCGTTAGATATGGATAGTTAAAAAGTAGCTTGATAAGTTTATTTTGCGCAATTTGTAAGTTAGCAAGTTTTGTTTTTGCGGCACTTCCCCAAACTTCGATTAAGTATGAGAGATGCGGTTTTACTAATGTATTGTAAATTGTGTACCGGAGTTTATGAGGAATACAGCGGACAATGTTACGAAGTGATCCGAGTAGCGATGAAAGCTTGTTTTTAATGTACTCGATTTAACCTAGTGTTAAGACACTCCGTCACTCCACTTAACAACGCCAACTAACACGCAAGCCACCGAATTCGGAGGCTTGCGTGTTAAGTGGCGGAACTTAACGCCGCGCTTTACCTTGACACCAGAGCGAAGAAAATGGAAATATAATTTCCACTCCTCGAGTGGGAATCGAACCCACAACCAGTCGTTTACAATCACACGCTTGTGCCACTGCGCCACGACTGGCCACAACTTTTTTTATTTATGAATGTATTTAACACGTTCAACGCCAAGATAAAATACGCATCTTCCCGTTCAGGCCACGTCGGTCAATGCTGGTCGACATTGAGACTTTCCGTTCGGGCCGCGTCTGTCAATGCTGACCGCGGTTTCAGATACTTTCGATTCATTAATACAGGCTGTAGGGCACTGCTATCTAATTAAAAACCATACATATTGATCCGCGTGACTCACTAATTACTCTAAAATAAGTTGGTTTTTGAAAAACGTAAAATACTTGGAAGTAAGATAACAATTTCAAGTGCTAATCGACGTTCAATGAGGTCACAAATAGTGACATTTGGATAGAAATATTAATTTTGCTTTGCCTGTAGGGATAGCATGCTGTCGGTCAGTATTTACCGCGTTGGTAGTCAACGTGTTAAATAGAATATACAATAAACGTTAAGGATTAAAAAACAATAGTGAAAACTACATTTAAATCAGCTGTTTGGGAAATTAAAAAAAGAAAATAATGGTTATAGGTTCCATTACAGTAATAAATGCACTTAATAATAATTTTCTCGTTTATCTTTCGTGTATACAGATAGCGTTAATTTTATTGCATGTGTCTAATTTGCAACTATTGCAAATGGTGAAGAAAATGAGTTATTCTTCAAATTAACATAAAGATATTTTTTATTTTTATGTAAACAACAAAAATTATAAATTATACACATTTATCAAGGGTGCATTACTTTGAATGTAAATATTGGTATAGTTTCTTTACCAAGATGTTGTTTAAAATTGGAAATTTCATGTATCTGTTCTCCATTTTTTCCAAATTTGATTTGTATATATATATATATATATATATATATATATATATATATATATATATATATATATATATATTGTATATGAGTGTAATTAAAACTATATGCAAAAATTATATGAAATTTTTTAAGTTTTATTTATTAGTTACATATGATGGGTTAAACAAATCATGAACAAAATATAAATACAAAGTGGTTGAAAAAATAATTAATATACAATTATCTTAATTATACATAGTATTTATATTTACACGAATTTAAATTTCAATACTATTATCATTAGCATGTCGGTGACGCGAACCGAGGATTTTACCCTCTACCAAAACGCTCAACGCGCCTAAAGAAGTTTTCACTTCAAAAAAATCCAAAAAAAAAAACATTAAACATATATACATATTGTATAACATAAACAATTACATTGCGGAGAACGTTTCATATAACATCTAGTTAGAAATAAATTGGGTTCAAAAGTAATACATTTGTCGTCGTCAATCCCCTGCGTGTTTGATGCTTTGTAATTGCACTCGTTAGTTGCGATTCGATTACAATAACAGTATCTGAGAACGATTTACGACACCCGCTGGGTTCATAGTAAAGGCAGAACGCTTTAATTTAAAATAGGTTCTGTATACTTTTAAACATTTTTAAAGTGTTATTCCACACTTAGGATTTCTTTGTCTTTTTTTTTAGCTTCACGCTGTATCCTGCACACAGCAGGGTAGACAGAGGGAACCTAGTGTTAAGACACTCCGTTCCCCACTTTCCGCCGAATTCGGAGGCATTGCGTGTTAACGAACTTAACGCCGCGTTTTACCTCGGCACCAGAGCGGAGAAAATGGAAATATTAAATATTTCCACTCGTCGAGTGGGAATCGAACCCACAACCAGTCGTTTACAATCACACGCTTGTGCCACTGCGCCACGACTGGCCACAAACTGATGACCAGTCGCATTACAGTCACACTTTGTGCCTCTGCGCCGCGACTGCCCCCTACTTCGCCTTTTTTTTTTCAAAAAGATTTTAGTAAATAAGATAAGTATTAAATGGTTGCGGATTCGATTCCCATTCTAGAGAATGATTATATATTATTTTTATTTCTCCGCTCTGGTACTTGAGACAAAGCGTGGCGTAAAGTTCCGTCAATAAAAACAAAAATTTAGAAGAAGTCTGTCTGTGGAGATGTCAATGTATAAAACACAAACAATATGTCGATTTCAGGCGAAAAATGAAGATCGGAGTGTCCTGACACTAGGTTTTTTGTGACTACACAGCTATGTGGAAACAATGCACAGCTACGTCAAGCAAAGAATAAGGTAAGCTGATGATGATTTAATTTAAAAGACTTTCTTTCTCCATATTTTTTTTTCTTAAGAAAAAAATAATTATTTAGTTATAATTTTTTTTCAATATTATAAAAGTATTTTTCTCTATTGTGAATTTATATATTGTTGCTCTTCAGCAGGTATGCAAAGTGTACTTAAAGATTTTTAATTATTTTATATGAAACAGATAAATATGTGTAAAATAAATAAGTTTAAGGCTTAATAAAAAATTAAAGTGGTTAACGGAGTGTCTTAACACTAGGTTCCCTCTGCCTACCCTGCTGTCAGCTAAGAAAATAAATGTATATTCGAGATTTTGAGCAATTTTGCAAATATATTTGAAATTTACTTCAAAAAATTCCATTATTTTGTATTAAAAACAAATAAAATTTACGCTAATAAAAGTATTTTTCATATTAAATATAGACCAAATCATACCGTAGAAGGAACCCCAGAGATACAATAGAATCATTGTATAGCCTCGCGGTGTCCCGCGGCGTCGCTCGCTAATAACATGTTTAGCGACTCCGACTGCGACTGCGACTGCAGTGTTGATGACTGTATTAGATACGACAATTATATTATACTTTACGTTTCCGTCATTTAAACTTTGAGTGAACAACTGTTATACTTTGAATAACATTTGTAAGATTAAATTTAAATTTAAAAGTGTATTTAAAACATGAGATGTTGAATTCATTTAGTTATGTACTGTGTTTGTGGCCAGTCGTGGCCCAGTGGCACAAGCGTGGGACTGTAAGCGACTGGTTGCGGGTTCGATTCCCACTCGAGGAGTGGAGTTATTTAATATTTCTATTTCCTTCGCTCTGGTATCAGAGGTAAAGCGCGGCGTTTAGTTCCGCCACTTGACACGCAATGCCTCCGAATTCGGCGAAAATTGGGGAACGGAGTGTCTTAACACTAGGTTCCCTTTGCCTACCCTGCTGTGTGCGGGATACAGCGTGAAATTAAAAAAAATTAAAAATCAAAGAGTGTTACTGTGTTTACATACATAAATTCAAATTCAAATTCAAATTATCTTTATTCAAATAGACTTTTGTAAGCACTTTCGAATCGTCCAATGTACATAAGCTACCACCGACTCGGAATGCAGTTCTGCTGAGAAGAGCCGGCCAGAAACACAGCATACATGCATGTATACACACATACCAACATTTGTTAGCTTAATGTAAAAAAATACAATATAAATAGTAAAAATAGCATTTCATGCATTATTAAAATATTGTAAATTAAATTATATTTATAAATGTGTATTCAAAATGTATACTTAGAAGATTTAAGTAGTACCTATACCTAGTATTAGGCTTTAATTGTCGTGTGGTGTAATGGTATACTCGTAGTCACAGAGAACATTATATTTACATAGTTGTTAGTAACATTTTCTGCTTGTAGGGAAAGAAACAGTATAAGAATTTACTCACTAAGAATAATTATTCTATGAAAGGGTGTTACTTCCTTAGTGTTTGTAATTTTTAACGCATTAACCACAGAGTAATTGCAATTTAAGAATTTAAATAATAGAAAAATTGAACGTAGCCAAATCGACAGATTTTCACTATGTTAAAAAATAACTTCTAATATTTGTTTAATAATACAGGCGAAATTTTCAATACAGCCCACTACTATATGACTCACTTCAAGTTTTAACTTATATACAATTTAAAAAAATCAAAGCAATGCTAAGAGAAATCATTATAATATTTTTAACAACCAACTTTATTTTCATACATATATCTCACATACAGTAAAAACTATATCATAATAGAAGTCTATAATTTGTCAAGTCGGTTAAAGCAATACGTTATTTGATTACGCGACAAAGAGATGCTATCTAAACGATTACCCTTCGTCACAGTTCCCGCTCCATGTCGTTATCGCCATCGTCGTTATTCCGGGGTTATTATAGAGTTATTCCAGGTTATTATAAGTTATTTTGAGGTTATTCTAGGTTTTTTCTAAATTTTTGGGGTTTTTTCGGGATAAAAGGGACAAAGTGACTCGATTTGTAGGGACTGAGGATGGTGCTTAAGACGGTTTTGTTACAAACTAAGCATTTTATTCAACAGCCTTTTTTAATTACCTTAAAAAATGACCCTATTTGTATATTGATGTAATGTATGAGTATTAGAAATTAATCTCATCATTTTCGAGTACTTTTACGTAATTACACGTACCTTACATACAGAATGCTTATTTCTTATTTTGGCGCAGCTAATATATGACTAATTGGTATAAAAGTGGTGGTTAAGAAAGAATTCTTATAATACCAGCTTCCATATTGTTAGATAGAATGCCTAATTTTATTTTCCAATATGGTATTATGTTTTGTTTTACAATATGCGTTTCAGATAATCAAAGCAATATGAGTATTATAAATAAAAATATATATATATATATTTTGGACAAAATTTTATCCGAGAAACAGTTATGGAAATGTAACAATTCTCGTAAAGAGTAATTATCACTTTAAAAGAGAAAAACAGGTTTCTCACTCTCTAAATCTCTATGAAATCAAGTAAATAAAAATACTAAGTACATATGCAGAACTGTGTAGAGACAAAGAATCGTGAACGACAGCTGACTACGCGAGTCTCAATAAGATTCTATTATATACTTTTTCATCGCTAAGTGATGTAAAATGGCAAAAATTGCTCTTCGAATCACTGGCGTTTTTTAATAATTGTTTTACGCTCTAACAAATGAGTTTGAAATTGGATCGGGCTCGGAGCGCTTACAAAAATGGATGCTTAATGCAATTAGAGGGACTGCGACGGAGAGAGGAGGGACAGGGAGGGAGAGAGGGATAGGCGAAATGTTGTGTCGTTATTAAGATATCGTAACGAAGCGTTGTTACGACGCTGTCCGTTACGTTAGCGGCGTTATTGCCGTTACTGCTAAGTAAAGCTGTAGTTGATAGTTGGTAGATCCGAATTGACTTCCACTGTGCTTTGGTAATAGTATTTACATGGAAGATATGATGCTTTTGATGATAGATTTGACCCTGCATTTCTTTGTCATGTATTATTTAATAGTTTTTACATGGATTCAACAGTTTGAATATGATTATATTACTTGTTAACTAGTACAACTAATATCTCATGAAGTGATCTGCTGGTCCCAGTTTACATGACGTTAAAAGTACCGCACAGAATCTTAAGTAGTGGAAATCAAAAATACCGATTTATCTCACCGTCACCACTATCATTAATAATGTGATAATTATTTAATCTATTTGCCGTTTTAATTTCGTAGAAGAGAAATGTTAGTGTCAAGACACTCCATTCTGGGGTTCTGCCTGAATGTGAGACATTGCATTCACAGACAGACGTTAGCCCACAGCATCGGCCTTTAATCTATTGTATATATATAGTAACAATATATAAAATTATATAATTCTTACAAAACAAATCTAACAACGATTCATTAAAAGAACATTTATAAGATGTTATAATCCCATAAACCCTATTAAGTCCGGAGCGTCTTCAATATAAAACAATAAACAGGATTAGAAGGCGACGGGCGTCCGAGACTGCCCCTAAAGTAATATTGCACTTCATTATTTTAAGATAATCGTATTATTTTGATCATTTTACTTTTATCATTTTATATAAATGACACCGTTGTGGTACAGTTGTCATGATGTGCTTGTTAAGTGATGGTTTTGGGCTTGAAGCCTAGTTGAGAGGAAATTTATGATATTTATATATGTTTTATATTCATTTTTCATGGTTTGTTCATAAAATTTTTATAAAAAGGACAAATCAAACAAGCGTTCGGGTCACTTGGTGTTAGGTGAGCACCGTCGTCCACGGCCCTGTGTAACACCAGATATATTTTTTTTATTTTATGTTTCATGCTTCTTTTCTCATAACAGATTAGTGAGAGAGATAGTATCAAGACACTCTTTCTTCGCTTGCCGCCGGAAATTGAGACATTGCCTGTTGATCTTAAAGCTACTTTTTACCTTAAATATAAAAAAATATGTCTAAATACATATTTAATGCATGGATATACCTACTAGTATTAAATGATATTAATGAGCTTTTAGGTAGAGCTTCTGTTTTATAACAATGAAATGTTCTTAATACGTTATAAACCTTTACTTTAAGTCAACATATTCTGCGTTACATATTATTCTAAAAACAGCCAAAATTAAACAATATTTCTTATTTATTTTCTTTTCAGTTTTTAAATTTTTTTAAGGCAAAGAGGACCTAGTGTTAAATCTCTCCTTTCTCCACTTTTTACTTTAAGCTTGTTAATATTTTGTTTGCTTTAATTCACCTGAAAAATAAATTCTCCTACAGAAGCTAATATCGTATAATAGTACATCAAACTAACGACTACGCTGTAAGTATAATATATATATTTTTTAGCTTCACGCTATATCCCGCACACAGCAGAGTAAGCAGAGGGAACCTAGTGTTAAGACACTCCGTTCCCCACGCACCGCCGAATTCGGAGGCATTGCGTGTTAAGTGGCGGAACTTAACGCCGCGCTTTGCCTCGGATACCAGAGCGAAGGAGTACAATATTATTCTTCTATAATTCATAAGAATAACTTCAGTTTGTCAAATGACAATTCTATTGTTAGGATATTATTCATACAAACACCTTATACTAGAGTGAGTATAATAAAGTAGCACAACTCAAGCTAAAGGGTTTACAAATATTTAAGATTATATAAATTCTTTGTTGTTTTTTGTGAAGGTGTTACAGTAGAATTAAGTTGCTAAGAGGCTACTATTTTCTCATTGATATTGAAAAGATTTTTTTTATATTGAAGAAATATATTATATGAATATATAGTTGGGAACGGAGTGTTTGAACACTAGGTTCCCTCTGCCTACCCTGCTGTGTGCTGGATACAGCGTGATGCTAAAAAAGAAAAAAGTATATTATATGAAGCCGTTGTGGTGCAGTGGGACAGCATATGCCTGTTAACGCGGTGGTTGTGGGTTCGATGTCTACCTGGAGCAATTAAAATATATTATTTTCATGTCTCCGCTCCGACCGTTCCGTTGAGTTCTACCACTCAACACTCAACATATAATGTGTCGATTTCGGGTGGAAAATAGAGTACAGAATGTTTTGACACTAGCTTCTCTCTGACTGTCTCGCTATTACGTTCATCTTTACGTTCTTTCCCGTCTTTTTGAATAAATGGTTACACGGGACAAAACGTACAGAATAACAGAAAATATTTTAAATATTATTATTAAGTATGGGGCCAGTCTTGGCACAGTGGCACAAGCGTGTGACTGTAAATCGACTGGTTATGGATTCGATTCCCACTCGAGAGGTATTTTATATTTCCATTTTCTTCGCTCTGCTGTCAAGGTAAAGTGCGGCGTTAAGTTCCGCCACTTAACACTTAATTTAATTAATGCCTCCAAATTCGGCGGAAAGTGGGTAACGGAGTGTCTTGACGCTAGGTTCTCTCTGCCTACCATGCTGTGTGCGGGATACAGTGTGAAGCTAAAAAATAAATAATTGTTAAGTATTCTCTTAAGCGGGAATCGAATCTCACTACAAACAACCGATGAATCAGCTTGTTCTACTGCACAACGACGTTTGAAAAAAAACACGCTTACTTTCTTTAATTAGATATAAGGAGATACTGACTCTCATTATATCGCTTTAAAAATGCCGTTATCAGAGAACAAAGTCACATATTATATGAGTAGCTCCTCTATCAAGTGAAAGAGAAGAAACTCCTTAGCATTCCATGGGTTCACTGTGCATATGCACTTTGAGTTGCACAGGTAGATAAAGAAAGAAGCTCCTACTTAAGCAAAAAATATTAAAAAAAATTTTTTCTTTAGCTTCACGCTGTATCCCGCACACAGCACGGTAAGCAGAGGGAACCTAGTATTAAGATACTTCGTTCCCCACTTTCCGCCGATTTCGGAGGCATTGCGTGTTAAGTGGCGGAACTTAACACCGCGCTTTACCTCGACACCAGAGCGAAGAAAATAGAAATATTAAATATTTTCACTCCTCGAGTGGGAATTGAACCCACAACCAGTAGTTTACAGTCACACGCTTGTGCCACTGGGCCACGACTGGCCCCAAAAAAATCTCTATACAATTGTACATTTAAAACTAGAAACGTAACCGCAATGCATTATAATAATTTCCAAAAAAACTAATAACATCTAATAAAGTAATCAAATACCCAAAAACGGTAGTTTATACGTAAATATATCGGTGGCCGTTCTGAAAGCACTCTAAATGCCATTCGAAACTTTTTCACTCGAAATATCTAAGAAATTAACATTACTAATAAGCCCATATTACGTGCCGACCAGATATCAAAGACACCTCTCGTTTAAACATTCAAATATAATATTTCTTATAATATAACGCTTATTTCAATACATTTAGTATGACTTTTGTCCGTTTGCATGACGGATCAAGTAATACTGGTTGTAGTTTTTTCGAATCTATTTCTGTTAGGCAGGTATTAATTTGAGTCCGTGTTATTATGATCCCCGTGATGGATTGGATGAGTAAGCGAATATTTGTTTTGGTGTTTTAAACGGAGCGCGAACAAATTGGTCGCGATTAAGGCCTTTTCCAAATTACAGTACTGGCGCTGTTGGTTGTACAATTGAAATGAAATTATTGTTTATTTTATAATGCAAAGAGTGTTGTGTACTTACGTATGGTGTTTGATGTATGTATGGGAGTTTATGGAATGTAGCATTCAGTTTTGTAGTTTTGAGTATCAAAATAAGTTATGTTATTGAACCTAAAGTATAATTTGTTTTAAAAATAAAGAAATAAATTAATCTTAGCAATATTACATTAATTTCAAGCCTTGCTTGTATCTTGTATAGTAAATAGTAATTTATATTGTGTATGTATTCATATGTGCATGGCTGCTTATTTGTTTATATGTTTATATGCGTATTTGCACTTCACGTTTATCTAAATATATATTATTTTGTTTAATTTTTTTTTTGGTATTGCTATATTTCACATTTTTGTCTCCCGCTATACGTTATGTATTCACTTCCACAGGTTGGGTGGAAGAGATCTCTTTTTGGAATAAGCCCACTCTTTTAACATTCAATAATATTTTTTTAAGTACAATAAAGAATATATATAAGAGAAGCCTAGGTAGTAAATGACCACTCAGAGTGGAGGAAGCTTCACTATCTGCCCTAAAAATTACTGCATGTTGAACCATGAACCTAACGGAACTTTTTATTAATTCACCATAGAAATCAAATGTAATAAAACTAAATAATCATTGAAATAATTAATAATAATTATCTCAAGTAACATACAATTATAATATCAGAATTATAATTATGTAGTTAGTTTGTCATTACAGAAAATCGGTCTTACAGCTCGCATAATATATTATTAAGAAAAAATTAAGCTACTGGTAAATGGTAAAGTTAAAGCACTTACCGGTACTTCTTCTAAGCCAACTAAAACACAAAAAAAAAATTAAAATAGATTTTCGAGTTGGAATCGAATAGATGGGAGATCTATCACGTACCTCAATACTAGTTAACTACACGACTACAGTGCCCAATTTTACTTTTAATTACGAAAAGTAAAAGCTTCTTCAAAGATGTTTATCATATTGTTAATTTTTTGTAACATCCTTCGGCAAAGTTGTCAGTAATTTGCGGCTTCCTAATAGCAGCTCTCTTAAGTAGTTGAAGTGTCTGCACGAGCCGATTTTTTCTCATTCCTTTGTTTGTTATCATTTAAATCTATAATATACGTATTTTATGTAGTCATTATTATTATTATGTTTAAAAGTAGCTAATTTCATAATACTTTAATAGAAAAAAATAAAAAATATATTAACCTAACGTGATATGATCTTTAAAGAAAACGTATAAAAATTTGAACGCAGCGGAGTTCGAACCCGCGCCTCCTGAGTACCGTCCAGACGGTAAAAATAAGTTGTAATTTATTACATATTACTTGCTCAGTGTTGAGAGCGCCGGGGCGGTATTCAGGAGGCGCGAGTTCGAATCCCGCTGCCGAATGTCTTTTTCAATTTCCCTTAGTGTGGAATAACACTTTAAAAATGTTTAAAAGTGATATGATCTTTTGTAAAATTAACCTATGTTTACCGGATTCGTTGCGTATATTTCTTTGGTATTCAAAAATATATGTATATTAGAAATCTCGACGTTTCGAACACTTCACGGTAGTCCGTGGTGAGTGTAGATACTAATACAGATTAAGTGTTTCAAAAGTCGAGCTTACTAAAATATTATCTACGAATTCGAAGTCCAATAAATTTATTTTCATTTCAAAATGTATAAGGAATCGCGAGCAAAGAAGGTATTATTATAATATTAATTCACTAGACCGACGGCTGCGGATCTAAATTCTAGTCGGCGTTAATGCTTAAAGTATTTTTGTAGATACTGTTAGAACTAACATAATGTCTTTTTTTTACCCGCGACGGAACGGCGACTGTATATGTGTTTGGGGTGAGAGGTTGTTTGTTTGTTTGTTTGTTTGTTTGTTTGTTTGTTTGTTTGTTTGTTTGTTTGTTTGTTTGTGTGTTTGTGCAAATTACTATGTCAATTATTTCCAAAACTATAAGTCCGATTTTGAGACGGTTTTCTATGATAGGTTAAGGTTCAATTGGCGTATGTTCTTATGTATGTCTTATTGCCTTAACTCACCAGGGGGCGCTGCAGTAAGCATTTTACGTGAAAACGAATGTTTTCAATTATCTCAAAAAATAATAGTCTGATTTCAATAGATTTTCAGTGGTAGATTCAGGTTTAATTGGTGGATGTTCTTGGATATGTTTTATCGTGTCAAACCACCAGGGAGCGCTGCAGTAAGCATTTGTTTGTACTTTTTTTGTATTTATTTGTCTAAAACCGAAACTACTGCTCCGATTAAAAAGAGTTTTCATAAAAAGATTTATCTTTGCTTGATGCATATTTTAAGATTTTTCTTTTTTTGTTACGGGGAAAACTCACCAGGGGGCGCTGCACTAAACATTTGTTTATGCAGAGCAAAAACTACTAGTCCAATTTAGATGAAACTTTCAAGGATGGGTTCAGGCTTAATTGGTGCGTCTTTCCATATATGTGTTATGGTGACCACTCATCAGGGGGCGCTGTAATAAGCATTTGTTTGAGTTTTTTTGTGTAAAACCAAAATTTTTCTTATATTTATTTGTCTAAAACCGAAATTACTTATCCGATTGGCTAGAGTTTTCAGAACTAGATTAAGCTTTACTTCGTACATATTTTAAAATTTTTGTTTTTACGTTACGGTGAAAATTCACCAGGGGGCGCTGCAGTAAACATTTGTTTATGTAGAGTAAAAACTACTAGTCCGATTTAGATGAAACTTCCAACGATAGGTTCAGGTTTAATTGGTGCATCTTTTCATATATGTGTTACGGTGATCACTCACCAGGGGGCGCTGCAGTAAACATTTGTTTGTAATATTTAATGTAAAACCACAACTACTAGTCCGATTGGACAGAGTTTTCAGTATTAGATTTACCTTTACTTGGTGTATGTTTTTAGTTTTTTTTTTACGTTAAGAACTCACCAGGGGGCGCTTCATTAAAAATTTGATGGTGCAAAGTTAAAACTACGAGTCTGAATTTGATGCAGTTTTCAACGATAGGATCAGGCTCAATTAGCGCGTGTTCTCGTATATGTGTCGTGGTGACACCTCACCAGGGGACGCTGTAGTAAGCATTTGCTTGTATTTTTGTGTGAAACCTATTTAGATGCGGTTTTCTGTGATAGGTTCAGGTTTAATTGTTGCGTGTTTTTATATGCCATATCACAAACTACCACGGGGCGCTCCAGTATAAATTAATTTGTTCCAAATCAAAACTACTAATGGGTTTTGATTTTCACTGATTTGGTTAAACTTAAGTTTCCTAAAAATGTTGCGGTGACAATCTGCCAGGCGCTGCAATAGGCATTTGATAACCAGAAAGCATTGGGCTTATAATTTTTTTTGGATTTGCATGAAGATTAATATAAAGTATTTCGAAATTATGTAATAATATATAATGTGTATCTATACACTTTAAAAAGTTTAAAATAAAAAACAAAATTAAAAATTTTGAAAATACCCACGACGGTTTAATTGTAATTGAAAAAGGATAAAATAACTAGAAATCCCCCGCCTAAAAGAATATATGTAACGAGATGATGGGGACAACTTCGTCGGGGGCTGCCAGTTGCAACCTCTATTTTAAATATAGTAGCTAACAGTATAGATTTCGTTCTTAAAGTTTTTAAAAGGAATACCAGTTATCAAAATTGTAAATTCATATTAATATTTTAATTTTTTCCTAAACCTGTTTTAACAGCATGAAAACCTAGGAGAAGTTAGCAAACTTAAAGTAATGGCAGCTCCGACGAAGTCGTCCCCATCATCTCGTTACATATATTCTTTTAGGCGGGGGATTTCTAGTTATTTTTTTCAGTTTCAAGTTTTATTTCACTTAGCAACGTAGACAGGGCCTTGTGTCAAAATTCTCCGTTCTCCACTTTCCACTTAGACCAAGAGCGGAAAAATTAAATAAACATGAAATATTCCTTCGAGTGGGAATCGATCCACAACTATCGAATTCTGTCAGATTCTGTCACATACCTATTAGAAATTAGCTTTTCAGAGAAAAATTACAAAGTTCTGATTGAAGTTGAATTTATAAATTAGTATTTTTACAAAAATATAACATTTAACATCTCATAGTTGTGTAGTAAACTAATAAAAAATATAAAGAATGTTAAGTTAAGTTTCTTGTAATATAAGTATTTTTAAAAATACTTATATTACCTTCAATAAACTTTTTTTTATAAAGGCCGGCAACACCCCTATAGCTCCTCAGATGTTGCACGGGACCGTGGGCGACGGTGTTCACCTGACATCAAGTGACCCGAATGCACGTTTGACTTATCCTTTTCATAAAAAAAATATTAAACAATATTTATCTTACAAAGCTTCATGATTTTCTCGCATATTCAGGACAGAGTGTCGAAACACTGCAATCTACACTTTCTGCCAGAAATCGAGATACTGTATATAGGCTAGAACTCAACGCCGCGTTTTGACTTTAACACAAATTATTAAAAAGTAATAATTGTTATTAAAGAAAACAAAATGGTTTCATTCAATGATTAATTTTCTCACATCTATAATCTACAAGCCTCTCATAATATAAATATAATAACTACATAACAACTTAGATGATCGAGTTGTCCCAACTATATACTAGTTATAACTCTAGTAGTATCCTACTATAACTATTCTACAAGTATTGAGTGTTAGTTTGCATCCAGTCCACTATACTAGGATGACTTCCTCGGGGGGGTTTCCGTAAGTGAGTTAGCGCTGAATGGCGCTACGTATTGCCGCGGTCAGCGCTCGCACAGTTGTTCCGTCTTGTGATTGCTTGGTCGACGGTGGACGGTCGACGGTCGACGGTCGACGGTGGATAGGTGTGTATGGCTTTGAATTTTAGATGAAGCTTGAATATTGAATATTTTTTAGTTTTGTAATATAATTATTATTTGTAACTTAAATGTTTAATAATATTTTAAGGGTGTTCTCTGTTTTCCTACTATAATGTATATAGGACCTGTTTTGAGAACAGCTAAACGATTGTTCGTATTATTAATCTTTGAGTTAGATTCTTAGAAATCTGTCTACGAGCTGCTAACAACCAAAATAAGTAGTAATAAGACTTTGGGAGTTTTCTAGAGGCTATCGAGTCCCACTTCTTTAGTTTTTTTATATTTTCTCTATAAAGAGTTGAAAAATTTAAAAAAAACCGAATATTGGAAATATTCATCGTAGAATACGTATGTTCGCAGTTAGAATTTATAATATGTATTAGTAAACACTAACCTTTGTAAATGCTTTAAATTACTGTATTGATTTATTACTACTAATATCCGAAATCTCCAAAAAAATGGAAAGTGGGAAAATTACATAATATTTCTTCAACATAATTCCAGCTTTCCACATAGCAGAAAAGCCAGAGATGACCTGGCGTCAGAACACTATATTATTCAGTTTCTGTTCTGATTCATGTGAGTGCCGTAACTAAACAAAGTCACAATATTTAAATGATGATGATGATGAAAGAATCACCATGAAGAAATCGAAGCCACCTCGATCTCGATTACAGTCAAATGAAATGGTACGGCAGAATGACCTTAATCAATATAGGTATTATTTAACTAGTGAACTGCCTAATTGTTTCGTTATGTTGCTACCCTCGAGGGTGGATTTTTTGAAAAATAAAGTAGCCTATGTTTGACATTCGATTATGAACTATATTTATTCCAAAATTCATTAAAATCGGTCAAGCGGTAATGAAATTTTATATGAAAAAACTAAACGTTTTTTCATATGAAATTTCATTCCCTATTTTACAACCCGTTAGCAGTTAATTTTTTGAAAAAGCAAGTAGCCTATATTAGACCCATGGTTATTTACTACTTTCATTCTAAATTTCATCCAAATCGGACCGGTAGATTAGCCGTGAAAGCGTGACAGACAAACACACAGGCTATCGCATTTATAATATAAGTATGGATGAAATAATTCTCAATCAATATAATATTTATTAAAACATATAACTTAACATTTATTCAGGTATCATGTAAATATTTTAGGCACACTACAGCAATGTCCGCAAGTCCGCAGCGTCCGGCAACTGTGCGGTAACTCGATTGCGTCTCCTTCCAGCGCCTCACTGTTCCGTGTTCAGTGTTCAGTGTTCAGTTGAGACGAACACCTTGCTAATTGACCTCTTGTTCCTTATTTATTATACGCTTTATGGAATATATATGGGATTGCGAATTGTATTCATTTGGAAGGAATTGTTGGATGGCAATGGTTTCTGTTTTTCAGTAGGATATTGTAATGTTTGGACTAGAAAGTGGTCGAAATATACGTGGTATTTCTTCGTCGAATAGGTCGTTTGTATGCGGTTCGATTTCGAAAAAAAATCCTACGTGTTATTTTTAAGGCTTAACACTATGTTCTGTGTCTACCTGCTATGAGGGAAAGGCGTAAAGTTGCTTTTTTACTAAAAATATATAGAAAAAGTTTTAGGAATCTGGGTAAAAAATAACGTGTCAAATTTTATATATAATAGATGTTAACATGTGTTTCCTACAATATAAGAAAAATAATGGAAACACTTATATTTTCCTTTATTTTAAAACGTTGATTCTATCTATTTAAACATAACATCATTATTTTAATTTAAAAAAAATAATAGACAATGTAAGCTTATCCAATAGAATCTTATCTAAAAAAAGTATTTTTTAACAAATCCAGTTTTATATTTACATCTCTCTTATAGAAAGATTGTAAAAGTCTACTACCACTAGTCTTACGACACTGTTCTTCATTTCCTGCTAAATTTCTGAACAATGCGTGTTGACAATTGACAAACAGAAACCAACGTTTTGTATGTCCGTCTGTCATATTTCGTTTACATTATAAAAGTAGCAAAACCGTAATGTATGCTATAAATCCTTTACCGATTTATTATTTTTAGTAATTAGATAGCGGATTAGGGCTATTCAGTTTCCCAAAATAATTAATTAATTAACTAACTAACCTAAACTACATACATGATGCATATCAATAATAGCTATATAACATAAAAAGTTTTATCAAAATGTAGTTCAGTAGTTTTTGCAAAAATTTGGATGATTTTTTTATATTCAAATATATCTAACATAATTAAGTAAAAGTATTCATTTGTTTAGTTTATATTCAAATGTACAGAATTGTTTATAGTATTGTTACATCATGAATAAATAATTATACATAAATATTTGTATGTCTACATTAAAAAATCATATATATAAATTCTTTTTTTTTAGCTTCATGTATGTACCCCGCACGTAGCAGAGTAGGCAGAGGGAACCTAGTGTTAAGACACTCCGTTCCCCACTTTCCGTCGAATTCGGAGGCATTGCGTGTTAAGTGGCGGAACTTAATGCCGCGCTTTGCCTGTGATATCAGAGCGAAGGAAATGAAAATATTAAATATTATCACTCCTCGAGTGGAAATCGAACTCACAACCAGTCGTTTACAGTCACACGTTCGTGCCACTGCGCCACGACTGGCCCCAAGAAAATTTATGTAATATATATATTTAGCTTGTTATATTGGAGCCTGCCCTGAATCCAAATCAGAATGTTTAAATAACTAAAATATCAGTTACACTTGTTATATAAATATATTCTGCTTACAAACGTCGTGATAGCTGTTACTGACGGGGTTTACATCACACCGCGCTCTCTATTATAGCCTATTTTGGTATATTTGTCCATTCCAAATAATTGGCTTTTCATACAATGCATAATCACATATATTAGTCATTTTTGTAAATAATAAGTAATTACGTATTATTATTTTTTTTAATAACATTTTATAAATGGAAAGCAAATAACAGTTTCCTTACTAGTAAATTTCAGGTATAGAACTATATATTATTGTTATATTATTATTTTACAAAAAAGAAGATTATTAATGTCGTGGCCCAGTGGCACAAGCGTGTGACTGTGGGTTCGATTCCCACTCGAGGAGTGGAATTATTTAATATTTCCATTTTCTTCGCTCTGGTGTCGAGGCAAAGCGCGGCGTTCGGTTCCGCCACTTAACACGCAATGCCTCCGAATTTGGCGGAAAGTGGGGAAAGGAGAATTTCCACAGAAGAATACATTCATTTTATTTAATTTCAGCACTTCATTGTAACTTAATCGAAGTTAGTTAGTAGTCAAGTATTAGTAGTCAAAGTAGTCTTTCTGTGGAAGTTAAGAGCCAGAACGAGCTAAATCTTTTTCTATATCTTCAACGTCCACTTGATTTACGCCCACATGCTCTAGGAGTTACTTTAAGTTTATATGGGACCTTCAACAATCGTTTTTTTTTATCTTAATTTGAATTGAAAAAATATATTTTTATTTTTTATAAAATATATAAAAAATAATTACTAAAAAACAATTACGTCGACGAGTTCAACTTCAATATTTAAAAACAAAATCCAATCCCATTTACTAAAAAGTCTGTACTTCATTATCTCGTCTTATAGCTCTACACTAAAACATAACACATTTCATACTAAGCAAGCATTATTTATTATTTTCTCATTACGTCGTCTCTAAGAGACGTCTAGTTTTTCAATTTCCCTTCACGTTTAACCCTCATTATAAGCTTCATGATAATATTTTTCCGAGCAATTACGCAAACTCTTTGAGGCGGTAATCATCGTTTAATGGGCCCGCAACAATCACGGCGGGGGCGGGCGGGGGTGAAGGCAGGGCGGGCGGGAGGCGAGGGCGGGCGGGGGATAGGGGGATACATTTGAACCTTCACGTGGAAAGGATAATTCTGCGATCAAAGCCTGACAACCACAGGTGGAGTAGGGTGACCATTGTGTGAAGATATTGTTATTGTTATTATAGTTTAATTTTCGTATTTGTTAGATATTTCTTAATATTTTTTTTTCTTGTATACTTAGGTAGGCAGAGAGAAGCGAGTTTAAAGACACTCCGTTGCTCAATTTTCGCCCACAAGACAATGGTTTTAAGTGACGAAGCTCAAATTTAAATATTTACAGATTTTATTTAACTTCTCATACGCATGTATGCTTATCGTTTTTTTTTTCACTTGGCAGAGAGAATCTAGTGTCAAAACATTCCGTTCTCCACTGTCCACCCGAAATTAAGATATTGCGTTTGTTTTAGCTACCCGAATGATGTTGTCTTTAATTATTTGTCTATCTTACATATTTTTTACGTATAACTATATAAGTGGGCTTATTGTATTTTCATTCTCATTCTATTCAGTTACTCAAAAATGTTCAATGTTTTTTTAACATATGTAATAATAGTAACTTTTAGCACGACTCTTATATGAGTTTATGTACATTGTATCTTTTTTTTCTACCTTCACGCTGTATCCCGCATACAGCAGGGTAAGCAGAGGGAATCTAGTGTTAAAACACTCCGTTCCCCACCATGTGGGGCACATTGTATTGTACATAATATTTTAAACAAAAGCAGGTAAATAATAAAAGGATTTTAATATTTAATATTTTCCTAGTAATTCCTGGCGTGGTGGTGTCCGCAGTCGCCTCCCGCAGAGTGCTATATTAATGGCCGGTCCGCGCTATTAATTAACTTCGGTTTGTCTCTCTGTAAACCGCTTATTTAACCCTTTTATATTCTACCACTGTTCTAACTTGCTATATAAACTTTCATAGATTATGTCATTTACTCCATTATTAATAATAATTTGTGTTTTTTATGAAAGTATATACATATTCATACAATAGGTAGTATTGTGTAATGCGTATGTTATTCTGTGCGTATTATAATTCTAATTAAGAATTAATTCAATAAAGTTAATTACTATTTCTTAGTGTGGCCAGTCATGGCCCAGTGGCACAAGCGTGTGACTGTAAACGACTGGTTGTGGGTTCGATTCCCACTCGAGAAGTGGAAATATTTAATATTTCCATTTTCTTCGCTCTGGTGCCGAGGTAAAGCGCTGCGTTAAGTTCCGCCACTTAAAACGCAATGCCTCCGAATTCGGCGGAAAGTGGGGAACGGAGTGTCTTAACACTAGGTTCCCTCTGCCTACCCTGCTGTGTGCGGGATACAGCATGAAGCTAATAAATAAATAAATAAATAAATTAGTATTTCTTTGAGGCCAATTGAAAATCGAACCCACGGTTATGATGTTCGTTGCAAGATATTTCTCAATGCAAGAAAGAGTGAATTTACTTACAAAATGTCAAAACATTTTTGATTAAACAAATTTTATATCAAAATTAATCACATAAATCATAATAACTATAAATTTAGTACATATTAATTAACCACCTTACGTTTCTACGTACTGGGAAATAACGATAATACTCATTATCCAAACAATAAAACAGCTTTTGCTTATCACAATTACTAAGAAGCAAGTTAATAGTATTAAATAGTATTTCAACACTCAGTAATTTGTACTGAGGTGTAAACTTTTCGGTCTATCCCGGGATTAGCCGACCACCGGGGGGGTGGGGGTGGCAAGAGGGGGGAAGGGGGAGGGTAGGGACGAAACCAATCAATGTCGGTTAATTGGCGCTTTAATGCTGCCTCATTCAACAATTACAGCGCTGTCAACTGACAGGTATGTAGAGATGGACTTATGTCGATGTTGTGTGCGATTATAATCGATGTTTGTTATTATAATTTTGTATTATGATAAATAATAATAAAGTTTAAGAAAATATTTTTAGAAAATGTACTAAAAATTTAAACGCAGTAGGATTCGAACCCGCACCTCTTGAAAACTGTTCAAGCGCTCTGATCGCTAATACTTTTTTTTGCATAAATTTATAATATTTCTTTTTATTTTATTATGAAAATGTTAACTTGATAACTATTTTATTTAAATATCTTAATTTGAATTCCTCTCCTCTATAAAACTATATTGAACTTTCAAGTTATAAGTACCTTTCTGTAGGTCTGACATTATTGAAGTGCTTTCGTTTATTGGTGGGTACCTTTTTCATCTTCACACTTTCTCACGCATATTATTTTTTGCAGAAAGAACTTAGTATCCAGACTCCGTCCTCCACTCTTCTCCCGATTCCCGAGACATTGTGTGCCGAGTGATTATTTCAACACTGCGTTTTGCCTTACGACCAGAGCGATGTAATGAAAATAAGTGTAACCATATATGTTATCCTCAAAGCTCAACTCATCTATCTCCAAATTTCCCGTTTTGCTAAAAACGATCATAAAAAGTTTATTCTAAGATTGATTACTTCAATTTACTTGTAATTTTTGATCAAGGCCACTTTAATTCTGGCGATGCGATACAATAATTTTGTCAAGTATGTATTGAACCCAAATAATCGTGCATATTAAATGGATGGCCTCATACATTTATTAGAGCAATTATAATTTAACAAATATTGATATAAATAAAAAAAGCTTTACGCTTTACGCCCTCAAAACAAGTTAGTCAGAGAAAACCTAATATCAAGACTTCGTTCCCCACTTTCCACCAAAAATCAAGACATCCATACTTATATTATAAATGCGAATGTCTGTGTGTTTGTCTGTCACGCTTTCACGGCTAATCTACTGGTACAATTTGGATGAAATTTAGAATAAAAGTAGCAAAAATGACGAATGATGGGTCTAACATTGGCTACTTAGTTTTTCAAAAATCAACATCTAAAGGGTTGAAATAGGGGATGAAAGTTTATATGAAAAATCTACACCGCTTGACCGATTGTAATGAATTTTGGCATATATATAGTTGATAATCCAAGGTTAAACATAGGCTACTTTATTTTTCAAAAGTCCACCACCGAGGGTTGTAATATACCGAAAAAGCCACGCAGATCACGCGGCAAAGCTGCGAGCGGGTCGCTACTGACAAATAAATCAATTATAAAATCTATCGACATAATAACACAATCAGCACTAAAAGCAAAATGCTATATGGTGGTTGTAGATTAGTCCCCCTCCAGTAATCCGAATCAATCTGTGACGTAAACTCATTTAATTTAACGTTCAACTCTCTATTAGCGACTCATTATTTCAACTTAAAGGGTTATGTACGAGCAGAGTAGAGCAGAGTAGAGTGGAGTGGAGCGGTTCGGATCGCAGCTGTTTAATTGTTTTACTTGTTACGTGTCTCTTGCATGCCTTTGTTTATTGATTTATTTTAGTTAAGTATGTATGTATGTTGTATGTATTTGTTTATGTTTATTTAGTTCATATATTTGTTAATAAGTAAATAGGTTTTAATGTTTTTTTTTTTAAGAGATTCACGCCTTTTATTGTATAGAAGGGTAATCAAAGAAAATTTTGTGTTAAGACACTCCGTTCTCCACTTTCCGGTCAAATCCGACATTACGTGTTAAGTGGCGGAATTCAGTCGCCTTCCATTGTCTCAGGTACTAAAGAGGAGAAATGAAAATTATATATAATCATTCTGCCGAGAAGGAATCGAACCCACCATCGCATTTACAATTGCCGCTGTCCCACTGCGCCACAACATCCTCTTACATATTTATTAATGAGTAAATAAGTTGTATATATGTTATATAAATATTTTTATATGTTGTTAAGATATATTGTACTACGGAATAACCAGAGCGCTGCGCAGGTTCTTGTTACCTAAGAAGACAAACTTTATGAGGCATAAACTTTAATCAACCGATGGTAGACTCCTTGACTTTGATTTTGACATGGACGAAAAGTAGAGGGCATCGTCACTTATCACAATATGCCGAATAAAATTGAATTCACACTTCAATACAGTGAATAAATGCAAACATTTTAAATATCTCTATAATCTATATACCTACTAACCTCATATGTAAAATCATTTACTATCTAAATAAACTTCTAATAAACAATAATGAAAGTCAATCGATAGTTATAACCGATGTGCGCAACAACAGTGTGCTCAGCGTTAGAGCAGAGTATTTGATTAGAGCTCATAATGTTGCGGCGGGACGTGCTTAAATAGTTTAGCATGAAGTGAACACGACGTCGCTGTCTCACTGTCCCACTGTCCCACTGTCTGGCTGTCCCACTGTCTGACTGTCTCACTGTCTGACTGTTTGACAGTCTGACTGTCTACTGTCCCACTGTCTGACTGTCTCACTGTCTGACTGTTTGACAGTCGTATATGTTTCATGCATTTTTATATATTTCTAGCTGTGCTCGCATCTTTATCCACGTCAAAGAAAAAAATATATAATTCTAAAATAAAAGTAGTCTAAATTACTCCTTATTACATTAGCTATCTACCACTGAAAGTCTCGTCAAAATCTTTCCAGGTGTTCCAGAGATTACCTGGGATAAATAGACGGACAGACAAAAATTGTAGAAATTGTTATTTTGGTCCATGTATCATGTACATATATACGAGCACATATGTGCATTTAGTATTTTTTTTGTCTTCACGCTGTATCTCGCATAAAGAAGGGTTAGCAGAGGGAACCTAGTGATAAAACACTCCGTTCCCCACTTTCCGTCGAATTCGGAGGCATTGCGTGTTAAGTGGCGGAACTTAACGCCGCGCTTTGCCTCGATACCATACCTCGAGTGAAGAAAATGAAAATATCAAATGGGAATCAAACCGACAATCAATCGTTTACAGTCACACGCTTGTACCACTGCGCCACGACTGGCCCGAGTTAAAATCCATTATTTTAATATTACGAACAGACACTCCAATTTTATTTATTTGTATAGAGTACAGATTATAATACGCATACGTTAATAAACCATCGTGGCGCAGTCGGATAGCGTCTTACTATTAGTTGGTTAACAATAATTGATAACGATGATTGTAGGTTCGATTTTTACTCCAAGAAATGTTTGTTTTTTAAATTATTTTCATTTCTCTGCTTTGGTGGCTACAATGAAGCGGAATAGTTAAAACTTACTTATTTTTAAGCTCTGATATTAATGAAAAAATAAATTTATATATAAAGAAAAGATTATTTAAAAAAAAAGATACAGACCTTATGTCCGTAGTGATATAAATTAAATTGTAAAAAAAAAAAAGCGGAAAGGAGAATGGAGTGTACTGATACTAGGTTCTCTCTGAATACTCTTAAAATACTTGACCACTAAGAAAGACTAATAAAAAGGACGTGTATGTAACATCCTTATATGAATGGGTTCAAATTCAAATATCTATATTTTTTAAATAATTAAGTAATAGCAGTTTCAATTACTGTATAATTGTATTCAAATAACATAAAATCCCCACTATGCTCTTTCTATTTTCGTCACAAAATGTAATATATAAACGTACTAAACGCGGCTGACAAATCAAAAATTTATATACATATATATTAGAACAGGCATTTTTAAGATCAAGTTTTATATCTTAATTCGATCTAAAATTCTTGTAAAGTAATATTTGTAATACCAATCGTATATTTGTAATAAGACTTTATATTTTTCTAACGACGAAGGTGCAAGTACCTACCTAAATAAAGTTTCAATTTTTTTTCAATTCAAGTTGCAAATGGGGCCAGTCGTGGCACAGAGGCATAAAGTGAAGTGTGACTGCAAAGCGACTGGTTGTGCTTTCAATTCCCACTCGAGGAGAGGAAATATTTATTACTTTCATTTTCTTCGCTCTGGTATCGAAACAAAGCGCGGCGTTAAGTTTATTTACCATGCAATGCCTCCAGAATTCGGCGGAGAGTGAGGAACGGAGTGTCTCAACACTAGGTTCCCTCTCTATCTACTCTGCTGTGTGAAGCTAAAAGAAGTAGCATATTATGTTAAATACAAAAAAAGTAAATTTCAAATTCAATTTCACAGTGTTTCACGTGCAGGGTGAAATTATTTAGCTTATCGATGCAATTATCAGTGACACTCTAAAACAATTACTCTAATGAAAAATGCTGCTATTTTCATTGGAAATATAAATGGTTTTAAAATGGCGTTCAAGTGAATACTTCGATGTTCAATTATTTATATTCAATCTGAGTAATGAATCTGAAATGCATGACATTGCATGTGGGAATAATTGAATCACAGGCTTGTGTGGAGACGAGAGGCTCCTCAGTAATGTACCTATTTGTTGTATAAATGTATTATGTATATAAATTATCTTAATACTAATATTATCCGTACTTGTACTTATAATGCGAAAGTCTGTGTGTTTGTCTGTAACGTTTTCAGGGCTAATCTACATGTTCGATTTGGATGAAACTTAGAATGAAAGTAGTAAATAATACTGCGTCTAACAGGCTACTTATTTTTTTCAAAATCAACCTCTAAAGGGTTGAAATAGGGGATGAAAGTTTATATGAAAAATCTAAACCGCTAAACCGAACTAACTTGCATTGCTTGCTATGGCATAAATATAGCTAATTATTTTAATAGTAATATTATGATACAACAAAAGCTGTACGCAAGCTTATATTGCTGTACGTGGAGGATGGCATTAGGTAAAATTTTCTTAGCTGCTTACTTTCTTTCTTTAAAAAGTTATGTTTTATAGTAGTAATCGAATAATTTTTTATTTTATTTTCATACAAACCCAAACAGTGTAAACACGTATTACGGATATAACGATCTGTTTAATTATAAAAATATAAATTGTACCAAAATGTAATGTTTCAACAAGATGAAAAGCTTGGCGTTGGTTAGCTTAAAAGTGTTAAACAAGGTGACCAAATATTTTTTTAACTTTTAATTCGAAGTAAAAAAATACTGAACAACTTTAAGATGTAATTTTTTAATTATAAATATTCTTACACTTAAGAAAGTTCATTCAAGCAGAGTACAAAAAGAAACAAATATAAAAAAATCAAGCAATTCCACCTTTCTAAACAAATCATCTTATTCAGAACGAAAGTGAATATCAAAGTGACTTTTTCCAACTTTCTGCTCTCACACTCTGAAAGAAGAGAGAAAAAGAGATATACAAAAATAAACACTTAATATTACTATTGTGGCCAGTCGTGGCTCAGTGGCACAAGCGTGTGACTGTAAACGACTGGTTGTGGGTTCAATTCCCACTCGAGGAGTGGAAATATTTAATATTTCCATTTTCTTCGCTCTGGTGGCGAGGTAAAGTGCGGCGTCGAATTCGGCGGTGCGTGGGGAACGGAGTGTCTTAACACTATGTTCCCTCTGCCTATCCTGCTGTGTGCGGGATACAGCGTGAAGTTAAAAAAAAATAAATAAACACTTAATATAAAACCACAGTTGGCCTCCCGCCATCAAGTAATCACGGCGCATCGTTTCATTACGCGATTGCAATTGAATATTTAACGAGCCGCACTCGAGTAATTACTTTTAAAACATACTTTATTAAGCACTTTATTTTACGTTAATAATTTCGGACAGTGTGAAATGAACCTTAAATTATACGGGACCGAGCGTAATTAAATGTTTGTTAGGTTTTAAGGGATTGTCTTCATTATCTTTGGTTATTAGATGTTGAAATAATTGTGAATGGTACAATATTTTGGATGGATTAGAAGTTGATATCGTATTAATATTAAGAGTTAGTTATATTTTTGTTTTAATAAATACTTTTTTAACAATTTGACATTTAAAAGTTATGGTTTTTTTGTAGTATTTAAAAAATAAACATTTATTTCACATGTCCTTTTGTTAATAAAATGATTTTAAAACATAAACAGTACTCAATATTCATATTCCCAATTTTTTATTTACTCAAAAAAAAAAATAATCCCACACAAAACTCGCATAAAAAAAAATAAAACGCAAAATAATGACATCAGAGCGTATTCAAAAGGCGGCAAGAACGTCAGATAACAAGGTGCTAATGGCGCTAACTTTAAAAAACCCGGTCAAAAGCTAATGTAGTTTTGTCTAAGCTACTCGTTATTCTCCAAGTTAACCCTCTGACGCGACGAACAAAAGAACCGCCACAAAAGACCCGCTAAGAAAAAAATACTGGCCGCTGATTGGTGGAGCGCGGTGACGTCACCACGCCACGCCCCCTAGCAACGACTACACGCGAGATGAAAGAGCAAGACGTGGGTGGAAAAACGAGATGGATGTAACACAGACGTAGAGACGCAGCATCCAAACATCTCAAGTAATGTTCTTATAATATCGACTCTATAATTCACGGGTAGAGTCGACTCTACATTAGCTCGGGTGCCTCGAAAAGATATATTGATGCGGTCAGTCGTAAAAGCTGTTATTGTTGGGTTACCGGTTTACCGATTTGGTTAAATTTGTGTGTTAACAGACAGACGTCCGTCTGTTTGCCCCGGCCGGGGCGCCTCGCAGGGCCCGCCAGCCTCCATCTACCAATTGAACGAGTAATTGCCTCTCTGATTAATTTGAATTCAATTACATCAATCACCTTTTGAGCTTGCCTTTTCGTATCTCGATTTAAGTTTTGTTGTTTGTTTTCTTTACTAGGTAGAGAAAGAAATGGTTCTACGTTTCTATTAATAAATTATTATCTGTTTTATCGTTTAGTTAAAATTTCATTTTCAATATTTTACAGAATTAATATAACTTATAAATAGAAACTAAAATATATTAAATATTAAGAAAACCTAACTATCAAAGCGACGCGTAAGAAAACTCTTTATTAGATTTACCATTGAAAAAGTAACAAAGTAGTGAGGGTAACAAGTCAGACGGTCCTAAGAATACGATCAGCTAACAGTCGACACAATCGGCCCAATCAGAGGTGAAAAACACTATTGAACGCCTCGACGGCGATAACGGCGCTAACGGCGCTAACGGCGAGGAGCTCCCGAGGGGTGAATGCTAATAGCGCCTCGCGCCAAACAAAATCACTTCGCGACCCGAAAATTCGCACTTTCAATGGGCAATTTCACCCCCACCCCGCTACCCCCCGCTACCCCTGTTACCCCCCGCTACCCCGCTACCCCCGCCCGCCCCAGCCCGCCGGCCCCGCCCCCAGCGCTACCCCGACTCTACCACAGTAACAGACATAGTCGCGCTCGTCCGCCCGAGCAACATGGATGTATCTGAGGACCGATTTTACGGCTCCCAAACGCCGGACCGATCCGAGACCAACAGCCCGCGCTCGCATATGAGCAGCCCCAACTCTACCTCGTCGATAAACGTGACAGATCAGAGTATGTCGATGTCGCAGCATCAGCAGAACTTGGAGACTCTGAACCGAATGGGAATGTTCTTCCACGCTCAGCAGATGCATCTCAATCAAAATTTTGACGCCGTGAAGTCGAGGTTGGGGTTGACACGAGTACCTAATGTGAACCAGGGGCCAAGGCATACGATAGATGCGATACTGGGGCTGAACGGGGGTGGGCTGAGAGTGCAGAGTGATTTCGAGGGAAGGAGAGACGGTCGGGAGAGAGAGTGTGACGCTGTGCCCGTGTCGCCCGGAGCCGTCGAGAGCGCGGGTGAGCATTGTATGCTTTGATTTGTTACTAAATTTAAGGTAGTTTATAGGTGCTTTTTACTTACTTAATAGTTCTTTCCAACACAATATATACGTACGTGTTTATTTGAGAAAAGTCCTCGTGGGTAATAAAAATATTCTTAAGTATATTTGCTAGTATGTGCCTTGGGAATTTTTATTTGTGATAGACAACTAAAACTACTTCATATTTTAGTCAACTTCTTTAATTAGCCGAGTCTTAGTGTCAAGTGTCATTTATTTTTATTATTTAGAATGTTATTTTAATTATCTTATTTAGACCTGGAAAATCTATTTCCAGAGAACAACTAAACTTTAGGTATAGTGATCATATATCGCGTAATGAAAAATAACTTAAAGATAAGATATAATTTTATCTTTACGCTAAATAAAAACATAATTTAAGATATATATAATTTCTTTATATTTAAATTCTTATCCCTTTTGACTCTGTATTCGATTCCGTCTCCGCGGAAAAAGGTAGCGCCGTCGGCGGACTCTTACCGATATATATAGCTTATCTCAGTAAAATAGAATTTATATATAGTATTACATTTATTTTAAGTATCAAACAATATTTTAATCATTTTCAATACATAATTATATAATATCGGTAAATTATAATTAGGTCAAGCTTAAAAAAAATCGTCCCGCTGAGTTTCTTGCGCCGGTTCTTCTCAGGTCTGAGGACCGGTGGGAAACCCTTTGACGTTCAAGAAAGGAAGCATGTAACTTGTCATTTTGAATAAAATTATTGTACTTTGACTTTGATATATAATGATTATGATAATTATAAAAATACAGTAATAAATTGTAAATATTTAATTTAATAAATACCATTCCATTCCATTTTAAAATGATATGACCTTAAATAAGTTGATTTGCTACTATAACGATGGAATGTTGTAAAAAGTGTATATTTCATAAAAAACCTGTCAATCAAAAGAGCTTTATCAAGTACTTACTAACTACTAATTAATAACTATATCAATACATAAATATTTAATAGGCATATTGTTATAGACTGGCTGAGAAAGTATCTTAAGCGTAAACACTAGTTACTTCGTCTACTTTGTTAGCTATAAATATGCATTTTTGCTTCTAATTGACAGGAAACATTAAACAATACCATCCTTATTGGAATATAACGAACGCCTTACAAGGTCTATTCTAATGATGTTCTATTTTCTATAAATTATCATAATATTTTATAATATAATTGTTTAATTAAGAAGGAATTTAGAACAATTAATATGATGTCTTTCTTTAAAGTTTTTATATAATATAGATTTCAATCTTTAAATATATTACGTATATTGCAAGATTCTTGGATAAACCTACTGGTTTTCAATTTAGATTATTGCTTTAGTATATTTGTTCTTCCTAGTTTGGCATTTTCAATTGCATTATTGCAAATCGAGAAACCAAATTATATCTATTAAAAATATATATGTAAATCTAAAATATATATAAAAGTCAATATACTTTTTTTTCTAATTTAATTTATATCACTACGGACATAAGGTCTGTACCTTTTTTTAAAATAATCTTTTTTTATACTAATACCTTTATTTTTCACAGTTTAGTAGCTTAAAACTAAGTATGTTTTAACTAAGTTTATAAAATATACCCTAAGAGTAGTCCAGTTTCCTTTAGTTTTTCAATATTAATCTAATCTCTTAAATATGAAATGTAATTTATATCTATTATATATTATTAATACAACTTATATCTATTACATAGTATAAAAATGACTTACTTAAGTAATTATATTTAGCAACCCGTAGTTGCCCGCAATTTTGTTTGCGCGGACTTCTTGTCTTTTCACGCTTAAATACCTATCTTAATTTTAAATAGCTTCACGCTATATCCCGCACACAGCAGGGTAGGCAGAGGGATCCTAGTGTTAAGACACTCCGTTCCCCACTTTCCGCCGAATTCGGAGGCTTGCGTGTTAAGTGGCGGAACTTAACGCCGCGCTTTACCTCGACACCAGAGCGAAGAAAATGGAAATATAATTTCCACTCCTCGAGTGGGAATCGAACCCACAACCAGTCGTTTACAGTCACACTCTTGTGCCACTGGGCCACGACTGGCCACCTAAATCCTATCACGATGATTTGTTTTTGTTAAGGCGTAATTTCCTTATTTTAAAGCTTTATTCTTCTATTGTGATTTTTTATCAGGTATTTCCTCAGGATTAAACAATTAATATTAAACAAATCTATACATTAGTTTTAAAAATACGCTGATTTTACTATTTCATTATATATAGTGACTTACGTTATAATATCGTTAAATATTCAATAAATGTATAAAAATAATATAATAAATCTGTAACAGTCGATTGTTGTCATATACCTAGATATTTGCAAGCGCTCAGAGTACCTACGGCGCGGGCAAATTTAATAATAACGGTGGGCGTGCCGATCCGCTGCGGACCTTTTAAAATACCTTCGACAAATACTAATGTAGAATACTCTACGAATCTAATGTTTATAAACAGATGTAGAGAGTACAGTTAGTATTTTAGAAGTTTAAAGGAATTTCTTTTGGTACATGTCATTTAAGTATGCCTACAAAGTGTAAGAAATATAATATGTATATACATTGTGTAGCCATGATTCACTATTTGGACTAGAATGGCTTACACATAAGATATTAATATATTCTGTTGTGGGCTTTTTTGTAAAACTTTTAATGATAAACTTTTCCGTCGTACTTTACATTTTGACAAAACAGACAGTATCTTTATAAATTGTTTGCATATGTTATTCTGAACTATATTATTGTAAAGTTTCATTAAAATGCATTCAGTAGTTTTTACGTGAAATAGTAACAAACATCCAAACAGACTTTCGCGTTTATAATATTAATAGTTATAGTAATTACCTATTAATAGGATAATGGATAAACATGCATATACAGTTGGGCCAGTCGTGGCGCAGTGGCACAAGCGTGTGACTGTAAACGACTGGTTGTGGGTTTGATTCCCACCCAAAGAGTGGAAATATTGATTATTTCCTCTGCCTACTGTGTCCTAAAAAATGAATATACAGGTTAATCATATGGTCATATGATTTATATACGCTATTTACTATTTTACATTTAAATTATTATATGATATTTAAACTACAACATTTATTTTGCGATTGAAATTCATGAAAAGGAATGATCCCTTTAATGTACATGAAATATATATTTTTAATTTAAATGACATACACATTAATTATAATATAAGAAGGTATAAAGCTTCTCAGCTTTATACTTTTTCTATATATTCAGGTAGTAGTAGTAGCTTAGGTTTAAAACATTCCGTTCTCCGTTTTCTCCCGGAAAATTAAGAGATTGCTCTTGTGTTAAGTGACGGAATTTGACGCCACTAGGTACAAGCGCAAAAAAATGAAAATACTCGCAATATATAAAGAGATTAGATTAATATTGAAAAACTAAAGAAAACTGGACTCTCTTATGGTATATTTTATAAACTTAGTTAAAGCTTACTTAGTTTTAATCTCTGATATTGTTTATGAAAAAAGGATTTTATGTATAAGAAAAAAACATTTTAAAAAAAGGTACAGACCTTATGTCCGTAGTGGTAAAAATTAAATTGTAAAAAAAATAATAATATATAAACATTTCCCCCAAGTGAGAATATATTTTTATATTTTAAACTAAAACTAGATATTATCAAGTGTGTAAATTAAACATAATGTAAAAAACAACTGACATATGAAGAACTAAGTCTAACAACGTAATAAAGTTACAATTTTTTTTGTCCATTCCTTTTGCGCTGTTCGATCATTACAACTGTGAATTCTAATAAATCACAATAATAAGGCTGCTTAATTGAGTCGTCTTCACACAGTTTTACGCATCAACACTTGTAATTACCCGCGGTATTTGGGACATGCATAATTACCAGGCAATGCACATTGTATTACATGACTGCTTTTGTAATATCACCTTTTTATTTATAAACAAGTCCTACTATAATTACTTCTATTGTTACTACTACTATTTACTGTTTTTTTTTTTACAATTTAATTTATACCACTACGGACATAAGGTCTGTGCCTATTTTTAAAATAATCCTTTTTTTATATGTATATAAATTGCTTTTTTCATTAACAAGAGCTTAAAACTAAGTTTATAAAGTTTATAATAATAGAGTCCAGTTTCCTTTCAATATTAATCTAATTTAATAGTCTTATCGAGATGAGATTAGACTATTTACTGTTTATGTCATTAAAATAACTGCTTTTTGAAAAAGACAATTAGAAAACGTTTAAAAATTTGAACGCTAACATTATATATATAACATTTTTATATTTTTTTGTAAATTGTTATACGTTTTCTAAATGTCTTTTTCAATTTTCCTAAGTGTGGATTAACACTTTAAAAATGTTTAAAATAACTGCTTTTTATTAAGTTAATACGTATGTATGTAGGGTACATGTTTATGTATACATTGAGACTATAGCTGTGCCCGCGACTTCATTTGTGTTCTTAAATAAAAGTAACCTAAGTTGCTCTTTATTACCTTAGTTATTTGTCTCTCTCTCCTTTCTATCTCAAAATTTGCAGCCGTTCCAGAGGTCAACTGGAACAGACAAATAAACTGACAGACATTTAGACAAGAACAGTTATCCTATTAATATTATAAATGCGGAAGTTTGGTGGCCAGTCGTGGCCCAGTGGCACAAGCGTGGCACTCTAACCGACTGGTTGTGGGTTCCATTCCCACTCGAGAAGCGGAAATATTTAATATTTCCATTTTCTTCTGGTGTCGAGGTAAAGCGCGTCGTTAAATTCCGCCACTTAACACGCAATGCCTCCTAATTCGACGGAAAGTGGGGAACGGAGTATCTTAATACTAGGTTGCCTCTGCCTACCCTGGTGTGAGCGGGATACAGCGTAAAGATGAAAAATAAAGTTTGTTTATTAATCTTTCACGTAAAAACTACTGAATAGACTTTAATGAAACTTTACAATAATATAGCTATAAAATATTTTGTAAATTAACCAAAATATCAAATAAGTAGGCTCCTTTAATTGTAACTGCTTCCGTGTGCGAAGTCGCGGGCACAGCAAGTTTCGATATACACATGTAACGTATGTACATACGTATTAACTTAACAAAAAGCAGTTACTTTAAACATTTTAAAAGTGTTATTCCACACTTAGGAAAATTGAAAATGTCATTTACAAAACCAATAACAATTTTGAAAAAAATATAAAAAAAAATTCCCGCTGCGTTCAAATTTTTATACGTTTTCTAAACGTCTTTTTCAAAAAGCAGTTACTTTAATATCATAAACTAGTCTTATCCAATTTCATTTTTTGTATAACACAAAGTATAATTGCTTCAATAGTATAAAATATACACTTATTATTTACTAATAAGTAATTGCACAAGTAGTAATCTAACGCAGATCTGTCGGTTAGCGTCTGTCAGACAGAACACTTACGGCAGCTGACAGCGACATCCGCTCGGGAAAAACGCATTTTTAATTTGATTGCAAATTAATTCATAGTTAGAAATTAAATTGTAAATGAATTATGTATTTATCTTGATTATTAATCTTGTAAGTAACAAGTACATACTAAATAGCTATTATTTGCAATCGTATAACGTCACGTTTTGAGCTTATTACTATAATATAGGTAGACAGAAGTTCACTTAATAACACTTTGTTTGCACATTTATCAAGACATTTCGGTTTCAGTTGAGTCGTGGAATTTATTGCCTTCTATATCTTGTCACTTGAAAGATGACCAGAGAAATAAAGATAAATAAATATAATTAACAAAATAATTTGTGGCCAGTCGTGGCCCAGTGGCATAAGCGTGTACTGTAAACGACTGGTTGTGTGTGTGCTGTGTGCAGGATACAGCGTGAAGCTAAAAAAAAACAAAATAATTTCCCCAAGTTAAAATTAAACCTATAGTCGTCATGTCTACAATCAAATTCTATCGCACTCCGCCATAATTGCAATGTAACAGTTATATCGTTTTAACTTCACGCTTCACCCGCTTGTATTGCGATCGGCAGAGAGATACCTAGTGTTAAGACACTCCATTCTCTAAGTTCTGACTACCTTTAGAGACTAAGCATGTAAGGTGGCGAAACTTAATACTCCGGTATGTCTTACTGGAACAGGAAAAAGAAATTAATTTCTAAATTTCATAACTCTTCTAGTAAGGATCGAATTGACAACTATCGCATTTGTAAGTCAGTCAGACTATGTAAATTTTACGAGGGTGTCAATTATTAATAATTATTTATAATATAAATAATAATTTAAATGTAAAAATAACATACTTCTATATAGATAAATACAGCATACTACTAAAATATAACCAATTGAATACTTTTATATTGCATTTTAAACAGTTCAGCGGTAAGCTATCGACATTCAGTTCACAAGTTAGGGTAACTTAAAAAAATAACTACAAAAAAAATGTGAATGATTCGACTTAAATTAATTATTTAAGTAACTTATGATATTCTACGTATGAGACACAATTAGAGAGTATTGTAAAGTACATAGTTTTTTATAGGTAAATACATGCTGTATTTAACTGCTGTATTACTAAAATATAGCCAGCTGAACTTTTTATAACGTTTTCAATAATAACGTAGCAGTAAAATATTGGCATTCAGTACAAAACTATTACCAACTTCAAAATTATTAATATAAAATAAAAAAAGATTTGATTTCAATTAATTACAGCAAGTAGCTTACGATATTCTACGTATGATACACAATTAAAGAGTATTGTAGAGTGCATATATTTATATAGGTAAATACATCATAACACTAAAATTTATTCAGGTGACCTTTTTATAACGTTTTCAATAATAAAGTAGCAGTATTGACATTTTGTGTTGTGTTGTGAGTTTAAAAACATTACTAATTTTTAAATTATTATAAAAAATATAAAAAAGATTCGATTTAAACTAATTACAGCAAGTAGCTTATAGTATTCTACGTATGATACACAATTAAAGAGTATTGTAGACTTATCGGCGAAGTCACGCCACTTCGCTATCGGTTCATTATTAAAATGCGTTATAATTTCATAGAAAAAATGTCGAGTATGAAAGGGCGCTAATTAATACAAATTCGGGCAAATCGTCGTAATAATTAACAAGTGGAGCTAGTTGTGGAGACACGCAACCCTGAATACTTGGAACGGCGGAGCTACGCGGGACTTGACGCCAGAACAGAAGGTGGCGACGTATTTAAGTTAAATTTAATTGTTAATGTTATTAGAAGTATATTATTATATAATTTTGTAGTAAACAATAAAAATATATATAAAATTTATAAATTAACAACCTTTGGCCAAGTTTCATAGTTACTCCTGGTTGAAGGATTTTTAGGTAGTCAGATAGAATCTAAGGTTAAAAACACTCCATTCTTTACTTTTCGTCTAAAAACAGGATTTGATATGTTAAGCGACGGAAGCGTTAAGCTTTTCTTAGGTACCAGAGCAGAAATACAAATAAAAAATAAACGTAACATTTTTAGTTTTAGTTTTTTCAGTCACTTAGTAATAGAACAGTACAGACAGTATTTCTCATAATCAAATGTTTTATAATGATTATTACTAACAAAAAATATCAAAACTGAAACTTTCCAAACCCTCAGTTAAAAATAATAAAAATTGGAGAATTTATTTGTAATATTAAAATAACCTCTTTTTACAACATGTATTAGTAGGTATGTACATATACTCTATACATATGCCATATTTTTATTCGTCTGTCACGTTGTTCCGGCTAATCACTGCACCAATTTTAATGAGACTTTCACTGGCCGACAGCTGATGTAATAAAGTATAACTTAGGCTACTTATATTTTAGAATTATTTTTTTTATTAAATTCCACACAGACGAAATGGCGGATACACCTAGTTTTAAAATATTTTTGTACTTTAAGGTAAAAAATAAACACTCAACAATGATATAAGTACTAGTAAAAGCAAACACGACTTTTATTTCGAGTAATTATAAGAAATGCTGTACTTTTATAATGTACACAAACTAATTGTAGATGTTAGAGGGCGATATGCGATAAAGTTAATTATTAATTTCACAGTACGCGGCGACCTTCACTTCGGGTGAAGGCTTATAAAGTTTTATTATGTGTATTCATGTTTATGGCATAGAGTAGGCATCGAGTATGCTTTTAACTTGATTTGACGTCAATTTGTCATTGACTTTAGGTATGGCGTTGTCGTTAAATTTAGGTATTTATAGCATTAAATACATGAATATAGTTAATTGCAATATAATAAGTTCACTTGATTTATTATATTTTATTATTTTATGTTACATATATTTTAAATAACTAGTATTAATACACTAGGTACAACATTTTCATTAACTTTACATATTTATGTCACTAAATCGTCAAATATGTTTATCACAATATAATAAGCTCACGGTATATGTTAAAATAGAATATCAATTGTATTTTGTTTTTGCACACACCTGGTATGGTCCTGTGACACGACTGAATGACTGCAACAGTGATATATAACTGTTTGGCAGAAAATTTAATTAGTGAATTCACTAACTAAAATTTTCTGCTAGACATGTTTAAATAAATCCAACCGCACGTGATATATAGATGTCACAAAGTTCTTTCTCTTTCTGTTAATAAAACAGATAACAATAAAAAAATAAATTAATTGTATTTAAATTTTCGTTTCTTCGCTCTGGTACCTAAGAGAAAGCGCGGCGTTTAATTCCGCCACTTGACATGCAATGTCTCAATTTCAGGCGGAGGCGGAAGACGGAATGTCTTGATACTAGGTCCTGTCTGACTAACCCGCTGTGTGGGAAAAAACGGGACGTAAAAAAACAGTAAAAAATAGACAAATGATACTATTTTTATATCTAAATTATCTAAGTATAATGTACATTTAGTAATTAATAAATAATGATGAGTAAAATTTAACTAATAATTCTATACTAACATATGTATTTGTAATAAACATATCACTTAAGTAGGTGTTTTATCTAGACGTAATCATTTACTTAGTATCTTCAGGATGCAATCTGTTTTAATCGAGTAAAAGTATTTAATGTAAAACTTGTACTACTAGTTACTTATAAGCAGATACGCCATAGATTAAATCGTTCTTTATAGGCTCTGTGTTATATTAAGAAAGTCTTAACATATTGCTTAAATTACAGTAAAATATACATTTACATGAATTTTCAGACATATCTAAATTTCTTTAAAATTTATTAAAATAATTTATGTAAGCGCGATGTTGAGTTACGCCACTCAAAACGCAATGTCAGAGGAAAAGTGTGGAACGGAATGTATTGACACTAAGAATTTCTCTGCTAATGAAAAAAGCACGAGAATATAAAATTTAAATTAATGTTGCTGCTACTGTATCCCGCACACAGCAGGGTAGGCAGAGGGAACCTAGTGTTAAGACACTCCGTTCTCTACTTTCCGCCAAATTCGGAGGCATTGCGTGTTAAGTGGCGGAACTTAACGCTGCGCTTTGCCTCGACACCAGAGCGAAGAAAATGGAAATATTAATTTCCACTCCTCGAGTGGGAATCGAACCCACAGCCAGTTGTTTATGCGACAGCCAGTTGTTGACACGCTTATGCCACTGCGCCACGACTGGCCCCTTAAATAATAATTTATATATTTATAATATATTTATTTATGTCTTGATGCTAAGTCCTTTCTAAATACCTCGCCATGTGGAAAAAAGACCCTATATTTTTACGCTAATAAAAAAATATCTAGGCACTTCACCATAATTAAATATCGAAAACACAACAAGCAGTTAAAAAATCAATACACTTCTGAAACTTCAAAACCAATCAAATTTTCAATATAAATTGAGCAAAGTAAAGGGGTGTAAGTCCACCGTCCCGCACAATCGCCGCCGGGGGAAGTAGTTTGTATACAGATTAACTACGAGATGAGCAACGGCGGTCGGCATCGTAATCGAATCGCAGTGAAATAGCGCGAGAATCGATTGTACACCGCAAATCGACTACTAATTAAGCTTTTGGTTGTTCCATCGGACATCGGATGTGATGTAACGGAACGGAACGTAACGTAACGAGCGGTAACGCCGCGCCGTTATTGTCTACTTGTGTTTGTGATTTTATTGTGGTTTAATTAACTATAAGCGTTTATTATATTTTTGAATGATTTTTAAGTTAAAATAGTAAAAGACAATAATTGATAATTGTTTTTTTTTTCTTTTTTTTAGCTTCACGCTATATCTCGCACACAGCGGAATACAGAGGGAACCTAATGTTAGACACTCCATTCCTATATAATTGTTTTTTAAGTATGGTCATTTACAGGGATTATGCAATGACTGGTATTTTAAAATATATGCAGTTATGCTATTTATGGTAAAGCGAGGATAATTCTGCGGTAGATGGAGAATGAAGTATCTTGGTTCTTTCAAATTGCCCTGCGAATAAAAGCGTGAAGTTGTAAACATTTTTTAACTTTCTATATAAAAGTTCGTTTGTATATAAAAAAATCATAACTTTTTATGGTTCGACAAATATTTTTGATCTGTATACTATTTAGAGGCAGAATGAAGCTAAGAAATATAAATAATTAATACCTAATCTACACTATAACCCGTATACATAACACAACATTTACATTTCAGATTTGTTTAAAACGTCAAAATCACTGATACTGTCATTTAGTATTACAGCCAGGCTTAAAAGCTATTTATCTGTGCCTAGGCTGGAATCTAGGCAACAGAATACATATCTATTAAGGGCAGGATGAGCGCGGTGGACGGTAATCGAATATCTCTAATAACGCAATCGATTGTACGCCGCAAATCTAGTGCCAATGAAGCTTTAGATTATTACGCAGATAGATACAAATGGAATAGAGGAAGTTGTTTGGCCACTTGTTACCGAGTGTTATAAAAATATACTAGTTTTATGATTTTTACATTTTTTAAAGTGTTATTTTCACACGTGAAAACGTGAACACGTGGAAAGTGGGGAACGGAGTGTCTTAACACTAGGTTCCCTCTGTCTACCCTGCTGTGTGCGGGATATAGCGTGAAGCTATTTTTTTCACATTATTTAGTTATTCCCACACTTAGGAAATTGAAAAATACATTTTTAGAAAATGTATCAAAATTTTGAACATATCATGGCCGACCGCTTGGACGGTTTTAGCGGCGCGGCGAAAGAGGCGCGGGTTCGAGCCGCTGCAATCAATTTTTATACGTTTTTTTAAAATGTTTATTTTTTTAGCTTTTTACTTTGGAAATACAGCCGGTCTTTTTTATTTTAACTGAAATTAAGTACATATTAATAAACGTATAATATTATTTAAACTACATAAATATATAAAAATCAAATAAATATGGGAAAAATAGGGAGAACTTATAGAAACAACATAAGGGTGAGGTTTATTTAAAACTATGAGAAATAACCTCATAATTACATTCACAAATGCTTTTATATTGGTATATTCTCTAAGAAAAAATATTTAAAATGCTTAAACATTATGTACTTTAAGTTATTTTTTTATAATCATACTTAATGGAGATAAGCTAGGTACGTAGAGGTGTAATTTAAATCACTTCGCCCTCTTAAGGCCATTGCGTAAGACATGACAAAACTCAATGCCATATAATATAAATATGTCTGCCCCCATCGAACATTTAAATGTATATAAAAATATATATAATAAAAATTTAAATGAAACAGTTATTGAATATTAATTAAATGATTAAATAACAATATTTGAATAAAGCAATAAATAATGTTATTTAAATCAACCAAATTATACTATAATATGAGACCAAATTAACTATGATAATATTAATTACTCGTAACATGTAAACGTTTCGATGCATCGTTAAACATTGACACTAAATTGTATTCGCTTTTGAATTCATATTTACTTTAGCGGAATCACTATTGAGTTGCCTTTATTGTGTAATCTAAAACCAAAATATGTTGTTAGCGACTGTACCTATCTAATATTTATCTAACCAAATTGGCATACATTACCTAATGCATGTACTCGTATGTACGTACGTTTTCCATTCATATCTTATCAACGAATCAACATTAATATAATTTTACGCTCAAATCAAATTATCTACCGAAACGAAACAGGATTAAATAAACATTTTAATTCAATAAAAAGAAATTGACATCGACTGTCACTTTTAACACAGATTAAAAAATCACAGTGACATACTTGACAAACGGATTGAGAGATCAAACGTCAAAACACGTTTATCTCTCTCTTCCAGCGGCGACTGTCTCGAGGCAGAGCGAGATGAACTTAGACATCTCGAGATTACGCAGTAGAAAACAAATAAAAACATTATGGACAACGCATTAAGATGTTTTACACTTATCGTGATACGATCTCTCGTCTCCTTTTTGTAATAATTATCGATAATCTGGCAACACTTGCGGTATCAGAGGCATAATGGGTGCTTTTTTCTGTGGCAACCCTAATCACGTGTCAGATTTGCCGTGTTGCTCATATTAAAGCTCTTCGGCATTAATGATTTTACAAAATGGGTTCGTTATCTAATTTCTTTTTTATTGGCACGACTTTAACCGGTCGTTGTATGGAAATTATGTAGCATAAGTTTTAATGTTAAAGTGGCGCCCGAAAGACCGCGGGACGCTTGATAGCGGCTCGCCTTCGTAGTATGTAATGTTAGTTCGTTCCTAGTGAGAAATTCAACGTAATATACTTCAGAATATGAACTGGTTTTCATATTAGAAAAACAAATGATTTTTAAAAGTAAGATTTCGATGATGAAAGAATTAACAAGCATTACAAAGTATAGCAGGTATTAACGAATTTCATCATGTAACAGTTATTTCTTATTGTTTTAATTTGATTTTAATGTTAATATTACTATATCTATCTCTCTATTTAACAGACCCAAAAATATTTCAAATATATTTTTTAAATTTTTCGCAAACACAGCAAGAATTTATTCTCGAAACTCTCGTAAAGTTTAGTGGCGAAGATTAAAGTTTTTTTTATATTTCATAAGAAAATGAACATAACGTTTTATTTGTTTAAATAAGGCATAAGTTCAAATTAAAAATACATATCTATGAGTAATTATACTTGTTACAAAGTATTCAACAGTTGTACAACAATCATATGAAGTTTATAAAGAAAAAATACAAATATAAACGATTTTGCTATAACTAAAAGTTAGTGAACCGTTGAAAGGTTGAATTTCAAATTAAGTACTGTATAATTTAATGTTACAAAACTGCATAATTCCGGACTACGACGAATTATGCGTAAATGTAAATAATATGCAAGTGGCGAGTGTCAAGTTATTGGAACGAGCAGCTCTTATTCTGTAATAGTAATTGAATATGAATTTGAATTAATTTGTATATTTTCATATTATGGTGATGCGAGAATTTTGATATCAACTACGTTTTATTATTTTTTTACTTTTTTTCTTTTTTTTTATTGAATGAATGAGGCAAACGAGCAGAATGCCCACCTGGTGTAAAGTATTTGGTTTAAGTGGTTACCTTCGCCCATAGATATCCACAATATTAGAGTTATGGATGCGTTGCTAGCCTCGGGGATGTAGGACAGAAGGAGGGAGGAAGGATGGAAATGGTGGGAATGGGGAGAGCTGGCTTACATGCCATCGAACCGGAACACATTATCAGATGTTTGGCGGTTCGTCTTTGACACGATAGTGGTCGCGAGCCAGTCGGAGAACGAATCTCTTACTACCAAGCTACTGGGTTTCCCGCCTTTTACGGGACGGGACCTAGCGGCGGGAGGAATTGTATTCGTAACCCGTCCCTTTTTGGGTGAAAACGGGTTTTTTGGTGTAATCAGCATTTTGAATTACTATTCATACGAAATAACAATATTCCATAACGAATGTTATGGAATATTGTTATTTCGTACAAGTACAGAGCATAACAGAGTGTTATATCATAAACACAACCTTTTACAGATATTACATAAGTCACTTTTTTAATTACATATAAATGTAATCAGCCAAATCATTTGGTCAGACTCAAAAGGGACTGAAGTATCCGATATGGAAAAAGATGTCTCCCTGAAACAAAAAGTGATGAAATAAAAATCCATTAACTGGAACCAACGAACTAACAATGCCCAACATTGTTGTTATTAGATCTGTTTATCTTTTTTATTTAGTTTCACGGTTTATCCTTAAAACTAGTAAGAAATAATGGTAAAACAAGGCAAAAAGTACGATCCTTGTATACTTCTGTCAATAATTACTTAAAGTCATATACATACATATATACGAGTTAATAATTCAGATTTAAAAAAAATATTAATGTTTAAAAAATCATGTTATTTTACGAAAATTATTTACTTTTATTTAATGACCCATAGTTAACACAAAAACGAAGATACTTTCTTTCATATGACATTTACTAAATAACCCATCTTCAGAAGCTATCAAAAAGATTGAACTAAACTTGAGTAAAACCAAGCTTTCTGACCAACTACATTACATTAAACTAACATAAATAAAGTGATAATTCAGCAAGTGTTCAAAGGAAACTGAGCGTATATCAGAGCTAAGGGCAATTACACCGTCGCGGCGTCGACGGGCATCGCGTACTACGTGGCTTGTGATTAATGGTGGCTTGTTCCTGCGCTGAAATTACTAATAATTTAACTTTTGTGGTTTATGTTTTGTTTGCATTTGATATGGATAGTTAGTTCTTGAAGGAGATACATTTTTGTTACGGAAATTTTCTTGGAATGCAGGTTTCTTTAAAATTATCTATCGTAGCACAGTGGCAAATCTTGTGACTGTATATACAGTGGTTATTCGGTACGGTGGAATATTCAATGGAATAACAATATTTATAAAATAATACTGAATTATTGAGTTCTGTGGCTTGATGCAGAAAACGGAGTATCTTGACATTATGGTGTCTTTGCCTCGCTTAAAGCGCAAGAATCTGAAATAAACAGAAATAGAATATTTTAACTTTGTTGATCTAGGTAATAAATAACTCTATTTCTACTTCATCCAACTGAAGATATAGTTTTATAAGCCAATCTACGACTATCTCATTTTGACTAAGCAATTTTAAAGCGAATTTCAAAAAAAATGTTTCCCGTAGTGTCATCGCCTTGTCTCCAAGACAAAAAAACAATGTAGGTTATCACTTTACTGCCAAACTTAAGTTCACCAGTTTCGTTGATACAATTGAACCCAACAATCAGCCACATTTCGACGTATTCACTACAATAACAGTTTAAAAGTCAAATTCTAGTGTGTATTAAGTAATTTCCACGCTCGTAAACCAACATTTATTCAGACTGACAAAATTGTAATGAAATGGGAAACCGCTGGGCGCCGTCGTGCAAACAGAACGGGCTGCGTCAATAAACGACGTCCGAGTGCGAGTGCGAGTGCTCTACGCCGTGCATGCATCTATTATATGTATTATATAGATATATGTATTAGCTTATAATTATATTATTTTATATTAAAATAATATAATTTGGCTAAAAAATACTTTCATTTTGTCAAAAATATGTTCAATTCAGTAACGTGATAAATATGATTTTTTATAGCAGTATCCCGCACGCAACATGGTAGGCAGAGGGAACCTAGTGTTATTTCCACTGCTCGAGTGGAAATCGAACCCACAACCAGTCGCTTTACGGTCACACTTTGTACCTCTGCGCTATTCCGCACTTATCCCGCTTATATATTTGTAATATTGAATACAAGAATAATCTATACTAATGTAATAAAGAAAGTTTGTAACTTTCTTAGTCAGGGGTAATCTTCGGAAACACTGAACCGATCATGATTTTTTTTCACAATTAAAAAAAACTACATTGTTTAGGAGTGCCATAGGCTATATTTTATGATGATTGAACTGACAGTTCAGAATAATCGTAAAGGACCTCAAATGCCGTGAGCGGGTCGCTAGTGTATATAATTTGGCTAAAAAATATATTTAATATTAGAGTATATATACTTTGTATTTTAACTTTGTTGATCATTCCTTTTCGTCCATTTCAAATTCCTACAGAGATGCAAGAAAAGCTTACTTAAGCACTAACCTATAAATATCTATTCAATTTGTACAAAATTGAATAAAATAAATAATCAATCATGTTAATTATCTAAGCTAAAATATACATTTTTTACATAATTTTCTATATATAAAAAATAAACAGTAAATTAATTATATCTCCGACATACGCCATTACACACACTGCCTTCCACTTAGACACTTAGCGTTTAAAAAACGCTGTACTGACAAAATTATTGCAAAAAATGAATTTTAAATACAAAATTTGTTACTTTGTATAATGAATAAGGTTTGTGGTAATTTATTCACGAATTAGCGGAGTAATATGTAATGAATTAATTTGCAGTCTGATGCAAATAGTGCTAGACTGTGTTTGTATAATTGATTCCTGTATAACTAGAGTCTGTATGTAACTTATATTTCTTTTGATAATTGAAACAGTGTATAATGTTAATTGTATTATACACTAGCTGTATAACCGGGCGTTGCTTGTTTTAATTATTTATTTATTATTAATAAAATTGAAACGGAAAAAAGTAAAAACTGCAAGGTCTTGAAGACAATAAACAAACATTTATTTATTGTATTTTCTTATATTTAAATTTTTAATTTGAATTCTTTATAAAAATATTTTTAAATATATTTTGTTCGTTGCCATTGAGTGAATTTTGTCGACTATTTAAGTAAAGTAACCTGTAAGTTTACTTGTAGACGTATATACAGACTTTTTTTTTTATTTCAACATAATATACGAGTATTATTACGGACACTTAGTAGTGTTTTTTTTCTTTTTTCTTTACCTTATTTGCTCGTAACAGTTAACTTACATTATCACAAATATTACCCAATACAAAGCTAAGTAATATTTGAGTGGAAGCGTAAAGCGTTGTATTTTAATTATCTATTTTCACAATTACATTAAAACATAGAAATTGAATACAATTTATATTTTCGCAGTATAAAAATTAACTTTAACTGTTTATTCATAACCTTTGAAAAATTATGTTATTAAAAAATACCCAGTTGATGCTAAAGATATAGTTGCGTTACTTTAACAACGTCACTTTATACTAAAATGCATGTGTATTTGGTAGTATAATACAAGTCAAGTTTTAATTTCAAAGATATTGTAAAATGAAAAATAAGCAATGTGGTAAATAGCAAAAAGCACAGAACATAAATCCATATCGAATGAAATAAAAAAGAACATATTATGATACAAAAAAAAACAAAATTAAAAATTTTGAAAATACCCACGACGGTTTAATTGTAATTGAAAAAGGATAAAATAACTAGAAATCCCCCGCCTAAAAGAATATATGTAACGAGATGATGGGGACGACTTCGTCGGAGCTGCCATTACTTTAAGTTTGCTAACTTCTCCTAGGTTTTCATGCTGTTAAAACAGGTTTAGGATAAAATTAAAATATTAATATGAATTTACAGTTTTGATAACTGGTATTCCTTTTAAAAACTTTAAGAACGAAATCTATACTGTTAGCTACTATATTTAAAATAGAGGTTGCAACTGGCAGCCCCCGACGAAGTTGTCCCCATCATCTCGTTACATATATTCTTTTAGGCGGGGGATTTCTAGTTATTTTATCCTTTTTCAATTACAATTAAACCGTCGTGGGTATTTTCAAAATTTTTAATTTTGTTTTTTTTTTTAAACTTTTTAAAGTGAATAGATATACATTATATATTATTACATAATTTCGAAATACTTTATATTAATCTTCATGCAAATCCAAAAAAATTATAAGCCCAATGCTTTCTGGTTATCAAATGCCTATTGCAGCGCCTGGCAGATTGTCACCGCAACATTTTTAGGAAACTTAAGTTTAACCAAATCAGTGAAAATCACAAAACCCACTAGTAGTTTTGATTTGGAACAAATTAATTTATACTGGAGCGCCCCGTGGTAGTTTGTGATATGGCATATAAAAACACGCAACAATTAAACCTGAACCTATCACAGAAAACCGCATCTAAATAGGTTTCACACAAAAATACAAGCAAATGCTTACTACAGCGCCCCCTGGTGAAGTGTCACCACGACACATATACGAGAACACGCGCTAATTGAGCCTGATCCTATCGTTGAAAACTGCATCAAATTCAGACTCGTAGTTTTAACTTTGCACCATCAAATGTTTAACGAAGCGCCCCCTGGTGAGTTCTTAACGTAAAAAAAACTAAAAACATACACCAAGTAAAGGTAAATCTAATACTGAAAACTCTGTCCAATCGGACTAGTAGTTGTGGTTTTACATTAAATATTACAAACAAATGTTTACTGCAGCGCCCCCTGGTGAGTTAACACGATAAAGCATATCCAAGAACATGCACTAATTAAACTTGAGCTTATCACTGAAACTGCATCCAAATCGAATTCGTCATTTTAGCTTTGCACAAACAATATTTTACTGCAGCGCCCCCTGGTGACTTGTCACCGTAATATAAATTTAAAAACATGTACTAAACAAAGCGGAATCTAATACTGAAAACTCTTTCCAATCGTACTAGTCGTTTTTGTTATACACAAAAAATGGAAGCAGCTACTTACTGCAGCGCCCCCTAGAGAGTTGACACATACTTGAAAATATGCACTAAGTAAACATATATGTGTCATGTATGAAAATATGCACTAAGTAAACTTGAATCTATCATTGAAAACTGCATTCAAATCGGACTCGTAGTTTTAGTTTTGCACAAACAAATGTACTTACTGCAGCGCCCCCTGGTGAGTCATCACCGTAACACATATATGAAAAGATGCACCAATTAAACCTGAACCTATCGTTGAAAGTTTCATCTAAATCGGACTAGTAGTTTTTACTCTACATAAACAAATGTTTACTGCAGCGCCCCCTGGTGAATTTTCACCGTAACGTAAAAACAAAAATTTTAAAATATGTACGAAGTAAAGCTTAATCTAGTTCTGAAAACTCTAGCCAATCGGATAAGTAATTTCGGTTTTAGACAAATAAATATAAGAAAAATTTTGGTTTTACACAAAAAAACTCAAACAAATGCTTATTACAGCGCCCCCTGATGAGTGGTCACCATAACACATATATGGAAAGACGCACCAATTAAGCCTGAACCTATCCTTGAAAGTTTCGTCTAAATTGGACTAGTAGTTTTTGCTCTGCATAAACAAATGTTTAGTGCAGCGCCCCCTGGTGAGATTTCCCCGTAACAAAAAAAGAAAAATCTTAAAATATGCACCAAGCAAAGATAAATCTTTTTATGAAAACTCTTTTTAATCGGAGCAGTAGTTTCGGTTTTAGACAAATAAATACAAAAAAAGTACAAACAAATGCTTACTGCAGCGCCCCCTGGTGGTTTGGCACAATAAAACATATCCAAGAATATCCACCAATTAAACCTGAATCTACCACTGAAAATCTATTGAAATTAGACTATTATTTTTTGAGATAATTGAAAACATTCGTTTTCACGTAAAATGCTTACTGCAGCGCCCCCTGGTGAGTTAAGGCAATAAGACATACATAAGAACATACGCCAATTGAACCTTAACCTATCATAGAAAACCGTATCAAAATCGGACTTATAGTTTTGGAAATAATTGACATAGTAATTTGCACAAACACACAAACAAACAAACAAACAAACAAACAAACAAACAAACAAACAATCAAACAAACAAACAAACAACCTCTCACCCCAAACACATATACAGTCGCCGTTCCGTCGCGGGTAAAAATATTGTCATTTATTCTGACTCTAAAAATACCAAAATTCATATCCAAAAATTTTCTGTGTTCAAAATTTTCTTCACATAATTAGTAAGTATACTTTTTTATTAACTTACCAACAACAAGGAATCTGTCAGGAGACGATTTAGAAGAATTAGTATATTAATATTTTCTTACATATCTTCTTTTGCCTAGCAGACGAGAACAATTAATTGTTGAAGCTTTATTTTAACAATTTTTATTTGTCCGTCTGCTTATTACGGCTAGCCTCTTGAATTGTTAGATCGATTTTGATGAGACTTTCACTGACAGGTAGTTGATAGTAAGTGCAGTAAATTAAGGTATCTTTATTTCAGAATCATATCTTTTTGTTAAATTTATAATATATATTTATTTATTTATATTATAATATAATATTTATTAATTCCACGCGAATAAGTCGCGAGCATATTTAGTTTTATATATACTTTTTTTTAGCTTTACGCTGTATCCCGCACACAGCAGGTTAGGCAAAGGGAACCTAGTGTTAAGACACTCCGTTTCTCACTTTCCGCCGAATTAGGAGGCATTGCGTTTTATATAATTTTACTGCAAATATAAGGAGAAATAAACATTTTTAGACAAACAGAAAGACCTACAATTTCTTCGCAATCTGCACTATATTAGGCCTAGCAACACGCCTAGTCAACGTTAACATACAAACGTTAACGTAACAGGCGCAAAGAACAAACTGCTTTGAATATAATTGCATTATCTGGAGGTACATTAGCATTTGGCATACATTAGCCGAGTAAATATTTTAAATTTATTGTGGGCTAAATACTGGGTGCTAAGGGTAACAGAAACAAGCGGTGGATATGTATAATAGTTAAATATTATTTGTATTTTGGGGCCAGTCTTGGCGCAGAGGCATAAACTCTGACTATAAAGCGACTGGTTGTGGGTTCGATTCCCACTCGAGAAGTGGAAATTTTTAATATTTCTTTTTTCATCGCTTTGGTGTTGAGGTAAAGCACGGCGTTAAGTTCCGCCACTTAGCCAATGCCTCGGAATTTGGCGGTGCGTGTGGAACGGAGTGTCTTAACACTAGGTTCCCTCTGCCTGCTGTGTGCGGGATACAGCGTGAAGCTAAAAAAAATAAGACTGTTTATATGAATATTACACCTAGAAAACCGAGTGTCTAGACACTCGGTCGTTTCTGAGTAGCCTTGCATGCGTGAACGATTAAAGGATTAAATTATACTTTTATTGAGGGTATTAAATTATACTTTGAAATTCTTGAACAATTCTAGTTTTTTTATATTTGAGTATGTTTTATTGAAACAGTATTAGTGTAGTCGTTGAGGCATGTAATACGCGTTACTATATAATGTAAGCTTTCTTCACTTTTTCTGCATGCATAATGATTAAGGATATGTCCTTAGCTTATGTAATTATTAGCCCTAAGTACTCGTATGTCAAATTTCTAATAAAATTTCCTCCGTCCGTTAAATTTTCTTCACATATTAATATAAAGATTTTAAAAATAATGTTATATTAGTAATAACTTAAAATTTATACAAATTTATGTAAATCCGCTTTTGCTGGGTAAGTTCGTTTAGGCGAGGCTCAAGTTGTGATGTATTGAATAATTCTATGGTACGAAACATTTTAGAATATTTTTAACCCATAAAAACATGGTTAAGCTCTCCATTACCATCCATCGATCCATCTCCATCACACGCATGTTACAATATTTAATTAATGTTTAATTTATTTAATAAAGAAATATTAGCATCTTTCTTTATAAAATTTTAAATATTTACTAAAAAAAGAATGTTATTCTTTCTTACTAAACAGATTTTCGAAAAAATAATCTTTTCATAAAAGAAAATTTCTTTACAATGCCAACAACGATCATAAGTTGTAATACACATACAACAATTTCTTCGTTCGAGATGTTAAAAACATGGCTTAGCTTGAGGATGCTCCAAGAGGCGTGGGCTTGTCTACTAAGGTCAAAATTTTATGCGTTTTATCGAAAATAATTTTTAATGTCCTACATATGTGAATAACCCTTTAATAATGTTAAAAATAAATTGTACACACATTATAAATTTCAACAAAATTTCCTTACAGGGGAAGGTTCGTGCAACAGTAACGACGGCTTTCAGGCCCCAGTCGACGACAAGTCAGCCAGCGATGACGACGCCCCCCGGCCTGGTTCTGCTGCGGATAAGAAGAAACACCGCCGGAATAGGACTACCTTCACCACCTACCAGCTGCATGAGTTAGAGCGGGCCTTTGAGAAGAGTCACTATCCTGATGTGTATTCGAGAGAGGAGCTCGCTATGAAGGTCAACTTGCCGGAAGTTAGAGTGCAGGTAAGGTTTTGTTGGGATTAATTATTGTATTTGTGTTTTAGCATGATAAAGCGATTGTGGTTATTGTTGTTTGAAATTGTTTTGATGTTCTGATAAATGTTCTGATAAATCAAAAAAAATACAATAAATATAGGAGTATGTATATAGGAGTATGCCCCCTAGGCATAGGGGGCCAGTCGTGCCGCGAGGTCATGTAAAGTTGATTGTAAAGGCGACTAGTTTTAGGTTCGATTTCTACCACTTAAGAGTTCCCCCACTTAAGACTCAATGCCTTCAGAATTCAGCAAAAATACGGAACAGGGTGTTTAAACACTAGGTTTCCATTGCCTAACCTGCTGTGTGCGGGTACAGCGTGAAGCTAAAAAAATACTTGTAATTAATTGAAAAAGTAAATTATTATATGTGAACAATAATTGAATCACACATTGCATTATCAAATAACAATCGAGCGATGCTTAGCAGAAAATAAACTAATAAAGCCGATCTTATATTAACTCTGAGCCATTTAACAAAAAGCTGAACTAAATAATATCGCCCTTTATTAACTGAAATGTGAAGTTCGCAAATAGAATTGGCTAGAAGGGTAAGGCCTATAATGAAGCAAGGGGCTTATGTCACTCAATCCCCTATACGCAAGACGAACATATGTCAAGCCGAGACCAGTTTCAAAAGAACTCTCGTATCCACCCCTCCTCATACAAACAGAAGGGACCGAGCGAGATTGAAGAGCTCCTTTTAAACTGGATGGCTCCTAATTGCTTCCTTACGACAGCGAAAAAAATGTAAAAGTTTATGGCAATCTAGTTTTTATTAGAATGGGGGAAGGTCGGGAAGGAGTGCAGAATTGAGTTTGGTCGTTTGTCAAATGATGCGGTTGTAGCTAATCTGCTAGTTAATAAAGGGTTACGAATGTTTTTGATGGGAAAATGTGTCACTTTGTGTACGCCGCGCCGGGCGTCGGGCGGCGAGAGACGAGAGACGATGCTTCAAACAGCTTGTTGCTTTTACATTGATGTAACTAACAAAAATATTTTATGACTGTATTATGATTTTATTTCATTTTTTAGATGATATATATTTATAATTTAATATATATTATTAAAGGAACCTAAGTCCTAAGACCGTCATGGCTTAAATACCTAAAACAAAGTGTGGCGCTCGGTTCCGCCAATCAATACACAATATATCGACTTGTACCCGAAAGTCGAAAACACAGTGTATTGACACTAGATATAAGAATTTCGTCGGAGCTAGTAGTAGAACGTATGTATTAGCGGTCAGAGAGCTCGGACAGTTTCCAAGAGGCGCGGGTTCAAATCCCGTTTCGTTCAATATTTTCTACATTATCTAATCTAAAATTATATCGCCATTCCATAGTCTAAACACTTTAGTCGTATTTGATTTTTGGTAGAACAACACACCCCTAATTACTAGTTGTTTTTGCTCCCAAGCAATTTCTTAGACGTTTCAATTACCAACCCTTGCCCTTCGCCGCGAACACCCTGATCACTAATGCCTGTCCAAATTACGCCTGTAATGTCTTAATTACATATAAATTGATGTTTTTCTCTTAAACTAAATTGTTTTTATAACGGTAATGTTCAATCGTTGGGAAATGTTACTTTATTGATTTTTAACGGATATTGATATATTTTGACTAATAATTATAAGTCAAAGTAGTGTAATATGTAATTTTCTTTACAAATTCACGTTCTTTTACCATATAGCAGTGTATTCATAAAAAGCCTTGTGTTAAAACATTTCTATCTCGAAATTCTGCTTCATATCCAGACATTGCGTATCGAGTTGTAGAATTCAACTTCATACTTGGATATCTAAAGAGGAAAAGTAAATATAATTTTTAATAAAATGAATTAAATAAATATAATAATATAAATGTTATAATTTAACTATATTGAATTCGAATCAGTCGTGGCCCAGTGGCACAAGCGTGTGACTGTAAACGACTGGTTGTGGGTTCGACTCCCACTCGAGGAGTGGAAATATTTAATATTTCCAAATTTCCCCGCCTGGTGTCGAGGTTAAGCGCGGCGTTAAGTTCCGCCACTTAACACGCAATGCCTCCGAATTTGGCGGAAAGTGGGGAACAGTGTGTCTTAACACTAGGTTCCCTCTGCCGACCCTGTTGTGCGCGGGATACAGCGTGAAGCTAAAAAAAAAGAATGGGAATCGAACCTACAATCAATTTACAATCACATGCAGTCTCACTGTACCTACTCTTCGTTGACATTTAACCATATCTAACTTAAACCATATCTAAAAGCAGGTACCTATACTATTTTTAATATTTCTTACAAACACAAATTTCGACTCACTCAGGTAAAATATAAAAAAAAACATTCTATTGACAAATTTATATCAGCGTTTTAATCGAGAACCAATTTTTTCGTCACTTGGATTCAAAATGCAATTCATTCTTTGAACTCAAATTATGCTTTTGAATATAAAATATATAGCTTAACAATTTTTACTGCATATTAGAAAATGCAGAGAGAACCTAAGACACTTCAATCTTCACTTTCCAGCCGAATCCGAGACATTGCGTTATAAGTAGCGTAACTCAACGCCAAAATCCATACTTATATTATAAATGGGAATGGGTGTGTGTGTTTGTCTGTCACGCTTTCACGGCTAATCTACCGGTCCGATTTGGATGAAATTTAGAATGAAAGTAGTAAAAGTAACTGGGTCTAACATAGGCTACTTATTGTTTCAAAAATCAACCTCTAAAGGGTTGAAATAGGGGATGTAAATTTATATGCAAACCCACTTCACCAATTGTAATGAATTTTGGCATCAATATAGTTAATAATCTAAGCTTAAACATAGGTTACTTTATTTTTTAAAAACGCGTCGAGGGTTGTAACATAACGAAACAGTTGACGAGCGGGCCGCTAGTAATTTAAATATATTTATTTGAATGATAATCGGACCCACAACCAATCGTATTTACAGATAGACAGACACTAACGCACTGCACTACGATGACCTTAAAATTTCATTGAAATAAGATTTTATTTGAAGATTTCGTAGATTTTAAAACACTCCGAATATCAGAATAATCTAGTTGACGTATAGACAAGTTTAGTTCGGCGCGAGTTTAAGCGAATTACCGGTCGCGTCCGACGTCGCCTAACTACTCTATCGCATACATTACTATCGTCTACCAGATACTACATAGGTATAATAACTACGTATAATACGTGGAACAGAATGTAAAGAATATGTTGAAAATATTCAATTTTTAATTTTAGTTAAATATTATTAAAATTTTAGTTTAAGTAGAAACTATATTCCAAGCTATTTGATGGAACTCAACGCTGCGGTTAAGAGAATGGGCAAATGAAATTATTTATATGAATATAATCATTTCCCCGTGTGTAGATGATTTTCTATTGATATTTATTTAAGTCTTATATGGAAATTAAAAATACTTTATATTTGCAGCCAAAAATAATGAAACTTTTAAATAAAACGACCTGTCCGGTCGACACAATATATATTTTATGGATATAATTTATTATGTTGATAATATAGCTAATTTTAATCATAAAAAAAACCTCTTTTAGAAACTTAACTTTAACTTTTACAAACTTTTTGCTTTACACTTTTTTTCACAGAGCAGGGTAGTTAAAAAGGATGTAGTGTCATACTATATTTTTTTCGTACTGCCTGAAATAGAAACATTGCCTTATCATATTATGTGGCGATCTCAGTACCAAAGCAAAGTAATAAAGATATTTAATTCAGGGAATCAAGTCCATAATCAATCGCATCTACAGTCAGTTGCTGTCTCACAGCACCACGACGAGATCACTCTTAAAGTATAAAACAAAAAACAACTTTAAAAACAAATCTTAACGATACATTTTAATCCCATTTTTCTACTATACTATACTATACTACAATATATAATAAAGTATTATAAAAGTTGATTGCACCTATTGTAAGACCAACCCTCGCAACAAATTAAGCACTTACGATGTTTATCTAACACAATGTAAGAGATGAATGGAGTCACTCGCTCCGTTACAGTTGATACTGCGACCTCTTGAGATGAATAAACGTTTTGAAATGCCTTATAAAGCGATTGAGTGAACTGTTACACTGCTTTACATTGTGCCTATTATAATAAAATAGATAAGATTTAAATGTATTTTACTGGTGGAAGGGATTTGATCAAATTTATTGTTAAGTATTTTTTAATTAATTTTCAGCCGTCTTTTGTGTTAGGCAGGATTTTTATCGGGTAGGCATAGATAATTATTATGTTTTCTATTTTTTGGCTGAAATCGAGATATTGCCTGGCGAAAGACGCAACTCAATGCCGCCTTTTTTCGTACCAGAGTGCAGAGTTTAAAATAACTTAAACTTAAATATTACCTGAGTTTAGTAGGAATCAAACCCACAACCAAACCATGGTTAGAGACTTTTTCACTGCACCATATTTGTTATGTATACTGATTGGTCAAAGATTGAACCCAAAGCTCTCATAATTTTTCATTTTATTTCATTTTCTATAAAATGATATATTGAAAATTAGCAATCCATTGGTGGCTTCATCTGCGTAAACTACACGACTATAACTATTTCATTCGTTCTCCCGCACGAGTTCTCACATAAATGCGAAACTGCTAAACTTTATAATTTAAATTGTTGCAAATTTTAAATAAACAGTATGTGTCAATGGAAAATAAAAAAAAATACTATTTTAACTCCATTATATTGATAAATGCGGCGTTAACTACCGTCACTTAACACACAATGCATCCAGAACTCGTCAAAAAATGGGAAACGGAGTGCCTTAATACTATGTTCCCTCTGCAAACCCTGCTGTGGACGGGATGCAGCATGAAGTTTAAAAAAAAACATTTCTAGAGTGGGAATCGAACCCATAACCGTTGCTTTTCCCTCCCTTCCCACTGTGCCACGACGGTCTCAATTACTCCATAATAACTACCAAATGATTTCTATACAGTTAAAACTCTTGAAAACGTTTTAGTTATCAATTAGACTATCGTTTACAAGTCCTCGTCTCCAAACAGACTGCATTGTACTACCAAAGTGCATTAAACAAGGAACAACAATGGATGAATAAGCGATTGCCATCAAATTTGCTACGATTCACGCACTATTAAGTTAGGGGTCACCATTATTTATTATTGAAGTGAATGTTACTAAATTTTGAGTTACATGTATTTGTATATTATTTTTGGAAAAAATATATCTTTATATAGCTTTCTATAATAAAATAAAATAAAAAAAAAATATTGAATATTCGAAAAAATATTGTATTGAAAAAAAAATACATTATAAAATTATCTCGAGTAAGCTTATTTTTTTTTATTTAAAAAAGTAGTATTAAAATTTTTGTTCGTACATTTAATTGTCAATTTATTTAATATTAAATTAGCAGTTTTTTATACAGTCTATAGTAAAGACATCAACGACATCCTGTTGTCATGACAAAACGTAACATTTATATTATTTTTTGCTTTATTACAACAGGGTAAGTATTTTTGATTTCTTATTTATTTTAATTTAACTATGAAAGTTTTGAAAATATTTTTCAATATTATTTCAATAAAAGTATTATTCTATTATCATTGACTCAACCTTAAGTGGATGCGATTTAGTCGTAAAAAATGTAATCTCAATTGTAATCTCAATTTGTGCCAGAATCCAATATATTTCTGATAATATGGCGTAACTAAACGCCGCATTATGTCTTAAGTACCAGAACGTAGAAACGAAAATATTATATAACCATTCCCTCGAGTGGGAATCGAACCCAAAACCATCACATTTAAAGTCAAACACTATCCCACTGCCCCACGACGTTCTCAATTTAGCCAATTTATATTTAATTTGCATGATTTATGCAATTATTGTAACAAAAGTATGCCGGCAAAGTATTTTAACATTAACAAGGTTTAGTCCCCAGACTCCCAACCACTTGCTCCCCCTACATCCATTGCTTGTCACTTATCACTCGCACGGTCGACTTACCACAAAATGCGCTAATAAAAGTTTTTGTACGCAGCGGTCTCAACAAAACGTTTATCATGTAATAATCAACTGTATTTAGTACAAAATAAGGTTGAAAATTCAAAAAAATATGTCTCTAGGAATCACAAATACATTTTCTGTTGTTTTATTGTTAAGTTTTAAACTCTATTCATAAAATATAGAGTTGTAATTCAATTATCAAACAAAATGTTGGTCCATACGTCAAAATATAGCTGTCTTATTTAAAATAGAGCTTTATTCTCGATTTCATATGTTTCATTTTGTCATTTCAAGGGTGTTATAACGTAGGGTGGCAATAAAAATACGTTTTATAATGTTTGTTTGGCGTGAACGCATTGTTTCGGCTTGTTTTTTTACTTTGCTATGAGTTTCAATTTCAATGGCATTTTTACTGTAATTACGGGGTTGATGGTATCAAATGGCTTGTTATAGTATCACCAGCTGTGATAATGTTAGAGGTGAAGGTAAAGTACTATTGTAGAGGTAGAGGTAGATCTTGAAAATTGTCCTGATAGTTGTCGTTGGAAATAATTTTTTGAATAAATAATTTAGTGTAGCCATTGTGGCACAGTATGACACCGTTCGACTGTGGGCTCTATACATATTGAAGAGAATGATTATTTTAATATTATTTTCTCTAGTAATAAGACAAAATATGGCGTTGAAATTTGGCGGAAACGGAAGGAGAATGAAGAGTCATGAGAATGGTTCTCTTCGCTTACAATATAGCTAGAGTATAAAACTTAAGTAACATTTAAAAATATTCAATTTGATAATTAAAATTAATACAAGTGTCTTTATATTTTTATTCTAAGTTTCTTTCTTAGTTCTCTCTATTATAAATTATTTCCTTTCCATATTTCTACATATTTTTTTTTTAGCTTCACACTGTATCCCGCATATAGCAGGGAAGACAGAGGGGACCTAGTGTTAAGACACTCCGTTCCCCACTTTCCGCCGAATTCGGAGGCAGTGCGTGTTAAGTGGCGGAACTTAACGCCGCGCTTTGCCTCTGATACCAGAGCAATGGAAATAAAAATATTAAATATTACCACATTTACAGTCACACGTTCGTGCGATTGCGCCACGACTGGCGCCGATTTCTACATAAATACAGATCATATATAACTTAAACTGTAGTATATGTAACTTATCTGTTGTGAGTCGACTAAAAACAACAAACTGCACATTAACGAGTTAACCGAGTGAGGCACTCGATTATCGCGCGACGTGTCACCTACCTATTAATAACTATTACAACTTAGCCCCGTGAGCGAGACATAGACCTAAAGTAAAACTAGATTTGATGTTCAGATTTATGTTAATAATAATTTCTTATTATACTACTTAGTAGAGTAGCGTAACGTTGGTTATAGATTCTAGTTCCAATCGGGGGAATGATTGTATTTTAATTATCGTCATTTTCCGCTTTGGTACTTAAAACTAAACGTGGCATTAAGTTCCGTCTCTTAAATCGTATTGTCTTGATTTCGTGCTGAAAGTGGAAAACGGAGGGTTCTGGCACTAGATTCTCTATGACTATCCTCCTATACGGGAAAATGTGAACAGCTGAAAAAAGAGTATTTTTTATAAGTATTATGAAGTTAGGTTGGGGGCCAATCGTGGCGCAGTGGCACAAGCGTGTAACTGTAAACGACTGGTTGTGGGTTCGATTCCCACTCGAGGAGTGAAAATATTAAATAACTCTATTTTCTTCGCTCTGGTGTTGAGGCAAAGCGCGGCGTTAAGTTCCGCCACTTAACGCAACGCAACGCAATGCCTCCCAATACAGCGGTGCGTGGGCAACGGAGTGTCTTAAGACTAGGTTCCCTCTGCCTTAAGTGAGATAGTTTAAGAGAAATTAGACATAAGTCACTTCTTTTTTAAAAAAAAGCAGTTTCACGCGGTTGACACGTAGTAGAGTAGTCAGAAAAAAGTGCGGAGACATTCAATTGGCCACTTTCGTTCTGAATTTGTATTTGTAGGTAATCAAATATTGAAAAATTTGTCTATTACATTTTTAAATTTATTAATGTAATTATATTAAAATGAATTTAAGAATATAATTTGATTTGCTATAAGTTTTGTTTGCCATATCTAGAGAAATCTTAATCACAGTAGTGTAGAGTGCCATATAACTGAGTTAAGTGTCGAGTCTCGCGCCCTTACGGAGCATAGTCGTATGGGAGCGCTGACACATAATGAGATAAACTACATTATATTATATATAACTCGTTAAGAAGATTCAAAGCGTTATTAACATATTATTAATATTATATATTAGTTAGCCTTCGTTATTTTGATTTAGGCAAGTATTTTCTATTGCTTCTAATATTGAAATAATTAAAAATATTTTAAACCAATTACCTAAGTTTAATTATTAAATAAGTAAGTAAGTTTGAAATAAATTAAGTAGGCTTTCGTGACGCAGTGGCACAGTGGCTGATTGTAAACGCTATAGTTGTGTGTTCAATTCTCGCTTAGGGGAATGATTATTAATTATTTTCATTTGTCTACTCTGGTACTAGACAAAGCACAGCATTAAGCACCATCACCCACCACACACACTTCAATAGCAGCAATTGTCTTCATTTCGAGCGGAAAATAGTGAATGAAGTGTGAAGACACTAGGTTCTCTCTGACGGCGTTATGCAGAAGAAAGCTCTTTTAATAGCGTCATTTTGAATGCGGTCTATAACAACAGTTCATACGTTGACAGGTCATCAAACAAATTGAACCTAGGACCCTTCTACCGGATTACGAGCTTTATAACCCTCATTACTTCTAAACAGGCGAAAAAAGACGTACTCTCCCTAAGAAAGTAAATACGCATCGATCGGCTATTCTTACGAAAATTGACTTTTACGACTCTACATAGAGACTAAAATTGTTTGCGGCGAGATAATGTAATATACTCAGTAAGTGGTTATACTTCAAATGTTTATCAAATGACTGCACTTTATTTTAGGCCTTATAGCCTAAATGTTAGGGTTGAAATTGTTATGAGGCATAGTAGAGTAGGAAGGCTGTACCGGATCAAATCGCTTCCACGCGGGCTGTCCCACGAGTCTTATCCGCTTATGGCCACAACAACACTTGAATCGTAAATAAAATTAGCGAATAGTGATTTTTATATGTAATTTACTATATTTATTTAAATAATATATAATGTTCATAAATATAATAAGATATGCAAAACGATTTCATCAGTCTTTAGCGCCCAATATCAATAATCGATCTTAATCCAATCTCCTTAGATTGGTGAGTAAAGTAAGAGTAAAGATTGCACATAACCAATCGAAAGATTGAAAATGCAATTCTTAAGCTTTACTCAAAAAGTAGATTTCCAGATCAGTCTAGAATTATTGATATTGGATACAAGTGACTGACAGACAGTCCACAGTCGAAAATACTGGGTGTAAAAATTGGAAATTTGGCATATAGACTTTTTTGGGGGTCTACAAAATCGAAAAAAAAAAAATTCTAAATATTTTCTAAAGATAGGAACATTATATGATAAGATAGGATTAAGATACCTTTTACAGTCAGGACTATGGATGAAATATACAGAAATAAAGTTATAAAATATACGCAAACGAAATTGCAAGTATTTTTTTTTTAGCTTCACGCTGTATCCCGCATATAGCAAGGTAGACAGTGGAACCTCGTGTTAAGACACTCCGTTCCCCACTTTCCGCCGAATTCGGAGGCTTGCGTGTTAAGTGGCGGAACTTAACGCCGCGCTTTGCCTCGATATCAGAGCGAAGAAAATGGAAATATTAAATATTTCCACTCCTCGAGTGGGAATCGAACCCACAACCAGTCGTTTACAGCCACTGGGCCACGACTGGCCACTTATTACAATATATTTGTAAAGCAGGTAAATTATTACAATATATTTGTACTCATGGTTAAGAGTAAAAGGTTACTTAAAGGGCAAGTGACACATTTAACCTTCTGAGTACATATTCGTAGCTGCTACGGCAACAGACAGCTTTTATAAATATTATAAAATATTGACACGCGAAAAGGCTATAATTTCTTTATCACGTTTAGTTTTTATTAATTGCTTATTATTTATAACTTGTTATCACTATTCCTATACTTAGCGGAGTTGTGAGAGCGAACGTGGTGTCAAGACACTCCGTTTTCCACATTCCGCCAGAAATCGAGGGATTGCATGTTGAGAGGTGGAACTTTATCTTAGCCGTGAACAGAAAAATAAAATAATTTTAATATTTTTATTCCCCCAAGGAATCGAACCTTCAACTAATCACGTTTGCTGTGTGCAAGCTCTCCTACCGACATACTGCGACGTATGTATTGTTTTTTTTTTTTTTTTTTTTATGGAATAAAGGTGGCAAACGAGCTGAAGGTTCACCTGGTGTTAAGTGGTTACCTTCGCCCATAGACATACACAACATTAAAGTTATGGATGCGTTGCCAGCCTTGGGAATATAGGACAGAAGGAGGGAGGAAGGATGGGAATGAGGGGAATAGGGAGAGCTGGCTTACATGCCATCGAACCGGAACACATAATAAGATATTTAGCGGTTCGTCTTTGACATGATAGTGGTCGCGAGCCAGTCGGAGAACGAATCTCCTACCACCAAACTACTGGGTTACCCGCCTTTTACGGGACGCTACCCAGCGGCGGGGGGGAATTGTATTCTTAACCCGTCCCCCCACGGGGACAGACCCGTCCCCCCACGGGGAAAACCCGTCCCCCCACGGGGAAAACCCGTCCCCCCACGGGGAAACCCGTCCCCCCACGGGGATAACCCGTCCCCCCACGGGGATTTGTGTATTTATTCTCACATTTTTATGTAGATAAAGAAAATAAAGTCAACCTCTAAGTTCTATTATTTTTGTCCGAGCAGAATCGTTTGTGGCGAAACTCAAAGCTAACAAAAATTGGCTTAACAAACCAATAAAAAGTTGAAAGGCGGGACTCGAACCCGTACCTGTTGAAGACGGACAAAGAAGGTTTTAGTCCCGTCTAAGTTCAAATATTTATACAAAAAATATATTTTTTAAAGCTTCAATTATGAAACGCATAAAAAAGCTATCAGACGTGATTAAGCATTCCCAACTACGAAATTATATTTTTATTAACTTAGATTATTCATTAAATTATAAATAAAAACATATAACATTTAAAGTTTCTTAAATCTTAACAGGTCTAGTACAGTGATCGCGCGTCGGTTACCAATCAACCGACGATCTCGATCGATCGAATAACAAAGATTAATAACGCGCATTATATCGCTAATCAATAGAATATTACATCAATAGGACAAATCATAACTCGCATTGTAATCGAATAATTTCATTAAAATTTGACGGCTCCTTCCTGTTAAAAAAATCTTTTAAAAATAAAACAGGAAACTGCCAAATAAGGGTAATTCAATTACTGCATATAAAAGGGGCCTATTTATGTGGACATATAAAAAAGGTCTTGATTTCAATGGGCTGGTTATACTATAGACGGTGTATGTAATTTGGCTGCATTAACAAAGGGCTGGGCTAATTTTAGGTTCCGCAGGTATCATATCGGTGTAGATTTCGCCGGCGGAACTCTAAACTCGATATTTCCGTTATTGTTTTTTGACCTGTTTGTATTTGCGAGGTTCTCATAATGTACGAAGCGACGGTACGTTGTATGTACATTATTCTGCTCATTTCAAATGAAATGGAAACCTGAAACTTAATAATGGTAAATTAGCGCTTTTTAAATTGGCAAATTAGCTCGTGTAAAATTACCAGAAATAAAACTAATAAAATTGTATATGTTGAGACAAGTCGTGGCGTAGGAGCACAGAGTGTGACTGTAAAAGCGACTGGTTGTAGGTCCGATTCCCACTTGGGGAGTGGAAATGTTTAATATATCCATTTTCGTTCCTCTAGTACAACACTCTAGTACATCGGCAAAGCACGAAGATAAATTTCGTCACTTAACACCCAATGAGTCCAGAATTTGGCGGAAAATGGGAAACGAAGTGTCTTAACATAAGGTTCCCTCCGCCTATCCTGCTGTGTGCGAGATGTGTGTGAGAGATAAGCCTAAAATAATTGAGAAATATAAAGCCGCTGCTTAAAAAGGAATTATAAAAAACTTGTTATTGTATTGTTATTTATTTCGTTTTACCTTTCAAGATTTATTAACGGCTTGTAGTTACCCGCAACCTCATTTACGTGGACATAATGAACATTGTCATTTTCTTATTTCTTATACTTAAGATGAACTTGTATGGTTCTTCATTACGTGATCCGGTCTTCAACTTCAATTAGACCCTAAGTCTGTTTCAATTTAAAAGTTATACCAGAAAAAAGGTTTCATTCAAATCCTTTCAATTATTCTGAAAATGTACGACAACAAACAATCTGGTTGTACTGTTTTATTATTCTTTATGTTTTTGTCATATTTTCATATTTATTTCGCATAGCAAGGAAGAAAGAGCTTAGTATCATAGACACTCCATTTTCCCACACTTCTCCCGAAGTCGAGACATTGTGCAGCGGACCTACTAGCAGAATTTGACACTGCAATTTGTGTTAGTTACCAGAGTGGAAAAATGAAATAATATCATATCAATAATCATTTCAATCATATTTTTCTTATTCTTTTGACTTAATTTAAAGACCTACACAGCATCTAAATGTATAAAAACACAAGTATATTTAACTTAAAATAGTAGCACAATGTCGGCGGCGGACAGACGGACAGGCGGCCAGGCGGCCCTACAAACAGATTATCCGTATAATTTGACAACTATTCAACAGAATTCAATTTCATTCCATTCAGCCATTCACTGTAGTGTTGAGTGTCGGCGCTTCATAAGGATTATTGAGCGAAATATTCCAAAACACTACAAAAGTTGCTTATTCTTTAATATTATAGCTTTAAAGCTTAAAATTTGTGTTGTAAGCTGCAAATATGAAACTTGTCTCTACAATATAAAGATGGCGAAACATTATAACGGTCACTTTAAAATAAGCTCTAAGTTATGTATATTAAGATATCTTTACACTTGTATTAATTTACAAGAAAAACAGTGACCAGTATATCAAGACACTTTTCTTAGTACACTTTTGACCAAACTCAGATACAATAGAGTCTTAAGTGAGTGTCATTGTAAACTGGTTTTCTAGTGTTACCCGACACTGTCAATGAGCCATGGGATTTCTTAACATAAGGTATCGAGTTGCCTCCTTTATTGCGAGTCGGATTATTAGCTTATATGGAGAGGCCGATACAGCCGGCGTCTTTATACTAACTATCCTTATTTTGATCTATTTTGCGGATTTTATTTCACTTTCCTAAAATAACTTTGTAAGTTTGCACTTAATTTCCCTTGCGTAAGCCGCGTCTTACGAGATAAAGCCGACAGCTTTTTCATTTTGTTAATAATTGTACTATTTGCTTAATTGTTTTGTTTATGCTTTGTTATTTACGAGAAAATGGAAAAAAATAGAAATATTTATAATACATTCATAGGGATTTTAGTTAGTTGTTAATCTAAATAATCTGAACATTTAATATGTTTTAGGCATCTAAGTTATAAATATATTTTAAATAGCCAAAATAACAAAGGAATTACTTTAATTTTTCTTTACAACAGACTAAATTAAAATATATAATATCTACAATATATGAATGTATGCATTACATATAAAAAGACATACAGCTCAATTATAAACTTATATCATCACCCCAAATTACTTCTAAGTCAGTTTAGATGCTTAAAATCCAAGCAAAAGCTAAAGAAAGGAAACAATGAGAAAGATAAATAAAGAAAGTAATTAAATAGTAAAGTGTTTGAGAGTTCGTTCCGAGCGTCAATTAGTCGCCGACGCCGATCTCGTAATTGCGTAATTAACAATTAAGAACGCCGCAATTACCTTCCTATAAAACATCTTTACTGTAAGCTTTCATTTTTACTGCTGGAGCCAGTTCTGAATAGGTATTTGTGACCATTTGATCTATAATACTTATTATTTGTCAGTTTGTATGTAAATAATTTGTATGTATATACCTAAACAAGTCACAGTAACATCAGTCGTGACTTGTGGGCACAAAGAGACTGTAAACGCCACTGGTTGTGGGTTCGATTTCGACTCGAAGAATGGAAATATATTAAATTTTTCATTATATTGCTCTATCGAGGCAAAGTGCAGCGTTAAGTTCCGCCACTTAACACGTAATGCCTTTAGATTTAGGCAGAAAATGGGAAACGGAGTGTCTGAAATAGAGCAAGGACATGAAAATAATTCGTACAATTGTAATTATTCCCCTAAGTGGGATGGAATCTATAGCCTTCACAATTGCAAATAAGCCCAGTCTCCATGTAGGATAGTGGCCTTTATTAATATAAACAACAATACCAGTAGTGTTAGTATTTGATAATAAAATGATTCAACTTTTTGATTGGAATTCAATCTATTATATGATAATAGATTTCCACATCAGGTAATCGAAATACGGATATATAGAATTAACCGCACTTCATCACAATGTCAATATTCATCAAATTTTATGAACTGTTTTTGTAACGTATAAAATAAAAGTTTACATTCAATTACAAAATTCTATATTGTAGTTAATATAAAATGTACTATCTATATAAAAAATAAATTTCTGTCAGTTTTTAATATAAAAACATCCACTTTTTACTAATGTATACAACCCTCGAGGGTGGATTTTTGAAAAATAAAGTAGCCTATGTTTAAACTTGGATTATCAATTACTGATACCGGACAACAGATAACCTTGAAAGCGTGACGACAAACAGTCAGACTTTCGCGTTTATAATATAAGTATGGATTCTAGAATTCTTCTTCTTCTCAAGCTTTAGCAGTAACATAATTATAATACTCGTTAGATATACTTATATTATGAGATAAAGCGTGGCTTTGTGTTCTCGCAATAACTCGATTTCGTTGGGCTGAAAGTGGAGAATGAAGTGTTTAAGACACTTCTAGATTTATTGGATATCTAGAGTAATTTATTATTGTTTTGGACGCACTTAGGAAATAGAAAAAACATTCTAAAAAAATGTGTAAAATCGTAACGCCACAGGATCCGAACTGTCATATCTTGAAAGCCATCTAAGTGTTCTGACCACTAAACCATACGCACTAGATCCGGCTGCGTCGAAATTCATAGGAATTTAGACCCTGGTATACACCCTGATTACAACTTATAATATTTTAGTTATAAAAACATTGTTGTCTTTGAATGTATTCAAGAAATATTTCTCTCTGACTAACCCAGTATGCTTGAAACTGCCTATTTTTTGTTAAAAAATACAAATTTTGACCCCATTCACTGCACCGTCGACATTTCTCAAATATTTCTCCCTCTATTTGTCACACATTCGCAACAAAGTAGTCAATAATCAAGCTCTCCCGACCAGAAGTTTCTCCTAAGTACTAGTTAAACAGCTAACTCATTATGATGTAACTCGATACATTGCGTAGGCCGGCGGTTGCGACGGCCAATTAAAGGCCGCCACGTGGCCGACACGGGGACGACACGGGGCCGACACGTGCTACGCGACTTTTGCATTTTTACATATGTTTACTTAATGTTTGATTAGTTTTGCTTGCAAACTTTGTACTGTGATAGAATGCTGGTGTAATTACGTATTGAATATTTGAGGCTATTGCTCTGTGGGATAAAATTAAATGTCAGTCGCACATTCTATATCACAATTTAAAAAAGTTGTGAAAAGACGTTTGTGTGTTAAAGGCTTATTACCTAATTAAAGATTTTATAAATGATAATACACCTTGGGAATGAAATGCTCGCTCCAGGCTATTTCAAGAGTATCTCTTGTCACTATGTTTCCTTAACGTAAATCTGAAAAGAGAAAAAAATAAAACAACAATTACAATATTAAAGTAATTCAAGAAACGTAATTAAATCTTCATCAATTTCTTATTTTGTTATATAGTAAAATATGTTCAATTAGCAAATTTAAAAAAAAACTAAAGAAGCATTATATATGCTCCTAACAATTTTTTATACATAATTAACTAACTTCTATTTTAAAACTCGCTAAATAGTATTTAGTTGTACTGCAAAAAACTACTTTACTTCAAATAAACATAGAAAACAAATTAATCACTTTGTAAAAAGAGTTGGCAATTTGTCTCGAACGAAGCGCAATAAAATGTATCGTTTGGCTGAGGGTTAACATGTTAGCGACCCATTTCCCATTACATTGTCTAAATTTTTAAGCTAATTTACTCTATTTACCTTTGAGAATAAGAGTGAAATTGCTTGTAACTATTTTTCTTAGCTTCACTCTGTATCCTACACACAGCAGGGTAGGCAGAGGGAACCTAGTGTTAAGACACTCCGTTCCCTACTTTTAAATACTCCTCGAGTGGGAATTGAACCCACGACCAGTCGCTTTATATTACTGGTAGTTAATACCGAATTTTCCATACATTTCGTATTTGTAAGGCTTTAGATGAAATGCGGTGAATAACAAAAGATAACACTGCAAGTATTGTGCTCGGGACCTGAGTACAGTACAATTACTATTTAATAGTTTTTTGCGGGTAATTGTGTTCCGTGCTTTTGGGGGAGTCTGTCGCTTAATTAGTTTGCGTTTATTATATTTGGGGTTTATTCAATGTTCATATTTTATTTTATTAGTTTTTACTCTCGATAAATTGGGTGTTTTTATCTAATAAATTTTAATATAATTTTTAGGGAATTAAAGTGAATATATTAGCAGATTTGTATTATTATTAGTTATTTAAAAAAAAAATGTGTCGTTATAACATACAATAGAATTTTTTCCAATATTTTTTAACGTTTCCGTTAAACTTTCTAATACATACATAAGTAGTTGTTAAAATACTTTTAAAATTTAAAGAATATATTATACTTGTAGATTAATATTTTATTTATCAGTTACTACTTAATACAGTTTTTACTATTTTATTTTATTATTTAGTACAAAAGCTAGTTTATGACCTGTTTGATTGTATTGGATCTATCAAAACAACGATAAGGTTGAAATTTTCAAGGTTTCAAAAACAAATTATTAACAATTTTCAAAATATCTCAAATTGACTGATCTGACTGTTTAACTGTCACCTTATTTACTTTTCAACAGTTCTCAGCAGAACTGTATTCCCAGCCAGTGAACGTTTATGTACACGACGATTCAAAACGTGTTTTAAAAAGTTTATTTGAATAAAGATATATAATTTTGAATGTATTACTATTAATATTGCGTATTTTTGACCTATTGCCAAACCATTATAGTACATCTTTAACTTATATGCCATTTTTCGGCCATAATACATCACTTAGCATATCAATGCCATAATTAAACCAAATTACGACTTTAATTACTAATATCTGTTAAAAATAATTTCACTTTGAGGCGAATGAAAAATAAAAACGTGAAAATTGAACAGTGTATAAAGTAAAAGGTAGAATAAAACGAGTGTTGTTTGCGGCGGGCGAGTAATTAATTTGCCTTCGAGTTTATTTGATTGCTTTTAGCGTTCCTTCTCTAAAATGAAATACTTTTTAAATGCATTTTTTAGTACGTATATTATGCTCTTTTTTATTATATTTTTCTTGAAATTAGATATTTTTTGATATGTATTAAAATATATGTAATTTGATCATTAACCTTATGTTATAACGTAACTGTGAACTCCAAAATTTCAAACGTTGATAACTTCTAAATCTTGTAAAATCTAATAAAACAAGTTAAAGATAAGTTAATAATATAATTGTTATATTTTGTAGCTTCACGCTATATCCCGCACACAGCAGGGTAGGCAGAGGGAACCTAGTGTTAAGACACTCCGTTCTCCACTTTTTGTAAGCTAACAATAATAATTTTAATGGCTAATTTAACAAAGTTAAAACAATGACATCGTCCAATAAAGTATAAACAAAATTTATTTGACAAATTTGTTCGAATACATCGATTTAGATTAAAAATTATTTCTGGTGAAATTTGAACCTGCAACTATAGCGAAACCCATGTGCATATTTACTATAATTATTTTAAGAAAACATAAACAAATATGAGAGGTCAGTCGTGGCGGTATACAGCGTAAAGCTAAAAAAAATAAAATGTTTAATTTAGGTATAACAAAAGTCAAAAACCTCTAATTTGCTTATTTTCTTAAAATACAAGAAATAATTTAAGTATATTTAAATCATAATACAATACGTTAATAAATACATCAATATAATAATACAATGATCAGATATTTTGTGAGAGTTAATTGGTAACTCTGAGAGGTTTAATTAAGTTACAGCAGTAGTGACTGTAGGAGTATTTACTGACAGCAGATGCGATAATTGCTTTTACGTTCACGCTCATTTACTTTTTTTATATATGTTTTATTATTATATATTAGACATTAGTGCTTTAAAATGTTAGATAATTAGATGAGTATTTAGTAGTAAAATAATGAACCTGTTATTCTGTTAGTTAATTTAATATACTAAACGTTAAGAGCTTTTTTAGATTGAAGTTAAGGTATTTCAATAATTTCTTAATTACGAAATGTGCTAGTTTGTTTTTCTAAAGAATTCCTGTATATAATAAGTATTTTTTATCATGAAAAATAATGCAAAGACTTAACGGAAGGTATCGGGACGTATTTGACTGTGGAAGGAATATTAACTAGCAATTATTATTATATTAACTAGGAATATTAATTAACAAAAATAATATAGTTATTCCTCCCGTTTAGTTAACAAAGTAGCTTTCAGTTTCACCACAGTTACACCACTTACACCAATGAAAAGTGACAAGTAACAAATAAAACTATCATTTTTAACTTCTTTAAACCTTTCGATTAAACAATATAAATATACTTAGTTTAATATTTAGTTTTTTTTTTTTTAGCTTCACGCTGTATCCCGCACACAGCAGGGTAGGCAGAGGGAACCTAGTGTTAAGACACTCCGTTCCCTGCTTTCCGCCGAATTCGGAGGCTTGCGTGTTAAGTGGCGGAACTTAACGCCGCGCTTAACCTCGACACCAGAGCGAAGAAAATGGAAATATAATTTCCACTCCTCGAGTGGGAATCGAACCCACAACCAGTCGTTTACAGTCACACGCTTGTGCCACTGAGCCACGACTGGCCACAAATATACTTAGTTTAATATTTAGTTTTAAGTTGACATATCTATACAGAACCCTCGCACTTGTCCTCGTTAACTTAAAAACAATGTAACCCGCTGGTAACGACTCAATCCAACGTAATTTGTTTTCAATTTGATTGCATGCGGTGCTTTGTGCCCGCCGCGCTGTAAGTACCGCCCGCCTCGCCGTGTCTCATACTACATCGCGATTATACATTAAATAAACTTATTTAAACTGATATTATTTGACCATTTTTAATGTGATATATTGGGGCCAGTCGTGGCGCACTGACACAAGCGTGTGACTGTAAACGACTCGTTGTGGATTCGATTCTCACTCGAGGAGTGAAAATATTTGATATTTCCATATTCTTCGCTCTGGTGTCGGGGCAAAGCTCGGTGTTAAGTTCCGCCACTTAACACGCAATGCCTACACTAGGTTCCCTCTGCCTACCCTGCTGTGTGCGGGATACTGCGTGAAGCTAAAAATTATGCTTATACCCTATATATTTCATGGAAAAGTTTTGCGTATACATTATACTAGAATTTAGATTTTAAATCTTAATTTAACTCGACATTATTATATCATATACCTATACGCGTCTGTTTTGGATAGTTATGTATTTGATATTTTTTAAAGTATGAATAATAATAAAGCAAACGCATAAAAATTAAATTCTTAAAAACCGCCCAAGCACTTTAGGTTTAATCAAGGCCATAGGTTCAAATTTCAAACGTTTTCTATAAATGTATTCAATATCTTGAATATGTAAATAACACTTTAAAAATATTACAATGAAAAGTATATACATGTACATATGTACAGAAACTCTTTTTAGCTTCACGCTGTGTCCCGCGTACGGCATAGTAGGCGAAGGGAATCTAGTGCTAAGATACTCCGTTCCTCATTTTCAACCGATTTCTGGAGGCATTGCGTGTTAAGTGATGAAACTTAACGCCGCGCTTTGCTTCGACACCAAAGAGAAGAAAATTAAAGTAGAAATCGAACCCACAACCAGTCGCGTTTGCAATCACACTTAGTGCCTCCAAGCCACGAGTGGCTATACTTTAATATAAAATCACAATAGTAAAACTTGCATAATACAAAAAACAAACCAATAAATAATAATAGAGTTCAAAAGAGTAATTGTAATAAAGTGTGTACGAGTATGATGGTCTAACAGACTTATAATTAGCATACAGAGTGAGTGGGGCGAGTCGGCGGCGGCGGCCCGCAAACTGCCAGCTATTAGCAAGCGAGGGCCCGCAAACAAAAATATTGCTAGGGCTGGCGGGTTTAGACGTTTTATTTTATATTCATTATATTGTAGGTATCGATTTTCCTGTAAATGAAATATTATTTTAATTAACTTAAAGAAATATATAAAGTAAGACAAAATATTTTATTACACACCGTAATAAAAGGTTAAAATTCGGTATTTTGTCTGAATTTTTAAAAAAGACGGTTTTTTTTAAGTGTTATTTTATGCCGAAGTATCATTCAGTTACAATAATACCTAATAGCTTATAATATTTATTAAGCGATTTCAAATAGGAGGAGGTTATCAATTCGGTTGTATTTTTTTTATTCGTTAACAATTAATAAAAAAAAACTTTAGTTTTAAAATCTAATACTCATAAACATAAATATATGTATGTGTTATTACATAATTGCTTCTTATATTTTTCTGTAAAGTTCAAATTTTCCTACAAATTGAATAATTTATCTATCACTTGCTATCACAATGCTTCTGCTATCGTTAGTGACAAAATAAGAAAAACGTTCTAGCCAAGCGACTGAAAACGTTGGCTTCCAACACTAAATGCATGATGTTTCTAAAATTAAATCGAGAGTAAAGAACGGAGTGTCTAAGCACTTAGTTCTCTCTGTACACTCTAATATATATATATAAAAAAAAAAATAAAAAAAGAAACAAATAAATTGATCACCCCTACATCTACGAGGGGCTGACGCAATGTTTGCGCGCACTCTTATTGAATTTGTACAAAGATATTGCCGTTTAATTGCCGGGACTCGCCCGCGTCGCCCCGCGTCGCCCCGCGTCCCCTCCCCAAGACACATCTCGGGATATCTCGAACACTTTGCAAATAAAGTGGTAACTAATTGATTTTTTGTTGTTGCCCTTTCGAGATTAGCTCTTGTGAATGATGAAATGATGTCGATTGTTGAACTACAAATGGCTATACTAAATATATTATATTGTACACCAGGCGCCAGTCGTGGCGCAGTGACTGGTTGTGGGTTCGATTCCCACTCGAGGAGTGGAAATATTTATTTCCATTTTCTTTTTGTCTGGTATCGAGGCAAAGCGTGGCTTTAAGCTCCGCCACTTAACACGCAATGCCTCCGAATTCGACTGAAAGTAGGGAACGGAAAGTCTTAACACTAGGTTCCCTCTGCCTACCCTACTGTGTGCGGGATACAGCGTGAGCTATTATTGTTCACACTATCACGCGTGTGAAGGTACAATATTATATAAATAATTACTAAAACAATTTATTTTTGTTTTTTTACGTATTTGTCTAAGCTTTGATTTCCCTTTCCGTTCACCGTTTTAACCTTATTTTTCATTGTCATTGTTCTATAATATTTCTAAGACTATGTAGGTATTGCTTGTATTGTAAACGTGATTTTGTATCAAATTGATGTAGGTACACTGTTGAATGTACATTTTTACGTTTTTGTTTATATGAAAATAAATATTAATAATAAAATACTCAACATTTATACAAGTCTTTTAGAAAACCTCCTAAATGCATTTATTATTTTCTATGGAACAAAAAGAAGTTGTTTTTAGTTTTTTTTTTGTAAATAATATTTAAAAAAATAACTGACTATTGATAATTTAAAATTTTATGTTACAATTTCATTACATGCCTTCGTGATATAATGAGCTAGTTTTATGTAGTCAATTTTTTTCTTACTTTGTAAAATGTATAAATAAAAGTTTGTAGGGTTTTGATACAAAAATAACAGATAATATAATACAAAAGGTATTAAATTATCTGAATCCTTATAGATTTATACCTACGCTAGATATAATACTTGTGTTTTTCTTATTAAATAATCAATGATTAATTTTCAACTATTTTTTTTTAATTAGCATAGGGTAAAACTTGGTAATACGCCCCACTTTTTTTTAACCTTCAATAAAAGCCAAATAATCATAGATTTAATTATTTCTTTTATTCCTGGACGTTAATTGGTTCGTTAACAATAATTTTACAAAACCTTAATGTAATTGGAATGATGGTTAAAGATCTATTTCAATTTTTCTGCAGACATGGAGTGGGGCGTTTTATCAGGTACATGTTACCTAATACGCCTCGTTTTGTATTATAAAATGCCCCATCCAATTTAAAATGTCCTCATATATGTCCATACCTAAATTTTATCCAAAACGTAAAAAAACACAATATATCAATAGTTTAATAACTTACAAACAACACAAATGCAAGGCAAGACTTAAAAGTCCTTAAAAACTCTAAATAAAAAAAAAACATTTTCATTTGTAAGTAATTAATTAAAAGAAAAGTTGTAACAATAAAAAACACCAGTCTTCTAAATTAATGATTAACATAACAGTCTTTTCAATTAACTTTGACATAAACCAAATTAAAATCATCATAAAATAGTTGAACAGAATAAAATCAAATCTTGCTGCTTAAAAGCAGCAAGATTTGATTTTATACAGCTTCTCTCTCAGCTTTCTGCCCATAGTTGTTACACAAACGTGGTACCCTGAACGTGTCGAACTTGAATCCAGTCTTCAGGAGACTTTGTTATGTAGTAATTTTCTGTACATTCAACGCTTTTATTTATGTCCATATCTGAACAGTTTTAAGGTGCTTCTCAAAGATGGAACTTTGAAGTGCTTTGAAGCTTCATTCTCTCCCATTTTTTTACTTCATACAGATCGCAATGCCTCCAAGAAGCTCGAAGAGTCTTGCGTTTATATTTAAGAGACATACTCTGTAATTAAAATACAATATAAATTGGTATCTATGTAATTTCGGTACGGGGGCATTTTAAAAAACATGCGGTGGGGCGTATTGCAAATTTTGCTTTTTAAAACGCCCTATCAAGAAAAAAGCCTCAATTTCAAAGTTATCACGTTTAACGAACATTTATAATAAAGTGTATTTATGGGTATTTTCAACAGTTAATATCAATTTCACTTGAATTTAATGAGTATTAAAATATAAAAAAATGTTTGCAACTTACCACAAATTGTAACTTCACGGAAACACTAAATTTATTAATATTTTTTAAGGGAGCGTAATAAACCGCACGTGCACATTAGCTATGTTGTTTATCAACTTATGGCTACTCTCCATGCAATACGTGTATCATCTAGCTTTCTTAATGTGCCTGCTATGGCTGTGGGGCGTTTTGTCAACTGGGGCGTTTTACCTAGTTTTACCCTATGTTTATAGTATTTTTTAATTTTACACAATTTATTACATATAACATAAAATCTATTTTTACACTTTACCATAATTCTGCTTGTCTTAAACAATAATGTAACTAAATGATTAAATTTAGTAATATTATATTTTAATACTAGCTGAACCAATATACATACTACTTAACGGAGTGTCTTAACACTAGGTTCCCTCTGCCTACCCTGCTGTGTGCGGGATATAGCGTGAAGCTATATAGTATAGTCTATTACATCACTATAACAATAAGAAAACATCAAAAAAACACTCGAAATTAATGGCCTCAAGGAGTCACATGCAGGCGCGCTCCGTCAGAGACACGCACCCTCCCCTTAAGATGTAACAAACGTTATTATTAATTTCAACTAAAACCCTCGCAAACTAAACCTAACTCTATCTAAATACAATAAAGTCTAAATTACTTTACAAACAAATGTAGATAAGACCTTTTGTTGATACACAAAGGGAGTTATTGGCTAACTTTTGGTCCAGGCTGCATCTAAGATGGCGAAGGTTCTCTGTCTCTCTCTAACGCGTGCGTTGACGTATTTCCATCTCTTTTTGTTTCTTGAAAGAAGTCAGTGTTTGTGTAGAGGGGGTTGTAAAGTAAATAAAGAGGTATTGAAGATCGATGGAGGCGAGACTTCGGAAAGGTTTTATATGTTGTCTTGTTCTTGAAAGTCTTATACGTTTGGTAACAAAGCAATGACTTATTCTATTATAATTATTGAATAATAACTAATAAGATAATAAGAATTGGTTATATTTTAAAAGCATTTATAAGATTCGCTACTTAAACAAAAAAAATAAACGGAATATAATTTTTATCTTATTTATGTTAATAACTTCGGAAAGGTTTTATATGTTGTCTTGTTCTTAGATGACTCTTATAAGTTTAGTGACAAAGCAATGAGTTATTCTATTATAATTGTAGAATAATAACCAATAAGATGATAAGAATTGATTGTATTCTGACAGTATTTACTACATTTGCAATATAAAGATGAAAAAAATACGTAATATGCATATAAATAGTATCCTATTGCTATTCATTTTAAGTAATTATTTATTTATTTGTTAATTCAGTCATCAACATAACAGGCATCGACAGTAACATATAGAAACAATTAAATTTAATTTAAAACAAAAAACTAAAACAAATGGGACTGCATTTATACAAAAACACGTTAAACATAAAAAAATGTAATATAATTTTTATCTTATTTATGTTAATGACTTCGGAAAGGTTTTATATGATGTCTTATTCTTAGTTGAGTCTTATAAGTTTGGCAACAAAGCAATGGGGTTTTCTAATTTATTTTTATTTTTTATTTATTTATTTATTACAAATAAACCTTAACCTATTACAAACTGATTAGCATTACAATGTTTTTCTATTACAATTGTAGGAATAATAACTAATAAGATAATAAGAATTGGTTATTTCTAATAATATTTACTACATTTGCCACTTAAAGCTTAAAACAATATTCAATCTATGTATAATTATTGTCCTATTTGTATTAATTGTAATTATTTATTTATTTGTTAACTCGGTCACCAACATAACAGACACTGACTTACTTAGTTAAAGCTTACTTAGTTTTAAGCTCTGATATTGTTAATGAAAAAGGAATTTATATATATAAAAAAAGACTATTTAAAAAAAGGTACAGACCCTATGTCCGTAGTGGTATAAATTAAATTGTAAAAAAAAATTAGACATTGACCAATTACGTAATATATAAACAATTTAATTTAATACAAAAAGAATCAAATAAATTAGACAAAAACACTAAGATTTATAGCAGTTAAAAAAAAAATAATAATTAATACTTTTTTATGAAAAATAAATTAAAGTAAAGAATTTATATATGTATTTTTTTAATTTCTAAGCAAACAAATATAAGAAAACAGTTCACAAATACAAATTCAATAACCCTAAACAATACTAATACATTTACCTACCTCAAAACCAACCTTTTAAAACTCAAAACTCAAAAAAAAAAACCAAAGGCTACGTAATAAAAACTCACCTTCTTTTTGTCCGTCTGTCCATACGAGTACATTGTAGAGTGTAGGTATTCGATTGCTTTCTTTTTCCAGCGACTAGCGGTTATCGATTGTGACGGCAGTTGCGAATGCGATGGCAGTTGAGTTGGTCCTGAAAATTGACATCGGTGGGAATCCTGCTCTTTTTGTTGCGGTTCCACGTTGTTGTGATGTAGACGGCGTGTCGTTACTTTTTATGTCAAAAATTTTGATGTGTGTGATGCAATATGTGGGTTTTATTTTACTTGTCACTATTTGCAATATATTTGTTTTTTCCGCCTTACTCTCCTAGTAATCAAGGGACACTTAGTGCTAAGACACTCCGTCCTTCATTCTGCCCGAAATCATGATATTGATTGAGACATGTGTTTAGTGGCGGAACCTAAAGCCGCGCTTTTCCTTATAACAGATCGAAGAAAAGAAAATAATTATATAACAAATAAAGATAATCATACCACCGAGTGGGAATCGACCTACGACCATCACGCCTACAGACACTCACATAGTACCGACTACGATGGCGTCCAAATGAAATATTGAATTAAATCGTTAAATTAAATCATAAATATAAATATAATTTAAAAAATAATAACCGTAATCGTGCAGCGTGACAACATGTGACTAAACGTAAACACGATGGTTGTCGGTTTAATTGCCACTAGAGGGAATGATTATTTAAACTTTCATTTTTTCTCTGTGGTACAAAAGTCAACGTGTGACATTGAATTCCACAATTGACATGACGTATTGTCTTAACACTAGGTTTTTCCTGACTGTCTTACTATATGGAAAAAGTGGAAACTGTTATTGTAAATTAGGAAAAAAACACGAAACAACATGATCTGTTACTTAAACAACACACAAATAGGTTTATTTTAAATTTTAATTTTTTTTTTTTTATTTTAAATAGGTTTATTTTAAATTATTATTTAAATTTCACATCCAAAATGATATTAGAATCTCGATAAAAATCACTATAACTTATCATTCCACATCTCAAGGTGTGTTATAATATATCTGTTGGTATACAAATCAGTGTATCCTGCGTGTAGCTGACTCGCCTTATTAGATCGGAAGCGGACGCGGGCGGCGGCGCCACAGACACTTCCGTAATAAGACGCGCGGAGACAGCTCTACAATATATTCAAAAAAATACTAAATATATTCTTTTTGAGTATCTATAATTAAAATTGTCTGTTTTAATTTTTTGATAAACAAGTAAAATCTTGTAGTCTTTTTGTTACTAGTAAGAATCTTGCATGTAAAGTACCTACTCGTTGTCTGAGTCAGGTACATTTCATTTCAGATGGCGGTGATGGTAATATTTATTTTATTACTTTAATGTATTTCTAATGCATTCCAAAGGGTATTGACTTTGTGTTTGTAGTAAACCATACAAACGATATTTTTGCCAAATTTCATACAAGGAGTATGATTTCAACGTTCAATAAATTCAATTTTTTAAATTATTAAATAATTAATTAATTAATTAATTAAAATTTAATAATTTTATAAAAAATAATTTAATTAATAAATTCAACGTTCAATAACTTGCGTAAAAAATTTGGAAAATCTTTCCAAATTTTTAAATAAAAATAAATAAAAAATAAACGACATAAGTATACCAAATGCATAATGTAAACTTGCACAAATTTAACCTTTATGTAGGCAAGTTTGACATTGATATTATTTTGTTTAATATAAGACAATTAAAACACAACAAAGGCCAATAGATTTCTTATTTATTATGTAAAATGATTTAAATAAAAAAAGGATTTTCACATCAAGATTACTTTACCTTTTTTAGCTTTATACAGAGACAAGTATTCTCTACATTCCATTCAAATTCGAAAGCTTACGCGTTGAGTGACGAGAGCTTAACGTCATACCAGAGCGAAGAAATAAAAATAATTCAAATATAATTATATTCCCCGGAAGGAAGTAAATCCAGCCAATGGTATTTCTATTTACAGTCAGACGATGGCTTGACGAAGATATAAAATTAAAAATCCAAGCTTATTAGATTATTATAAAAGTTGAATAATTGTTAATACAATAACAATGGGTCCAGTCGTGGTGTAGTGGCACAAGCTGTAAACGACTGGTTGTTGGTTCGATTCCCACTCGAGGATATAATTTTTTAATATTTCCATTTACTTCGCTCTGGTATCAGAGGCAAAGTGCGACGTTAAGTTCCGCCACTTAAAGTTTTAGCTGGAGTTCCAGCACTCAAACGTAAATATCTGATGGAAAATGGAGAATAAAGTGTCTTGTCACTAAGTTCTCTCTATGAATACTTACTATGTTGAAAAAACATGAAGCTGTCAATTTTAAAAATCATATGTGGGTTTCATTGAAAACTGTAAATGCAATTCCAAATTCTTATACACTTCCTAAAAAGATTTTTTCGATTTTCTAAGTATATGAAATGTTATAAGTTACAAGTACTTTAAAATGTTATAAGTATTTTATAACTAGCATTCTCTCTTGCCACACGATTGTTTCTAGAATAATCTTTGGGTAGCAGAAGTTTGTAAAGACCTTTCTACACAGAGCATCTCTGTAAATAAGAACAAAAATTAGTTGCAATAGGTAAGCATAGGAGAGTTTCGATGCAGTCGGTAATAGAACGCATGGCTTAGCGATCACAACGCCTGGACGGTTTCCAAGAGATGCAGGTTTGAATTCTGCTGCGTTATTTTTTTATACGCTTTCTAAAAACATCTTTTTCAATTTCCTAAATGTGTAAATAATATATTTTAAATGTTAAAAATAAACGTGAAGCTAGTAAGATCTTTTGTTTTCGCGTTTATTACACATTTTGAAATGAAACAATTTATATAAGCGATTACTCCGTTTAAAAATAGTTTCGTTTCAAGACGTGAATTTATTCATTATAACTTACAACACAACAATCGCTTGCAGTTTCTTAAATACGTCTAACAGGTAGGTAAGTAGGGCAAGCCGGCGCGCGCGTGTGTCCGCCCCGCGGGACCAATTAGCGGCACAATTCTTAACACGAACTTTGTAATTTTTAATTTCTCAGTTTGTCACGTTAATGGCGTAATAAAAAAACTTGTAAGAAAGATAATAGTGAATTTATTAAACTTTGCTCAAGTTTTAATGTATTTTAATTATTTTTGCTACTTATTACTTAGGTGAGGGTGTTTTTTTATTATAAGGTTTTGTAACGAAATTGTAAAACGCAACTGTAAATTTATGTTAAAACAAAAATACCTAGCAAAAGAAACATTAAACATTAATCTAATATGAAGTGAACCCTAGCTGTAATAGTAAAACTTAATGAAGTGGCAAAACGAAAACAATATCCTCAAAAACATTGCGTATTAAAGGACTCAAAGGGACTCGTTTGTGACACTTAATTTGATATAACGACGTAATACAACGTTACTGCGACGACAAATACGCACACATACACACACAAATACGCACACATACATACACATACACATATATATATACACACACACACGCACACTCACTCAACCAGTGAAGTCAATTTGTCACTCGATTAAAACTCGTGCGAGCGTTGAATAACTGAATTACACTCAATCCAATACAACAAACAGCACTACACAGTGTTCGATATTTAAATGAGCCGCGACGCTCGTCGGCCGTCGGCCAATCACGACGCGGCAAATCTGACATCTGTCATATTCGAGCGTCATTGTTAGTGTTTTGACGTTTGTTTTTTTTTCTTTCCCCGCCGCGTGACAGTTGGCGCGGGCGTGTTCGGTTATTTTGTTTTATTGTGATGTTTTATTCAATCAGACGTAAGGACGGAGGACCCGCCGCGATCTGATGTTACTCTTTTTGTGTATTAATATGTGCCAAATGGACTTCGCTTTAAATCACGTCGCCCTCTTGTTGAGATTGCGTTTGTATACGTTTATATTAATGCAATAAAAAGGTTTTGTTGTTATGCTAAGTGCTGCTAAAAGTAAAAAATGACACAGAACACTTAACTTAGTAAAGTTACGTTATGTGGAATATGATTTGTCTAAATTCATATTATACAAAAAAATATTGAACTTATTTGATAGACCACGTAAATAGTCTTATAATTTAATTCTTTAAAATAGTTTTCATTTCCCTTTCACCAGTTAACTCAACACAATATGAATGAATGTGGAGAACGGAGTGTCTTCATATTACATGTTTTTATGTATGTTACAAAAGGTTAAATATTTTACGTATGAGATTGGGAGCCATTTTCACATTCAAATGAAACGGACATTGCATTAAAACATTGGAAGTAATAATGACAACTTCCTTATTAGGTTGTCAAGAAATATTGTATTTTATGCTTACCTACGCATTGTTATATTTACTAGTCTGCTATAAGGAACTAATCACGAATATTTCCGTTTCTTACTTCTAAAAAGTTTATTTTAATTGCTTTAAATATGTATATACATATGTTTGTCATATTATATGTATAATTGTATATACATATGTTTGTCATATTGCAATCTTTGCTAATAACGAGTGTTACTTGAAGTTGACTATTTTAAATAACAACGAAAATAATTGTAAGTATTTTGTCTAAAGTACATAGCAAATTAAAAATCTGCAGCCAATTTTTCTATTGCACCTATCTAATAGAATATTACATGTAATATACGATTTAATTTAATTAAATATAATAAAGAAATGATTGTTTTACAAAAATTTTTAAAATATTATTCCACACTTAGGAAAATTTAAAAAGGCATTTAAAGTAAACGGATAAAAATTTGAACGCAGCGGGATTCGAACCCGCGCCTTCTGAATACCGTTCAGGATGAAATGATTGTTTTACAAAAATACATGAGTTTATCTATGGGTCGTGTTAACAACGTTGTAATCATTTGGCGGCATTTTCTCATCGGGCTCAATATATTGATCTTTTTCAAATAAATTACCTAATCAAAAGTTCTCATAATTGCCTAATTTTTCATTAAAAACTTTAATTAAATTTGTCCCAAACTCCACATTTCAATAGCAAATCTAATTGACATATCTATTATGAAATCGTTAAATGAAACAATTCGTGTTATTCGAAACACTAACAAGAACTCATAAAATTATGAGGCATTTTATTTATACGTTTACTCAATACTATTCATAATTCCTTCAAAGCCAGCGCATTCTGGGGGACCGTATCGCGTCTATATAAGGTCCACCTGAGGACAGACCGCAGCAGGTATCGCGTGACGTCGGCTCACTTATAATCCCTAACAAACGGGAACCAGTCGTTTCATGCTCGCGAGTGTAATTTTACTTTTATTAATTACCAAAACAGGGCTATTTGCCTTCGTTTGTCGAGTTATAATTAGATTTCCGAGCTGGCAGCCACGCCGAGCCGGTCGGGCCGCTACGTCGCGCCGCGCTGTTACGTCGATGCGGGATTGTGACAACCCCCTAATGGCTTTGCTTGTTTGTTACATTTTATTATTTTTTCTTTTATAATTGAATTATTGCGGTACAATAACGATTTTAAGTTTGGGAAAATTTTTGTTCTTTTTTATTTATATTGAATGAATTAAAGTATTGATACTATGTACCTGACTAAATACATCCTTTACATTGGATTGGGAGGAACGGGAGGAAGAGTGGAAACATATTGATAAGGAGAACTATGTTTATATCAATATAATGTAAAGGATGCTTTTAGCAACTTTTGTATATTTATTAAATTAAAATTAAATAGCTTCACGCTATATCCCGCACACAGCAGGGTAGGCAGAGGGAACCTAGTGTTAAGACACTCAGTTCCCCACTTGCCACCGAATTCGGAGGCTTGCGTGTTAACGCCGCGCTTTACCTCGACACCAGAGCGAAGAAAACGGAAATATAATTTCCATTCCTCGAGTGGGAATCAAACCCACAACCAGTCGTTTACAGTTACACTCTTGTGCCACTGTGCCACGACTGGCCACATATTCGAAAACTACAATATATATTTATGTATTGTATTTTTCGAATACAAATAGTATAATAATGAAGAGAAGAAGAAGAGAGATATTTAGGTTCTCTATCATTTTGGGGCCAGTCGTGGCGTAGTGGCACAAGCGTGTGACTGTAAACAACTGGTTGTGGGTTCGATTCCCACTAGAGGAGTGGAATATTTAATATTTTCATTTTCTTCGCTCTGATGTCGAGCCAAAGCGCGGCCTTAAGTTCCGCCACTTAACACGCAATGCCTCTGAATTCGGCGGAAAGTGGGGAACGGAGTGTCTTGGTTCCCTCTGCCTACCCTGCTGTATGCGGGACAGCGTGAAGCTAAAAAGAAAAAAGAAAAAAAATATGGAGTTCGAAAAAAGAATATTAAAAATCACTATATAGTACAATACAAAGTTACTTTCTATATATTCTTAGATCTTTAAAATAACTCAACGGATTTTGATGCGATTGTTTTCAATAGATAGAGTGATTCAAGAGAAAGGTGATTTTTACATAATATAAATAGGAGGAAAACGTTAATCATTTTAGGGATTTCTAATATGACGTCAGTCCGGCAGTGTGTGCCTATAAATAGTGAAATAGGGTACTTACATTTTGACGTTACCGCGGGAGCAAAACAATTATGATTAGGTTAGGTTAGTTTAAAAAAAAATAAGTTAAAAAGTTTCATTTTATATGTTATAATTAATAATTTAGGTTTAAATTATCCTCAATTCTTAACCATTATATTTTTTAAGCTTCACGCTGTATCCCGCACACTGCAGGGTAGGCAACGGGAACCTAGTGTTAAGACACTCCGTTACCCACTTTCCGCAAAATTCGGAGGCATTGCGTGTTAAATGGCGGAAGTTAACGGCGCGCTTTGCCTCGACACCAGAGCAAAAAAAAATGTAAATATTAAATATTTCCAGTCCTCGAGTGGGAATCGAACCCACAACCAGTCGTTTACAGTCACACGCTTGTGTCATTGCGCCACGACTGCCCCCCTCATTAAATTTGTAATACATAAAAACCCGAAATAGTAATAGTCATATAATTCACGCAAGCAAAGCCGTGAACAGGTAGCTAGTTATAATGTAAAATGTCTTTAATAGTGTACAGTGACACTACACGGGCCGGCACCATCCTTCACGCGGCTCATTAAGTCCTTAGTACTCCATCCACAGTCACCCACTCTCTACCCGCAGCTCGCAGCGACTCGAGACACGCATTTCAATCATTTGTATAATACTACAATTACCTACTACTTTATTACGCTTATCTGAAATTATATCAATTTATCATTTTCACCGGAAATTAATTTCATATCCTTTGAAATATTTATTTGAATAACACAATAATTATTTATTTGGTGAATATGCGTTAGTTGTAGTTTTATATTGCACTCAGTGGAATGATTTTTTTAAAAATACAAACCATTTTGTATTGAGTTCTCGCGAAAGGTGGCGTTAAATTCTGTTTGAAATACGTAAACTGAAGAATCTTAATACTGGAGCTATCCTTTCAACTATACTACATGAGAGCTGGCGGTATTTTGAGTGAGGCTTTTTGAAAAGATAAACATAATTATTAAATAAAAAACCTATATCTCTCGGCGGCATAGCTAAAAACATTTATTAAACATATTTGACAGTTTTTCCTTTTATTATGGGTTTAATGCTGATACGAACAAATGTTTACCTATGTACATGTAACTGTCTTCCATTTCCCTGCTCGGATAAGATAAAGTGGAGGGTTTCATCTCCCAGTGTCTTTAAAATAAACAAAAAGTGAATAATGCAGTCTAATTAAGTTATTCGTAACTAACCGCCTGATAAATAATCTATCCAAGGAATGCGTGAAACATAAGCAATATAAAAATTATTAAATAAATTATTCACCCGTCGTTGTCTTTTATGCTCAAGTTATATTAATGGCGTGATTCGCGAGACCCATTTCGGTCGAATGTTAAACAAATTTAATACGTTTGACAGGAAAGCCATCAAGATCGCATGTCGCGACTTGTCTCCGCGCTGGAATAGAACCCGTCACGCGACGCTCCCCGCTAGCCTGCTCACCTGCTCGCCTGCTCGCCCCACAAATATATCATTTCACACTACTACTTCACGCCGTCTCCCATCATACGTCTGTTCCAACTATTTTAAATATAAACTGTATTACGAAACCTGTAAAGCTAAATATCCCGCGAACAATAAACAGCAAGGTAAAAGACCCTATGATGGCACATCCATATGATTGAGTTCGCGTTTCATGCTACACCGTATTCAAAGTTTTGTTATGTCTGGCCTCAAATCGTTTACTGACGTGTTTCCTCTCTGATTTATTGTCAAAGTGTTTCGGGTTTTATTGGAGGAAACGCGAACTTTGATACTATAATGGTATTATAGATGGCGCATCAATTACCTTCAACTCGGTGATAACTTGTGTATCGTGTCGTTATTGCTATTCCAGAATAGCGGAAGGGGTGGTGTTGGCGATCAAAATTCTTAACAGATTAAAATATGTGTCTACGTTTAGTTGATATATGTATATATCAATTATATCTAAAAAAAAGTAACAAAAATTATCTATATATAGATCTGTATTTTTTATTCCCTATTCGAACCCCTTTAGAATTTTATAATAAATTATAGTAAAATATAGCCTATAACACTTCTGAAGAGCATAGCTTTCTAATTGTTAAGAAAGTTTTCATAATCGGTTCAATATTACCGAAGATTACCCCTTACAAACAAAGTTACAAAATCTTTACCTTTTTATCATTTTAGTACAAATATAAATTATACATTAGATATATACTTAGGTAATATAAAGTATAAAAACATATCTTAATCATAACAACTCATTTAAACAATTATCATTACAGGTTTGGTTCCAAAACAGACGTGCGAAGTGGCGTAGACAGGAGAAGATGGAGGCAGCCAGGCTCGGGCTGTCGGAGTACGGCGCGCCCGTGCCGAGGCTCTCTGGACTGGGCTTGCCGGTCGACCCGTGGCTCGCCCCGCCACTGTTGACCGCTTTACCCGGTAAGAATTTAAACAAAGAATTATTACAACTTCTCTCTGCCTATGCTAGTATATGCGGGATAAATGGAAAAAAAAAACAATTTTAATAGACGTTGACACTAGTAGCAATCAATATTTTGATTGCGGGCGGGGCTTAGAAAACATAGACTTTGGGCACTATGTTTTCCTTAACTACTCTTCTGTGTGATTAAATGCGGGAAGTCTTATGACTTAATACTAAATTTATTAAGACATAAAAATTTGGTTGATCTTCGAGAACACAGTATCAATAATACTAGAGAAAGATTATATAAAGCATAAGTATACTCTACAGAGAGGAGGATGTGCTCATAGTAAAGCTATTGCAATATTTGCTTATTGTCAATAAACGATAATGAAAACCTATTCTAAGATTCTATTGTAATATAGAACAAAATGCATTTTTTTAGTTAAGTCACTTTAATTCGGGGGGTGCGATATCTAGGTTATTAATACAACTTCAAACATTATTTTATCAAGGACTCTGTAACTAATAACTATAAGTATAAAGTAATAACTAATAACAATAACTTTCCTTTCTTCCAGGCTTCCTCAGCCACCCGCCGTCCGGCTACCCGAGCTACCTGACGCCGCCCGCCCCCGCCGCGCCCGCGCCGCCCGACGCGCGCTCCACCTCCATCGCCGCCCTGAGGCTTAAGGCCAAGGAACACGTCGAGAGCATCAGTAAAGGCCTGCAGATGGTCTAGTCTACAACTAAGCCCGCCCTAGGAACCTTCGACTGACATTCCATTCAGTTCACTTGTGAGATACGTGTGGTTGTTGCTTGTGGGTCTGTGTTCAACGTTAAGTATACGAATAAATTGTAAAAGCAGGAAAGGTAATGTAGAAGAGGTTAGTTTAAAACAGAGTTTGTAATGTCTTTATATAGATAGCTAAAACCTAACAGTAAAAAATTAAAACAGTAATATAGAATCGATACGTGATCTGAATTTTTCTTTTGAATTGCTTAAAATATCTGAATATTATATATTAACCAATTGTCATAATTTTTGAAACTAAAAGGTTTTTCAGGAGTTCGATTAGGAGTAGATCCATGAAAAACTGTTAACCAGGCAAAATTCTAAGTACTTATTTGAGTTTACGGTGGATTTTGTATTATATTTATATTGACATTATAAATATTGAATATAAAAACAGTAATACGTATTACATTTGTACCTAGGAGCTGATATGACAAAAACAGGAGAATTAACTAATAATCGTAATTTTTCTTTTGAATTATTTGTAACTACCAAATATTTTAATTTAACCAATTATCTTAGTTTTTTAAAGAAATATTTACTTTGGTTTTCGTTGGTGAAGTATACGAACGGAGTCGCGAGCAACAACTAGCACCAATACATAGTCAGAGTTTAAATGATTTATATTTTCTTTCAAAGAGACACTTGAATAGGTTAAGTAGAATAAAGCAATAAATGTAAATATAGCTTAAGTTATTTATATTTAAAATAGTAATAATATTGTATTTGTATGTAAGAAAATTTAACTTTAAGTTTATCTTCTACGTGAAAACTCCTGTACCATTTTTCATTTCTAAATGATGAATTTGGAACAAAAATTTAACCAGAGACCGCCGTGGCGTAGTGGGATCAGCATCTGACTGGTAACCACGATCACCGTGGGTTCGATTCCCGTTTGAGGACATGATTATATATGAATTATTTTCATTTTTCCGTTCTAGTGCCTAAGACAAAGCGCGGTGTTGAGTTTCGCCACTCACGACGCAAGTATTTGATTTCGGCCTCAAAGTACAGAATACAGTGTCTTGATACTCAGTCCTCCCAGACTAACCTGCTATTCGTGAAAAAGCGTGAAGTTGTATATGTATAAAGTTAACTAATGTCGCATGATATGTATATTTTTAATACTCATAAATAATAAGAAACAATTTGTCTTTAAAAGATTTGCCATAAATCGAAAGCAACGTATTGTAAATAACCAAAAAGAATGTTTTCAAATCAAATTGTTTAATACACTGGTGATATAAGCTTGGGTCTAGTATAAAGCAATTTTAAAATTACTCGTTGAATTATCTTTCGAAATTTTGTAAAAGAAAAATAAGTTTTAAAGAAATATAATCTTAGTTTCCTTTTGGGAGGTTTTTGTTTAGTAGTTAGCTAGTTCGACTGGACTTAGGGACTGTTGGTCTTTGAATTAAGTAAAATTATTCCTATGCTCAAAATATATTTATACTTAGAAAATTATATCGATGATAGACAGTATATTGACTTATTCTCTCACTTTTATGATGTCTATGTTAAATAAAATGCTAAATGCTAATGGAATTGTATTAAAAAACTGTTTTGTTAACATTTCTGAAAAAAAAACGCATAAACGTATAGTTTTCTTTTCATACAACTAGTGATATACTATTCATCATCAACCAAGTAGTGAACTACTTATAGATTCCAAGTGGTACAGGTTCATATCTTGTCAGGTTAAAATTAGTATACGTAGGTATGTGATTCCTTTTAAACATATTAAAACTCTGCTTGTGATAAACACTTTGATAGTCTATAATATAGACTATGGACGAAAATAAAAGTTTTTCATATAGACTCCATTTGAAAAACTTTTTAAAAAAAAATCCTATTAAGACGTTTAGAAATTATGTTACTTTAACAATTTATAGTAATTATATGTATTTAGTTAATATTAACGCCAGTCGAACTAGAGACAACGCCATGCTAATAATGCTTAAAAAATATTTATATTGAAAATACTCATCACAATAAAGGAATTAGAGAATTGTTTACTTAATATATATATACAAATGTGTAGATGAGATCATCGTGACGCAGTGACTGCATCTGGCTGGTTACTCGGTGGTCAATCAAACATACATGTTTGACTCCCATTTACGCTCAAAATCAACCGATCCTAATCCAAAAATTGCAACCATAGATTGATCTAGCAATATTTTTTTTGTAAAATATTTTTTTGGGTAAAGTAAACATTGAATATGCAACAATTCGATTGGTTATTGCCATTAAACCAATCAAAGAAGGTTGCAGTTTTTGTAATAGGATCGATTATTAATATTAGGCGTTAGAACATTGCTTTCATTTAAACAATTTTTATTTCCTTGAGTTCTTCTAAAAATGAAAGAACCGTCTTGACACTAACGTTTATCTGCCTAAGGAGCGAAAAACATTTACGTTAAGTTAAATAAAACTTTACCACTACTGTATTACATTATGCAGTATTGACTACTAAACCTATTGATGTCCGAAATATGTAATTTAAGTATAATGTATGTATATAAAATCTTGTAAATATAATTTATTATATAGAAATGCCATATTCTTAATATTATAAGAAAATAATCATTATTTTTATGTATATTTATGTGAGGTGTATAAATAAATATAATAAATAAATATTGAATTAATTTTCAATTTACTAAATTGAATTTATGAATATTGAATTGAATTGAAGTATTGAAATCAAACTATAAAATACTTGCCTAATATTTGCCATGGGATTTAGTTACCTTGTGAGAAACAGAAATAAGAAAAAAATATTTTAATTATTTTGTGAGCGCTGTATAATGCTATAAATAAGTATTTAAATAAAAAATATATATTATATTTGAAACTTAACACAGCATGTATATTTTGTTTGACTTCAATGAGATTTTGAAAATTAAATTAAAATTGAAATGGATCTATTAACATAAGGAACAATTGTAAATAGTAGGTTGATGTGTATCGTAGGACGCAGTAACTACCACTGCCTAGAGTAAGCAACTGTGTATACTACGTGCGTAACGACAGATAAATAAATGTGTTCTTTCTTATACACTTTTTTTAATTAATTATTAAACCAAAATAACCTTATCTGTATAAGTGTATAAAACATTTCGTTGATATTACATCTAAGACGAAGCGCGGGGTTGACAACCGAAAACCAATCAAGTCGAGTTCATCATAACTACTTACTTATGGCACTTCGAAAGTACCAGTCACAAATCCCTTAGCCAATTTCACTTTGTATGCAGAACACACGGACGAATAGTTCTTAATGAATGTCCTGCTATGCGGACAAAAAGGTAAAAATGTAATATAGACAGTCAGTAAGATGTTGTTTCTTTTAGCTTCCCACTTGCGGGGTAGTCAGAGAGAACGGAGCGCCAAACGCTACGGTCCCTCCATACTTCTTTCGCCTCGTCCACAGTCATCAACCTCTTCATACACGCCCTCCGGGGAGTCCTCATGCTTTTTACGTCACCTTCCTCCAGGATCGTCGATACTGTGATATATGTTGAAGATGTTGCTAAAGGGCAAAAATATATTATGTCATTTTACACACATTACGGCGCTAAAACAGCATTAATTATTTTAAAAACCTGGAGTCTCAGGCACTGCCTCGAGAATTCCTCTCCTTGCAATCGCGATTGGCACGTTGAGACATTGACATGCACTTTTGTATAGACCGACATATACAAATACATTACACGTGGCCATGGCACAGATTTCAGGGAAAAATCGAAACAAGTCGTAAACTTATGCTGAAATTAATCGTGGCGAAAAAAAATGTTTTTGCTCAACAAAATGAAGAGTCATTAATTCATAACAGTCCCCCAGCGCATTACGATGTGGTGCGACAACAAAATACAAAGTTCCAGTCGATTAGCGAGCATTAACATGTAATCGCTCCGACCCTCTCGCGTCGCCCTCTCGCTACTCACTTACCCTCGCCAACTCCTTGTACAAACAGATATTGACTATATTAAATGATATTAAAATGCAGTGCAAATATTGTCAATGCAAATTTGTAGCTATATGAGGAAGTTGAGAAAAAAAGACACAATACAAGTAAAAGTAGTTGTAGGTTCGATTCCTTTTCCAAAGAATTCTACACTCAAAACTATTTCCATTTTTACTGTGTTATTAGATATGCCCTACGAGACTGTGGTCTGCAACTCAAAACGAAATTTTCTATGTTTTTATCTTCACGCTGTATTCCGCACATAGCAGGGTAGGTAGAAGGAACCTAATGTTCATTCAGTTCTACACTTTCCGCCATATTCGGAGGTATTACATGTTAAGCGGCGGAACTTAACGTGCTTTGCCCTAACACCAGAGTGAAAGAAATGAAATATTAAATACTTCAGTTGCTCCAGTGAGAATCGAAGCCACAACCAGTCACGTTTACAGTCACACTTTGTTACTCTGCACCACGACTGGCCTCGGACTCGACTCGGAATATTACGTTGAATTATTTATTAGAAAACTATAGAATAAGACACAATCGGTAGATTCATACGATGGGCAAACAAAGCTCCTATAGCCTACAGCTGATATAATCAGCGACGACTGCCAAACTCGCAAATGACTTGAAAAAAACAACAATATAACAATAACAAAGGAAGATTGTATTTACCTGACTAACTTTTGAAGGGACTCCTCGAACCCTCACACTATCTTAGTGATATTGGTCAGAGCTTCATAAACTCTGACATTATAGACAAAAGCTTTTAAACAGTTCTTAAAACAATATGTAATGAAATAGTCAGTCGTGGCCCAGTGGCACAAGAGTGTAACTGTAAACGACTGGTTGTGGGTTCGATTCCCACTCGAGGAATGGAAATTATATTTCCATTTTCTTCGCTTTGGTGTCGAGGTAAAGCGCGGCGTTAAGTTCCGCCACTTAACACGCAAGCCTCCGAATTCGGCGGAAAGTGGGGAACGGAGTGTCTTAACACTAGGTTCCCTCTGCCTACCCTGCTGTGTGCGGGATATAGCGTGAAGCTATTTAATTTATTTTTTTAATGAAATAGTCTAGATAATGCCATTATTGATGTTGTCGTTATCGACACAATAAATATGAAATAAAAAATCCATAGCGAATACAGGTACGGAAGAAGGTCCGTAGAATCGTGTAACTCAATATTTTAAAAAGAAAATAATATCTTATATGATATAAAAATCACCTAGCATTAGGTAAGCCCTGCGCATTCTCTATGGAATGGTCTGCCTATTTATAAATAAAATTTAGAAAAAAGATAACAGTTGCAGTCTAATGTTGTGTGTACCCCACCAGTAAGCAAATCAAAACGTCGTGGGTTGAGTCTGTCAGTCTTATCACCATTTCGTAACTCCTCCACTTAAACTGACTCAACGTAGTTGTTTACAAGAAGTTTTAATAACTTACTACACGATAGTAATTATATTTGGTCCCACTGGCGCGTGGTCCGGCGTTAGGGCAGCAACACATCAGTCACCGCTATCTCGGGTCATAACTACAATGTATTATACATTTCTTAATATATTAATGGCCTACATTTCAGGCCTACAAGGTTAAGCTTGAGTATTTATTTGGTGAACTGGTTCAGTATATATAGGTGCGTATTTGATTATCTGACGTAATAGCGTCACATTGTATCCCGCACACAACAAGGTAGGTAGATAGAACCTAGTGTTAAGACTCTGTTTCCTATTTTCCGCCGAATTCTAGAGGTATTGCGTCTTAAGTGGCGGAACTCAATCATCGTCGCGCTTTGCCTCGACATCTGAGCGAAAAAAAAGTGGGGAACAAAATGTCTTAGCACTAGGTTCCCTAAGTTAGAGTTTTTTTTAATATTTTATAATTATGTTTTTTACTGTAATTATTGTGCATTAAGTGATATTTTCAAGGTATGCTTTTAAACATACTGCACATATAGGTTCTATAAATCAAATGTGCTCCATATATGATTAAAATACAATATTTATCTCTTGTGATCTTTTATAATGTTGCAACATAATTATGCTATTTAATATATTATGAGCATTTACTTTTTATATTTACGCGGAACCCAAAACATGAACAAATCCCACAAATGAAGGTGATTAGTAGGGAATATTTTAAAAGTGATTTGCATAGAGCGCTCCACGCCGCTTAGTTTAACTGAATCAACGAATTAATGCGCGCTCTTGTGGTAATTGTAACTGCTGTAGTACAGGAGGCGGCCGACACACAAGTTGATGTTATTTACCTTTTTTAGTGATAACTGTCTCCAATTCCAGAAGGATTCACTAATTCTGTTAAGACGTTCCGCTTCCCGCCTCCTGTCCAATTTCGAGACGTCACTTACTGAGTGGTGAAATTCAGAACTATATGTTGCCTTTTAAGTTCGTTTCGTTTCTTTTGTCCAATAGAAAATAATTTTTATATATGTTTTTATATAAATATATATATATATATATTTAGTGAAATGTAAATATTTATGTAATACTATACATATTTACAAATAGTTAATTATATATGTCGGCGCAAGGCGTAGCGCCATCTGTTATAGTTGTATAGTCGTGTCTATGACTCGACTTGTCAGGTGTCAGATGGCCTATGACTAATGCGTAGTGGCAGAAACTTGTTAGTAAGAAAAGGTTATAAAAGCAGTCGTCGGCCTGGCTGTTGGATAGTTGAGTTGAGTTGAGCCGCGGTAGTGCTAGTTACTAGGCGGGACGCCCTGTCCCTGTGTGTTTCTAATATAACGTGATTAAGTGTAAGTTCGGTGGTGAGAGGAACTCGGGCAGTGGAGGTGAGTGTTTATGCATTATAAAGGACGTCCTTAAGCCTGCACTTGGGTCACAAGCCCCAGGCACTGCTTTAGAGTTCCTCTCCCTGTAATCGTGATGGGTTCGGTGCCCCGTAGTGTCTATTACGTATCGTTATTAATATGCGTTCGTGTAGTGTGTAATGTTATAATACGCTCCTGGCCCGTTGCCTACGCCCAAGAACCATTCCTGACGATTATCAATCTACATACGTATTCGTTATGTGTTACTTATATCATAAGTGAGTTATATCATCATCTTAAGATAGTCTACATCAGAAGTGAGATATATTATTATCATTTTTATATCATTATTTTAATTCTACATCAGAAGTGGGATCGAAGGGCCTAAAAGTTGTGTAATATATCGTGTAAAGTTTAAAATATCGCGGAGTGTTAAGTGTTGTAATCAGTAGAAGGTTTATTGAAGCTGAAGTGATAGTCCACATCACGTTTTGCACTCGACCGATGGAAATACTGCGGGAAGTATAATCATCATCGGGTGAGCTCGTTCTATTTTTTGTTAACTATTCACGTTAGTTTGAAAGAATTTGTGCTATAGAAGGTAGATAAAGAAACTTAACGGTTTACCAGTAGAAATTGATTATTTAAGCGGCAACATGGAGTGTAGAAATCGGTCACTTTTCCCCGTAAGGTTGATATCTTAGTATTAGTTGTACGAGTATAGTAAAAAGATGATCTTTTGTTTTATAAGATTGTAAAAAAAAGGGTATTAGTGAAAAGGGTATTATTAATAAGTCTAACGCGGCGATAGTTGTTCAAATAGGTAGTTGCGTAGCAGTATAAAAGCGTATTTTGAAAAAGTAGATGCTCATAAGTGTAAGAAAGTAGAAAGATGTGTGTGCTTTGGTTTTATAGAATTTTAAAAGTAAAAATGGGTAGTCTTGAAATAAATGTAATGAAGTGATAATTGTTGAAATAAATAGATGTGTAATGATATAAGTGCCATAAGTGTAATAAAAAGTGAAATAGAATTAAGTAAAGAAAAAAAAGTAGTAAACGTATTATAAAAGGTTTAAACGTAAGAATCATTGATACCTTCATTTTTATGAATTTACTGCCACTATTTAGTAATTAAGTTTTATAATTTGTTAAAGTTAGAAGTTCAACAAGATTTGATGTACTCTCGAGTTCTTTATTTTACCCATGTTGCGTACAATAGTTCTTTTGCAGAGTTAATGCTTAATGCGACATTTGTTTTAGTATGGTTGGGATCTTAGCTCGAGATTACTTCAAATTATGTAGTGGTTAGTGGCTGACCGTGTCGGCGGGTATCTATGATAAGAGTAAAGTCGGTTAAAGCGAGTAAAAGAACGTAATAAAAGAAAAAAAAAAGAAAAAAAAAAGCAAAAAGAAAAAAAAAGAAAAAGATTGAAAAAAAAAAACCAAGTAATATAAGAAAAAAATGTAGGAAACAGTCATTGAAGGGAATCCGGTCCAATGACTCGGCTAAAGGGATTTCCGGTCTAGCTGAAGGGTTTACCGGACCAGTGAATTGTTGTGTCACGCTGAAGGGTTTACCGGGCCAGTTAACTATTGTGTTACGCTGAAGGGTTTACTGGACCAGCAAATTACTGTGATATGCTGAAGGGCTTTGCCGGGCCAGCAGACGATTGTGATATGCTGAAGGTTTAGCGGGACCAGCGGATCATTGTAAGGTTACAAAAAAAACACCAGTTATAGATTTATGAGTATCAGGATGATCGAACGGGTTGTTATCTTGTACCTTGATGCTCGGAAGACGCTCGAGGACGAGCGTACGTCAGCATGGCCGTGTCGGCGCAAGGCGTAGCGCCATCTGTTATAGTTGTATAGTCGTGTCTATGACTCGACTTGTCAGGTGTCAGATGGCCTATGACTAATGCGTAGTGGCAGAAACTTGTTAGTAAGAAAAGGTTATAAAAGCAGTCGTCGGCCTGGCTGTTGGATAGTTGAGTTGAGTTGAGCCGCGGTAGTGTTAGTTACTAGGCGGGACGCCCTGTCCCTGTGTGCTTATAATATAACGTGATTAAGTGTAAGTTCGGTGGTGAGAGGAACTCGGGCAGTGGAGGTGAGTGTTTATCGATTATAAAGGGTACCCTTAAGCCTGCACTTGGGTCACAAGCCCCAGGCACTGCTTTAGAGTTCCTCTCCCTGTAATCGTGATGGGTTCGGTGCCCCGTAGTCTCTATTACGTATCGTAATTAATATGTGTTCGTGTAGTGTGTAATGTTATAATACGCTCCTGGCCCGTTGCCTACGCCCAAGAACCATTCCTGACGATTATCAATCTACATACGTATTCGTTATGTGTTACTTATATCATAAGTGAGCTATATCATCATCTTTAGATATTCTACATCAGAAGTGGGATATATTATAATATCATTTTTATCTCTTTTACATCTTACATATATATATATATATATTTATATATATGTTTTTATATAAATAGTGGAATTAGAATAATATACTCAGACATTGTGTTTCGCTACCATAATAGTAACAATTATTTGACTTAACTTAACTTTTACATATCTTTCACGTGTGTTACTAGCTCTTCTTTCTTGTTTTTGTCCTCACATTTAAGATATATGTTTCTTTCAATTTCGAACTTACAGATTTCGAAATTCAACTTTGTGAAAATGCAAAAATATAAAATAAAAGTACTACTCGGATAATTCATAGATAAAGATAATCTCAAACTATTTGGTAATTTCTCGTCATTCTTTCAAATTCACAGTTTTTTCCACTGAGCAGATCAGCCATACTCCTTTACATTCCAACTAAAATTGGAACCAGGCTGGAATCAATATTTCGTCTGCCGAAACAGAGAAATGAAATCTGAGTAGGGATCAAAACAACAACAATTTTAACTGAATGTTTAAAAATTTTAATTAAATAAACAAATTTTAACGAATTTATTAGCCAAATAAGAAGTTGGTCGCCTCCTAGAGTAGAACAGTGGGCGTTCAGTAATGCAAGGTAAACATCGCGCGACGCACGGCAAGCGCGCATTACCCGCTTTCGGCACAACGGACGCGCGGTATACATACACTAATATGTTCAATTAATTAAAACATTCACATTTCTATATAGGAGCAGCTTGACGTGATTTATCTGCACGTTTGTTATGTAAGGGCGTCAATTTTTTTTGTATATAGAAAGCGGCGAAATTCTGGTATAAAATACTATTTTTTGCCCACTAAGTGCTACATTTGCGTATTTATTTTTTTGAAAACCCATTTTTAATTTTTTTTCTACGTTTATTTAAATAGAACAAGGAATATAGAGAATATATGAGTCACAAACTCGAAAATATCAATATTTTTAGAATTGGCAGGTAATATTAAAATTGAGCAATAACTCAGCTGTTCATCAAAGAGATTTTTTTTAGCTTTATCGCACACAGCAGGATAAGCAGAGGGAATCTAGTGGTAACTCCGTTACCCACTTTTCGCCAAATTCGAAGGCATTGCGTGTTAAGTGGCGGAAGAAAATGGAAATATTAAACATTTCCACTCCTCGAGTGGGAATCGAATCCACATCGAATCGTTTTACAGTCACACTTTGTGCCTCTCTTAGAGATGAATAAACAAAGGTACCATAAAAAATAATATAGCGTTTATGTAAAGATATTTAGCTTTAAAGCTAAGATTAAGATTCATCTGAAGTATTCGATGGATATAATCACCTACACAATTTTAATTTTCATTGACTATCAAAAGGCCTTCGATACAATATCACATTTAAGCATATGGGAAAGCCTCGAAGAGCATGGAGTTGAAGAAATATATATAGAGATTATCAAAAGCCTATACAGTAATAACAAGGGCAGAGTCAAACTAGAAACCGTTGGCCCCAGCTTCAACATACAGAGGGGAGTCAGACAAGGCGACCCGTTATCACCTAAAATATTTATAGCAGTCCTTGAATTCATAATAAACAAACTAGATTGGAGTAAAACAGGTTTATACATACAAGGCTCTTACTTAAGCCATCTAAGGTTCGCAGACGACTTGGTGCTATTGTCAGAAAGAAGCAGTGAGTTGCAGCTCATGATTGAATCCTTGAGCATTGCTAGTTCTAAAGTCGGTCTAGAAATTAATTACAGTAAGACCATGGTAATGTCAAATAGCACCCAAAAACCAATAATGATTAACGACAAACCGCTCACCTATGTAGAAAACTACATCTACTTAGGAAAGAAAATTAGCTTCGATAGTAGAAATAATGAAACTGAAATAGAAAGAAGAGTACAACAGACGTGGAATAAGTACTGGAGCTTAAAAGAAATCTTCAAAAGTAATATGCCCACAACTATCAAAACAAAAGTAATGAACTCATGCTTATTACCATGCTTAACATATGGTTGCCAGACATGGAAATTCACTGTTAAACCAAATCAAAAAATCACTACCTGCCAACGTGGAATGGAGCGCAGCATGCTCAAAATAAGATAAGTAGACAAAATAAGACATACCAAAATTAGAAGCATAACTAAAGCAACAAATGCTTTAAGGTATGCTCAGAGACTAAAATGGAAATGGGCAGGCCATGTTGCAAGACTTACAGACAATAGATGGACCAGGAAGACGACAACATGGCGCGGCCCGCAGGGAAAGAGAAGAAAAGGGAGACCTTTAACACGTTGGGAAGATGAAATAAAGAGATTAGCCGGTCCATGCTGGATGCAGCTCGCACAGGAGAGAGAAAAGTGGAGCACCTTGGAGGAGGCCTTTACCCATTAAAGGGGTTCCTGGGAACTGGATATAAATGGAATCCAAATAAATTTAAATCCTAATAAATTATAATTACTTAGAGATTAAATTTTAAGTGAAGTTTAACTTTAAATATACACATTAAAACTAATTGATTATTTATCATATACTTAAACTAAATTAAAAATAAGATTTAAATCCTACACAACATTATATATTTAAAACTATGAAAAAATTAAGTGTATTGCTATTTAGTTAAAGGGCATTAAAAGTTAAAGCTAAATTTTATTAAATAATTTACTTGCCCACATCTAAAATATTCAACTGTAATACAGATTACATAATAATCACTTAAACTGTAAATATAGTTAGTTTACATATACACATATGTAGTTTGTTAGTGATTAGAGTTGTGATACATAGTTTGTTAGTGCTTGTATATATTTGGAAGTGTGTATATAATATGTAAGTTTACAGGAAATTAAAAGGCTTTTTTATTTTTTATTTATTTATCACCTACCCATGTAAGTATAATTAATTCTTACATAATATGTATTTTTTTTCTGTTCTCTTTTCTCCGTTTCCACTGGAATCTGAATGACTAAATTAATGTTAATAACAATAGTTTCAGATATTTTCCCACATTACAAAATATATAGTTAAAGAAAGACATGACGCTCCGTATTCCACTTTCGAAAACAAACATAATAATTAAATTAACATATGTATAATTGTGTGTCTAAATACAAGTAAAGTAGTTTTTATCAAAAGCAAAATTTACCAGAATAAAAATATTAGGAACACCTTCTATATGTAAAGATAACATTCACATTCACAACAAAGTCATTTGACTTTTAGTTTTCTAAATATTTCAATAAATTGAACACTCAATATATTTCAATTCAATTTAATATAATTATAATTAGTATATAATATGGGCAATGAATAAGTGCCAGAGCCATCTGTTATCGAGTGGAAGTACTAAAGTACACAATACATATATTTTTATCTCTTAAAATTTGTGTTTAAAAATGTCATTGTGTAGGCTAAAACCGGGATAGATGCCGCAGCGGGAGAGATGCCCCATTTTCAAAATACCTAACTTCCCGAACTCGCGACTAAAGAATAATTGTGCAAATAGAAGCCGCAGTCTACCCACACCTCGGGTATCCACGGATATTCGAGTAGTAAGGTCGCGTTTCCCACGTGTGAGCAAATATCTCCACGGCAAAATGCATGAACGCGTCAAAGTTTTACAGGTTAATATTGTGCGTTGTATAACTTTATAATGAGTAATCAATTCTGTTATATTTTATAATACGTCGATATATTGCTTCATTAGGTGTGCATCTAGGTGTAGATAGATTTTATTTCGTTAATCATTTACTTAAAAATCACTTTGGCATCTATCCCTATCAAAAAGGATAGTTGCCCTGATTTTTCGAGGTATAGGCCTTTAGGGGCATCTATCCCTTCATACTCATAAAGTTAATGAGGTATAAGTATATATTTTTAATTTGAGTATATATTTTTGAAATTTTTTTTTTGTGAATTTATTAAATTAGCATTTTTATGTTTTAAGTATTTTTTATCTGAAAACTTTTTACTGACTAGGTCTACTATGCCACAAAAATATAAAAGAAAGGAAAGAGTGCGAGCTCGAGTATGTTCTTGGACTGCAGAGAAACTATAGTCAGCTTTTGATGAAATGGATAAAAAAAACCAGGGATACATGAAATATCCCAACAATTTGGAATGCCATCGCTACGATATATATGTATAGATAAGATGCAATCCGACTGGATACAATGTGTAATGTGTAAAAACTGGCTATATGAAACCTGTACACTTTATAAAAATTATTGTGCAAGATGCGGAATAATAAAAATACAATCTAGCCAAATTTAAATGGAAATTGGAATAACGAATAATTATCATTTGAGATAGTTTGAGAATTAGAATAGATAATTAAAAACAGAATAAAGGAGAGAATAAATAAGACATGACAAAATTATAAGTGAACTACTGCGTTTTTTTTTAATATAAAAATGTATAATTGTTCAATGTGGATGTTAGCATTTTTAATATTAACGATGACGAAATTATTCCTAGTAAATTGTTGTTGTAAATTTATATTATTTACAGCAACTATTTATTAAGAATTGTAATTTTGTTGCAAAATTTTATTTATTTAATGTTTTTTGTTCCCTCCGTATAAAGGGCATCTATCCTCCTCAGTTTTTTCATAGTGGGGCAACTATCCATATAGGTAGGCATCTATCCTCAAAATTTATGTCTCACGAAAAGATATTTTTTACAAAATCTGTGTGTGATTTGTTAAAAAAAAATTAAAGTATTTCATCACAAAGGATTGAGCTATCTAAATACATAAAAATTATTCGTAGAAAATGTATATTTATTTAATTAGGAGGCTATTTCAAAAAGTGGGGCATCTATCCCGGTTTTACCCTAGATGATTTGATCATGCCAAAAAAATTAACAATGTTTTTGAATTAAGGCTATATTTTAACATGAATAAAAAAGTAAAGATTAATATTATTTTTGTATCATTAAGGGCGCACTTTATTTCATGCTTTATTTCATAAATAAATCAAATAAATCATATCGAGATTAAAATTCCATATAAAAATATTAAGGTCATAATTTGCAATAATTCATATGAATGAAATAATGTAAAGCAAAAATAATAACCCAGTAGTAAACTAAGCCAGTTTGTTAAAGAAACTATCACCAAAGTGTTATCCTACCACTTTTTAATTACACGCCGCGTCGCCCGGAGCGCCGCGCGGGTGCGGGGGGCGCGGCGGGGCGCGGCGGGGCGGGGGGGGGAGAGGGGAGGAGAAACAATTTGCAATTCAAAGCCGCTGAAAAAACCCTAAAACACCCGACACACAGCCCTTTGGCACTCGCTTAAGCATAAAAGCATTGATAGAGTCGATTAATATAAATTAATTGAAATATTTAATAAACTCGTACTCGTGGGGAACGGAGTGTCTTAACACTAGGTTTCCTCTGCCTACCCTGCTGTGTGCGGGATATAGCGTGAAGCTATATATATAACTCGTACTCGTCAAATATTATAGTATTTTAGAATAGAAGTACTATGATACAGTAAATATCATAGTAATGATACAGTAAAACAGAAAAGATATAGCATCTTTTCTTTGAACTTCGGAACTGACGGAACATGATAGTAACCGACATGATTTTCAATTTGAACCTATTTGAAAAATGTATAATATTTAGATCAATTACATATTTCCAAACTTGCAAATCAACGCTTAAAATTAACGTAACGTGGAGAACAGAATACCCTAAAATAGGTTTTTCTTATATCCTTCATAGAAGACAAAGAAAGAAGTAAATCGAAATCAAAGAATAAACTATTTCTATTATTCACATGTATACTGTAAGAATGTCAGACATTACATTGTCTGGCTGTAACCGCAACGGTTGTGGGTTTGATACCCACTCGGAGAAATAATTATATTGAAATTTACATTTCTTCGCTCTGTACTTAAAACAAAGTGTGGCGTTAAGTTCCGTCAGTCAACCGGCAATGTCTTGATTTTGGGCAGAAAGTGGAGGATAGTATGTCTTGACACAATGTTCTCTTTGACTGAGAAACAGCATGAAGCTATTTTAAACAGCGTTAAAAACTCAGTTGAAAAGAATTTTTAAATCGATCGACGATCCTTGTTTACGGTAACCTCTGAAAAACGTACATCCTGGGGATAGATAAGTGTTGAAAAATTTCATAGATGTATTTACATAATAATTGTCGAGTATACATATTGAAGTCAATATAAAAACAAGTTTTGGCTCGTCTTTTTTTTATTTTCTAATTGCATTACAGTAGAAACTCGCTAAAGAGAACTAATTTTATCGTCAGTCATCCGGATAATGGAATGTATAAAAAACGTTTTTATTAAAAATAACCAATACATTTTGAAATGAAACTATTTTTAACCGGATTAATCGCGTATATTATTGGTATTCGAAAATACATTTTTAGAAACCCGACGTTTCGAACACTTTACAGTAGTCCGTGGTCACAGGTAGGCTGAGGTGGCATTCGTCTGTCAGTTGATACATTATTATATCAAACTACCGCCAACGATTTCTTAGTTGCCTCGCGTACTGCCCTGGATTCTTGCAGAATGAGCTGACTGTATCATGCCCTCTGGTGTGGTGATTTTGAGACTTCAAAGTTTTTAGAATTGGGTCCCAGGTGGTAGAAAGTTTCCAACCGTCTTCTCTATTGAAATTTGGATGTTTTTGTATTTCAATAGCCTCGCGGATCATTCTAGGGATATATCTATTTTTCAATCTCTCCTCAAAGTCCTCCAGCTCTCAGCACTGCACCCTGTCTACCAAGAATATATAAGCGGTATGTAGATGATACTTTCACAATTTTACCTACAGATAACATTTATATATTCTTAAACCATCTTAATTCTATTAATAACAATATCCAATTTACAATAGAATTAGAGGCAAATAATTCTTTAGCTTTCCTTGATGTTTTAGTAATTAAAAATCCCAATGGCACAGTAGGCCACACAGTGTATAGGAAACCCACCCACACTAATAGATATCTCAATGGTGAATCTCACCACCACCCTACACAGTTATCTACCGTTGGCAAATCTTTGTTTCAGAGAGCCCACCACCTCTGCGATGCTGAACACCTAGGGGACGAGCTTCGACAGGTGAAGAATGCCCTTCATCAGAACAAGCTGCCAGTTCCCCGCCAGCGTCGTGGGAAGACCAACAAGCCGCTCACAGTGGAGAGACAACCAGCACTTCTACCTTATGTGAAGGGAGTTACAGACAGGATTGGCAACATCTTAAGAAGAGCTTCGATAAAAACTATATTTAAGCCTAACAAAAAAGTGAGCCAGTTCTTGAGACCAGTTAAATGTAATATTCCTTTACAGTGTGCAGGTGTATACAAACTAGACTGTGACTGTGGCTTATCTTACATTGGCCAAACAAAGAGGAGCATCGGTACTAGGGTGAAGGAACACATCTCCGATATCAAGAATGGGCGTGCATCAAAGTCAGCTGTGTGTGAGCATGCTACGGTAAGCCCAACCATTACATAAGGTTTGATAAACCACATATCCTCGCTAGGGAAAATAGATATATCCCTAGAATGATCCGCGAGGCTATTGAAATACAAAAACATCCAAATTTCAATAGAGAAGACGGTTGGAAACTTTCTACCACCTGGGACCCAATTCTAAAAACTTTGAAGTCTCAAAATCACCACACCAGAGGGCATGATACAGTCAGCTCATTCTGCAAGAATCCAGGGCAGTACGCGAGGCAACTAAGAAATCGTTGGCGGTAGTTTGATATAATAATGTATCAACTGACAGACGAATGCCACCTCAGTCTACCTGTGACCACGGACTACTGTAAAGTGTTCGAAACGTCGGGTTTCTAAAAATGTATTTTCGAATACCAATAATATACGCGATTAATCCGGTTAAAAATAGTTTCATTTCAAAATGTGTAATAATCGCGAAAACAAAAGATCAAATTAACCAATACATATCAGTAATATGTAGAATATATTTAGAACACATGTCAACTATTACATATAGTTGACATGTGTTCTGTTGTCTGTAGTTAGGCTGCGACTTTTCAAGGAAGTTATTAAAGATAATTGGTGGTGACCAGTCTGGATAATAGCAATCGAGCCTTGTTGTATTAGCTTACCCAGTGGCCAATATACCGTGTTAATAAAAAATAGACATCTGGATATTTAAGTTACTAGTACTAAACTAAACTATAGTGTAAACTATAGTATCAAACTACTACTAACACAAATAATAGTGATACTATTATAATTATACATTGAGTAAGCAATATCGACTCTACAGCTCCCATGTGCCGCGGGACGTTCTCTCGGAGGTGAATTTCGTTAGCTTTCATTTGTTTTGGCGTAATTGCTGCAGATATGAGGACGATCGCCCCCGCCCGCCCTCCGCCGCACTCCGCCCCCCGCGCCTTATTGCCTCGGCCAGACTTTAACCAGTTTATTAAACCTTTGCTAAACTGTTTGTGTATATTGATGTTACTTTACTACTGTCGATGTGTATAAAAAATATTCCACTAAGTATTATTTTGTTAAGATTGCTCATTTAAAATTAGAGTAAGCAAAGTTCTTACCTTGACCTCAAATATCATGAATTGGGCACGAGATATTCAGAGCGAACCAATTTTCGTGACATTTGAACAGTGTTGATTTTTGATATACTAATAATAACCAACATTCAGCAGCTCGTAAAGATTTTATTACTTATAATAGTATTAAATTGTAGTACACTATTCTGATTTAGTGTATATTTTTTATTGATTTACTTAAAATTTACCACATTAGGTTGTTAAATTGTTAATATATGTACATATGTATATACCTATGTATATACCAAAACCACTTAACACAATTTTAACTTTAATTTATACAATTTGATGAAAAAAAAAATGTGTTCATAAATAAATATTTAGACTACGCTTATATTTATGTAATTGAAATGTTTTATACCAAAATAACAATTAAGTTCAAAATTATAATGAGCGTAATGTGTGATAGCGACATCTATCTATTACTTTCATAGTGTCACAGACATTTTAACTAAATAATTAGAAAGCGCCATCTAGCGTGGAGTAGCAAGGATATATTTAAGTATAATGTAATGGAGATGTCGCCTTATTTTGCTTTTAGATAATAATTTATTGTTCTAATACATTTTTTAAGAAACTGTTCAAATAAAAATAAACTTTAATAATTAAAAAATCAGCTTATCAGATACTTAAAGATGAAGTCCACTTGCATAAAAAAGACCCTACTCTAATTTTACTTCTAATATACTTAACTATTTCATTTTTATAACAACCTTTTAGAAAAAACAAATTAATTATGAAAATTGAATATCAACTGTAATCACAATTACCAGTTGCATCTCGCCTTACCAATATCTTCAAATATTTTCGCAAGTAATTTCATTTAGTTGTTAAAATAATTCTAAAGAGGGCGTGACTTTTGACACGTTAATGAGATATTTTTTTGCAAGTTATTTAATTTGTGTTTGAGACACTCCGTTCTCCACTTTCCACTCAGTTATAATATTTCGTGTGATGTATTATAAGCCACAACCAATAACCCTTATCTACGTTGTAGTTCAAATCTATTTTAGTAACTGTTTTTCGTGACACAGAAATGAAATCTATTTTTTGTTTGTATGTCATGTAAAGTATGTGCGAAATTAAATTTAACCTATTAATTATGACTGTAACCGTAACTAACTTGCTACATACACTTTACAATGTTTTGTGTCAGTTTTCTAAGTATTATTATTGTTTTCTTTTTAGCATAACGATGGATCCCTCACATAGTAGGGTAAACAGGGGGAACCTGATGTTAGGCACTCCGTTCCAGATTTAACGCCGAATTTTAGTATCGGAACTTAATGCCTCATTTCGTCTCGACACTAGAGCGAAGAAAATGGTTTTAAAGATATTTTCATTTCTCTAGCGGGAGTCGAACCCACAGTTTGTAACCCTGCGTCACAACTGGCTTCTAGATTTTATTATGAACTTAAAATATAACATATATTCTAAGTATGACTCTAACGACTTATTCACTTCGGTTTTTTTAATAAAGTATTTCATTCAAGATGCTTTTTTTAAATATCTTTTGTATTTTTTATCTTTTTCGTCAATTCATTGCATATTTCATTATTTCTGACATACAACTATTTTAGTCAGTTCTCTGGAAGACATTCAAGAACAACAGAACACAAAATAAAATGAAAACGTGGGAAAAAGTCAGTTTTATTTTTTTAATTTTAAATAAACATTTTTATATCAAAAATATTTCATTAAATTGAACTTGAACCTCTTAAGTGTAATAGTTAATAAATATTTACTGAATGTTTCAACGTCACTGCGCGTCTTTGTAGTAGTTACCCACGAGATGGACTTTTTATTTAAAATAACTCTTTCATAATGCAAATGAAACAAAAAAAAAAAGATATATAGGTATACTAATTGTACGATTTTTGTTCAAAATTTAAACTCTTGTTAATCTCACGCGTCTTTTGTATTTGATATATGAAATATAAATATTGCCGTAAGTGGAGATTAAACCCACCACCTCCGACGTTATAATCGGAAAATATACTTGCAATGTCTGAATGACGTCATTGAATTTTTGTCTTGTAAGCAAGTAACATGTAAGTAGGTTAGAATAAGGCACATAATTATACTCCATTTTGTATTAAAAGATATTAGTCTCAGTAACTCGGCTCACTTTGATAACATTTAAGAATTGTAAAGTTATCAAAGTGCGCCGGTAAGTGAAATAGAGATCTTTAAACTCAAACTCGACTCATAATTGGACTCAAATTCGCAAAACACACAAACACAAATTTAATGTTTTGTTATTAAATTGGCATATCCTTAATTCACTGGTGATTATCCACATATCTTTGCAGTATTTGGCATCCTCAGTAGCAAGTCCATTGGCTCTTATGTTCCGCTTCACGATGTCCAGCTATCGCTATCTTAGGTGTACGAGGGAATAATCGGCATATATCACAAGCTACGAGGGCTGACCCTGATGTAAGCCGAAACAGTATCTAACATTACATTGAACAGAAACGGAACCATGGTGGACCCCTATTGTAGACAGAAAGGGTTTAGAGTCGCCTTCAGTAGTTCTAAATATCAGACAAAAATATAAATTATACAGTGAGGGGCATCAAAGTGTGACTGTAAAGTGACTAGTTGTGGGTTCAATTCCCACTCGAGGAGAGGAAAAATGTAATATTTTCATTTTTTTCGCTTCGCGGACAAAGCGCGACGTTAAGTTCCGCCACGCTAACAATGAACACGCAATGCCTCCAGAATACAGCGGAAAGTGGGGAACAGAGCGTCTTAACACTAGGTATCTCTCTACCTACCCTGCTGTGTGCGGGATACAGCGTGAAACTAAAAAAAATACAATAATTATACAAAGTTACATCACTCACTAATAATATACACGTATAAGACAAGTCGTAAACTAACACTAAAGGTTACTTACATCCATATACGAGTACGAGTATACTACTTACTAAGTAAATCCTCGTTAGTTGCAAGACATGACCCCGCATTACGGCATTACGGCGTTACGGAGTTACGGAGTGTAATGAAATCTGCAACAACATGCACTCCGCAGCGAGCGCCGAGTCGCCGCTGAGTAAGTATATGTGACGACGTCTGTAAACCATACGATGTGGGTGACGTACGATTTCATATAAAATAAAAAAATATATATTTTTGGTTTATTAGTAATAGTGATACATATAATAATTGTAGTTTGTAAAAATAATATGATTATTAGTAAGGATATTGAATTTTTAACCAATATACATGATATAATTCGTTTTTAAAATAATAAATAAAACACATGCTCTTAACTTAATGTGAATTTTTATTTGTACATGTTTTTTAGCTTTACAGTGTATGTCATATTTGTACATAAGATTATACAATAAGACATTTAAGTTCTAATGATGAATGAAATTTTAATATTGAAACTAAAATTTGTTTCATACCTATTCAGCTAATATTCTTCAATTGTTATGTTTTACATGAAACAACGCAATATGTAATAACTTATAGACATTAATTCACAATCGTATAGCTTTTATATATAAACTTAGAAATGTATCAATAATAAAAAAACAATATTATTTAGTAAGTTTATATAATTTTAAACAATTTGTATAATTATGATAATATTTTAACTCTCTACGATATCGTAAACTGTAAACGAGTGGGCAGCGCTAACGCGACCCTAAGGACAATTTAATAAAGAAAGCTGAGCTCTGCCGCCTCTACGCCGCTACGCCTCTACGCCGCTACGCCACCTCTACGCCGCTACCCGCTACCCTTAACGACGTTTGTAAAAATATCCGCAGACACACTGTTAAGGGGCAGTTAGTTTGAATGATATATTAAATTATGTATATGAAAAGTGGCCAGTCGTGGCCCAGTGGCACAAGAGTGTGACTGTAAGCGACTGGTTGTGGGTTCGATTCCCACTCGAGGAGTGGAAATTATATTTCCATTTTCTTCGCTCTGGTGTCGAGGTAAAGCGCGGCGTTAAGTTCCGCCACTTAACACGCAAGCCTCCGAATTCGGCGGAACGTGGGGAACGGAGTGTCTTAACACTAGGTTCCTTCTGCCTACCCTGCTGAGTGCGGGATATAGCGTGAAGCTATTTAAATTATGTATGAAATATATGAAAAGAATGTCAGAATTGAATGTCTTAACATACGAGTAAGGTTCTCTCTACCTACCCTGCTGTGTGCGGAATACAGCGTTAAGCTAAACAATAAATTAATAAATATAGAAAGAATTTATTTTGTTATATGCAAATGTTATTATTTGCTTCATATTATCCCTAATTGACATAAGTTAATTTTTTAACTACTAAACTAGTCTAATAATGTCATGTAATCCTAGTTATAGTACAAACTTTGTTGTTATTTTTTATCTATTACTAACACTTTTATGACTCCTTCGGTTTAATTAAAATGTAAAACTTATTCGTTTGTACGAGTATTTAAGAAATTTATTTTATAGAATCTTATCACGCTGTATTCCGCACACAGCAGGGTAGACTGAAGGAACATAATGTTAATACACTCCATTCCACACTTTCCGCCAAATGTTGCGTGTCTCTGTCAAGTGGCCCATCTCAACGCCGCGCTTTGCCTCGACAAAAGAAAACGAACGAAAATGAAATATTAAATATTTAAATACCTCGAGTGGAAATCAAACCTACAACCTGTCGAATTACAATAACAAATTGTGCTCCTGCGCTACGACTGGCCTTTAGAAATTTCATTTCAAAATGTTTATCGTCATAAAAAATAGATTATGAATATTTTTATGTCATAAGAGTTTGAATACAAAATGAGTATTATTCTTTCAGAATACCATTAACTTTTAAAATAATTTTTAATTTTAATCCAGTCATTAAACTGGCTTAAACTTAAAAATCAATTAGTATCAGTCTGAAAATGATTTTGCAACATTACAAAACGTAAATAACGTAAGAACCCACTTCAAAAATGTTCCAAAAAGTTCTGTACAACATTACAATAATTTATTTTAATATTTTTTAAATTTAATAATTAAATTAAAAGTTAAAAGTTTATACAAGCACACTCGCAGCAACTTGACCTTATCGCAGGGGTGCGGTCTCATAGAGTTTTATTTGCGCGTCGCCTTAACCCGCGCTCCAATATTAAATTCTGCAAGCCTCATCCCCCCACTCGCTAACCCTCCCCCTCCCCCTCCCATCCGCGCCCCCCTCCTCCCCCCTCGCCCACGTGCTACACGGATTACATTATGTACAAGTTATGTTAGTTTAAAGTTACCTGACTAGTGTTTTACTTGCCACGTAGTTAGTAAGTTCAGATGGTTTGCTTAGTATAGTTAAGTTTAGTTAGTTAGTTAGTTATATTTACATACATGAGATTAGAAACGCAGTTAATTTAAGATTCACATTAAACAATTATAAAGTTACTCGTATATTTGACCAGAAGCGGATTTATTCAACGCAAAGGTATAAAAGGGATCAACAATCGCACAATGAACCCCTTTAAATACTTCAATAACAATTAAAAAGAGAATTGCACAAAAAGTTGTTTGCAACAGTTGCCAACAAAACGTACAAAACTACGGCAAATCAAAACTTTTTCCTATTATGAGATCGAGGGATGTTTTAAAATGAATTACGCGGGAAGCTTTCAAAGATAAACAGTGTAGAAATTCTGGAATAAAAATACCTAAATGTATCTATATATGTAGGCGTAAATATATGTAGGCGCCAGTCGTGGCGCAATGGCAGAACCGTGTGAATGTAAACGACTGGTTGTGGCTTCGATTCCCACTCGAGGAGTGGAAATAATTATTATTGTCATTTTCCTCGTCTGGTATATAGGCAAAGCGCGGCGTTTAGTTCCGCCACTTCCGCCACAACACGCAACGCCTCCGAATTCGGCGGAAAGTAGGGAACAGAGTGTCTTAACACTAGGTTCCCTCTGCCTACCCTGCTGTGTGCGGGATACAGCGTGAAGCTATAAAAAAAATCTATATTTATAGGCAATGGATGTACTATCTATTGAATTTTTGGACCCTTAGAAACAAATTATAGAAAATTTGTCATAGAAAATTAGAATAAGCTTTTTATGATCATCTTTAGGAAATCCCAAAAAATTAAAAAAAATCATCCTAGCTAATCATTTTTTTCCTTATTCATCAATAAAGGCCGTATTTACAGTGTTCGCAATAATGAATTTGCAAGTAATAATTAAATTTTAACAATTCATTATTTGTTTGTGGGCAAATCACAAAAAATCGCAGTTAGTTGAAAATAGATTAGTTGTTGATTTTACACTACAAATACAATGACTTCATTGTTAATTCTGATTTTCTCAAAAAGAAATGATCGATTATTAGTATTTCATTGTTAATTGCAACTTAATTTTGCCAAACTCAAGTGCTTTGTAACACGTGGTAGGTGTAGTTAATTTACACACTATTTTTCATTTACAACACGAGAAAACAAAAAAAAATTATATGCTTATATATTTAGTACTTAAGAAAGCGAGGATTAAATATTATTTTTATAGTTTTACGTGATTTCTTACAAAACAGAGCTGTTAGAGAGAATGTAATATCAAGACATTACATTCTCCGTCCGATTTTCAGACAGTGCATGTTGAGTAGCAGAATCCTATGTCTTACTTTGTCTTGCTCACCGCTCACGATGTAATTAAATAATGGTCACGTCACCGAGTGGGTATCCAATCGCGAACAATCATGATTACAATCAGACGTTGTTCCACTGCGCCACGATGGCATCTAAGGATTAAATTATTATAGAATAACATTTAGTCAGGACCAGTCGTGGCACAAAGGTGCTAGGTGCGACTGTAAAGCGCCTGGTTGTGGGTTCCATTCATACTCGAGGAGTAGGATAATGTTTCCATTATCTTCCCTGGTGTCGAAGCAATGCGCGGCGTTAAGTTCCGTCGCTTAGTGAGTGTTACTTAACACTATGTTTCCTCTGCCTACCTTGTTGTGTGCGGGATACAGCGTGAAGCTAAAAATAAATAAATAAATTGCACAGACGTTGCTAGGCAACACGTCTGTTATGTATCATCGATTTTACTAGTAAAATTTAGTATAAAACATAAAAATTGTTCACTAAGCAGAGGATGTTTTAATAAATATTTCAACAACTGAGAATCGAACATGTAACCGTGGTGTAGACGTCACATTACTTTACTACTTTAATGGTCTTCAATTTTTTGTATGATTTATAAATATTAGAATTGTTTAAAGTAAAATAAAATAATCTGCAGTTTGATATCGCTATTAATGACAGCGTCGTCGTGGCACAGTTGGCAAGTAGTTGTGTTACGGAATTTCAAGGATTTGTGTTCACTGGATTATACTGAAGAATTTTTCAAAAGTCTTTAAAAAGTACACCACGTGGCTTGAAAAGGACTAAAACTGGTTATAGTTTGTCATTGGTACTTACTGTTTCAATTAATTTTTGATCTTAATTCATGTGAGTTTACACATTTGATCTATATTTATTTTATTTCTCTTGTCGTGAACTATATTTATTTATTTTTCGTCGTTCCGCCACTCAACGCAATGTCTCGATTTCAAGAGGAAAGTGGAGAGTGTCTTGACACTAGGTCCTCTCTGAACTACCCTGTTGTGCGGAGAAAATGCATTAAACTGGTGCTATATCGCTTGTAAGATAAAGTGCGGGGTTAAGTTCCACCATGTATCACGTATTACGAATGTGGAAATCAGAGCATACTAGTTCTATAGCTATCTCTGCCTATCCTACTATGTAACATATATTCCAAATTAATGTATTTCTTTTATTTAGCTTCATGCTATATCCCGCACAGCAGGATAGACAAAGTAAACCTAATTTTGAGACACTCCTTCCCCCACTTCCCACTGAATTCTGTAGGAAATATGTCTTAAGTGGTGAAACTCACAGTGCTTTGCCTCTGCACTAGACCAAAGAAAATGGTAGCAGTCAAAGCACATTACATTTTTTCCCTCCAAGCGTAGAAGTCATAGTGGACCTAGTGTGAATACAGTCTATCCTCAAGTTTCCGCCTAAAATGGAGATATTGTGTGTTAAGTGGAGGAACTCAACGCCGTGCTTTTCTTTGGTATCAGGGCGAAGAAATGAAAATATAAATATAATCATTTCCTCGGGTGGGAATCGAATGATAGGTGTGCGATGAATGTGGATCCATCGCGTTACAGTCACACGCTGTCCCACTGCGCCAAAACGGCCTCTAATGAAGCATTTTCATTTCCTCGGATAGGAATCGAACACACAACCAGTCGTGTTTACAGTCACACTCTCTACCCACAAGCCCGGACTGGCCTCAACGTTAAAATATTTAACAAAAGTCCGATCTGTTGTTAGTAACTAGTTAGTGATCGTTGTCGTCGCGTCGTCTAATAACAGATTAGTTGGAGACGCGCCAGTACATTTTTATCCCACTCCGCCCCGCGCACCGCCGCGTTACATATCGGTGATACAGCTGTTTATCTGCAGATAGCATTCATAGCTTTTACGATTGTTAAATAATAATTATGAGAATTTAATAGGGAAATATATTTTAAATTACACAGTACAATAAGCACAAAATATGGTACGTACCTAATTTTAAACTAAATTAAGAAATCTATGAATATCTTTTAGCGTGTACCTAATTAAAAAAAGCAAAAGTAGATAGAGTGAAATACTAAATTGAAAAGATTTTATTTATTTCATTTTATTTTATTATTACTATAAATACAAATTTTATAAAAGTGTAAGTAATTTAATTGTTACTTTATCCGCAATATATATAATACATATACCTATTACATACTCACGAAAAATGTACATATTATATTGCAGGTACTTTAAACTAATATTAATTCAATATACTTTGACTTCGATAATCTGACACAGCAAATCCGTTTACATTTAAAACAGACGTCGCTACAAATATTAAAGTTAAAAAAAAATCATAAACGAGTAACTCTACAGTGACTCTAAACTAACAAATGAAAGTAAGTAAAACGTTTTATAATCCTTTCACAAAGGAAGGGACAAAACAGACAAACTGACAACGAGACATCAATTACACAATGTTATTGTTTTCACATGAACAAGTCATTCAAATATATAAAAATCTTCACAAATTAAACTCTGTTCCCATAAAATAAGGATGAAATTTTTATCCCGTCGCTCTGTAAGCCTACTTAAGAGGGGTAGCGATGTCAAACAAAAAGTATATTATTAGGGTCTTTAAGCTAATACGTTGTCAACTACTGTGTCCACAGTTTTTTTAATAGCAACTTGTGTAAGCAATGTTACATTGATTTCGAATTACAAAGAGATATATTATAATTATTTTAATTTGTAGGGGCCAGTCGTGGCGCAGTGGCACAAACGTGTGACTGTGAAAGACTGGTTGTGGGTTCGATTTCCACTCGGGGAGAGTATAATTAATCTGGATAAAATAATTTAATTTAAAATTATGTAATGCTCTCGAAAAACAATGATTTTGTTATATGAAAAAGTTTGTATTCATCACAAACAAATAAATAAATAAATAAATAGCTTCACGCTATATCCCGCACACAGCAGGGTAGGCAGAGGGAACCTAGTGTTAAGACACTCCGTTCCCCACTTTCCGCCGAATTCGGAGGCTTGCGTGTTAAGTGGCGGAACTTAACGCCGCGCTTTACCTCGACACCAGAGCGAAGAAAATGGAAATATAACTTCCACTCCTCGAGTGGGAATCGAACCCACAACCAGTCGTTTACAGTCACACTCTTGTGCCACTGAGCCACGACTGGCCACGACACACAGGTTGACTTTAATCTGATAATATGAGTTCGAGTGTAGAAAGTAATGAGTAATTGGTAGCTGATATAGTATGCAGAGAGAACAGAATACTTCGCTGTCGACTTTCCTTCCAAATGAAATATATTATGTGTTGAGTTACAGAATCATAATATTGCCTAATTAAATAATTACTTTAAGCTGATTATTGAAATGCTACTTGATAAAGAGGAAGAGAGGTGAATAAAATGGCAAAAAAAATAATATTTTTTTATCCAAAATTATAAAATTTTATGTACATATGTAGGTATACAGCGCAGGAGCTGAAATTCATTCACATCTATACTAATACATCATGTGTTACCGCGATGCGATATATTAAATATCGCGTTGCTGACACCTCTGTAAAGATATATGTATTTCCAATTATATATTTCCTTCACGCTATATCCCGTACACAGCAGGGTAGGCAGAGGGAACAAGTGATAAAAAATTCTGTTTCATATTTTCCTCCAAATTTTAGAAGCGTTGCGTAATTAGCGGAACTTAACGCCGCGTTTTTTTCTCGACATCAGAGCCAAGAAAATGGAAATGAATTTTCATTTCCATTTTCTTGGGTCTGATGGATTAATATGTATTTTATATGTATTATTTAATACATATATTATTAATATGTATTAAATAATACATATTAATATGTATTATTTAATACATATTAATAATAATATAATCCTCGAGTGGGAATCAAAACCCTCAACCAGTCGCGTTTACAGCAAAACTTTGAAGCCCCAAGCTACGACTAGTCTCAAAAACGTTGAAATTTACAAAAATGTTGTAATTAAACTAAAGTATTATAATACGAAAATATGTTTGTACGTAACTTAGTCATCGTTAGACTTTGTTGGAATTTCAAACCTGAACTGCGCGCATCTTCCGAGAATCGCCGCCGTCCGTTTAAAAAGTTTCAAGCTTAACCGGCTTAAGGGGCGGAAGTCTATGCGCTTCTCTGTTACTTAGTAACTTCTTAATAAAGATACTCTATTGTGTTGTTGACAAACGATGAAAATAATTAGTTTTAAAATAAGCTGTGTAATATGCAGTAGCTCGTATTGTAATAGTTATAATACATATCATTTTTTTTTAGCTTCACACTGTGTCCCTTGCGGGGTAGTCAGAGAGAACGGAGCGCCAAACGCTACGGTCCCTGCATACTTCTTTCGCCTCGTCCACTGTCATCAATCTCTTCATACACGCCCTCCAGGGGGTCCTCATTCTTTTTACGTGACCTTCCTCCAGTATCGTGGATACTGGACGAAGGTCACATATCATTATTTTATGATTTAATTTTATCTTTTATACTTTGGCATTAAAGGTTTCATATACATCATTGCTTTATTTTCGATCTTTAGGTAATAGTTATTAATAGTATAGTAAGTTAATAGTTCATGAGGTTCAGCCCGCGGCGGTCACTACACTTGTGCCCGATATCGGAGGGACCAAACTGCCCTCACGTTCCGCCAATTTCGCTTCCTGTGTATTTTGTTAGTAATAATATTAAGTATAATATCTTATTGAATATAGTGGCTCCAGACTTGTTTCACACACAGTCACAGGTTTCATCACTTACCATTGGAATACCTTTTTATATTATATATCTGTTCGTATGACATGCGAGTAAGCTTAAAATAATCGAATCCACAACTAAGAGATACACAGAAAACCAGTCATGAGTGTAATTTTATAAAATGAACTACAACACCTATAAGGTGGTAATTTCAAGAGTATTGTAAAAATGAGCTGTATAAAAGGTAGAGGGAAATCTCGGTTAACAGTTTAACCTGCACCCAACGTATACATTTCCTATCAGTGGAATTGGAATCCACAAACATTACGTTTAATCAAGCAGATGTATAACGTGTCAATCATTGTATTTTATTACGAGTATATAACATTCTAATGATATTTAATTCTTCCTCTCAGGCTCGCCTTATGTATTTATCATACATATAAGTTCATATACCTAAATATAATAAGCATGTGCTAATTAGAAAACTTATTAATTTTTGATATATGATTAAATATGTAATAGTCGGGAGTTGCGGCGACGCGCGGCGCGACGTGTCGCGAGTCGCGAGGCGTGCGGCTGTAATGAGATATCTACTAAGTGTTGTTTAATATGTCTTGTCTGTGTGGGCCTGACATAATATTCATACTTTATCCATACTTATAATATAAATGCAAGTCTGTCTGTTTGTCTGTCACGCCTTCGCGGTTAATCTACCGGTCTGATTTGGATAAATTTAGAATGAAAGTAGTCAATAATTCAAAGTCAAACATTGGCTTACATACTTATTTTTTCAAACAAATATCTGTAAATAGTTCAAATAGGGGGTGAAAGTTTATATGAAAAATCTAAACCGCTACGGTTTAGTTTTTACGGCTTGTAATGTAAATTTTGGAATAAAATAGGTAATAATCCAATGTTAAGCAAAGGCTACTTTATTTTTTAAATATCTATCCCAGAGGGTTGCAATATAACGAAACAGTTATGAAGTTCATGTGGCGAAGCCGCGAGAGGGCCGCTAATACCAAAATAACATTTGATATATTTTTTTATTCCACCTGTCTGTTTGTTTCGGGTAATCTCTGGAACTGCTGAACTGATCTTAACGAAGCTTCACTGGCAGATAGCTGATATAATAAAAAGTAACATAGGCTACTTTTAGCTTCGAATTATAACTTTTCTTTAAATTCCACGCGGGCGACGTCAGCTCTATTAAATAATATTTTAAAACGTTACAGCTAAGACATTGATAAATCTAATTAAGTTTAATTCATTATGTAGTCTCTCTATTGTTATATAAGGTAAGAACTTTCTGAGAACTTTCTGAGTTACTCTCTAAAGTGATTACACGCAACGCTTCATATAAATCAAGTCATTCAAAGCTTTGCGAATCTTAATATAATATTCTATAATAGACTTTCAAGGATTTAATTTTATTATTGTTAAATATAAGAGTAAACATGAATAATATCTCTCTCGCTTATGAATATATGTATGTCGTAATGTTTGTTCATAAATGACATTATTAGTGTTAGATATATTAGTGTTAGAACCGGAATATTATAAACTCATTTGATTGCAAAGTTAAAATTCGAAAAGAGTAAACCGAAATCATTTTACAACGAAACTTTGCAGGTAAAACTACCAAATGACTGGACTTAATTATGAACGCGAAAGATTTACACATGATATTTGTAGATGCGACGTACTGAGGATTGTCGACGACTGCCCTGTTACGTTTTTGAATCCGGTATAGACGAAATCGTGGATAATCGAAATTATTTTCGAATGTAAAAGAAATCTTATTTTTTTAGCTTTACGCTGTATCCCACACACAGCCGGGTAGGAATGAAGCACGAAGTGACTTAGCACAGGGGAACGTAGTGTTAAGACACTTCGTTCCCCATTTTCCGTTCAATTCTGAAGAACTTATTGCCGCGCTTTGCCTCAAATGAGGTTTGTCTCAGAGTTGATATTGAATCTGTAACCTTCACCTATTCTCTTTGCTAGACAGCTTGATAAAATAATTAAAATATTTACTATATCATCACTTTATTTTTTTTTATTATTTTTAATCTTACTTAGTATAATTACAATATTGGTACTGTATATTTTATAGTAATAACCGCAACGTGGTTTTATACTATTACGAATATTATCGCGCAAAATGCGTGTTTCTGATGTTATAGTACATTTTCGACAAGGCCTAAAGGGCCTTCCCCCGTGACCCATCCATGTTTGTGGGTGGCGATGACAGCAACGACCAGAGGGCGCAGCCCTGAAGCCGTTTCCCCTCTCCCCCCCTGGGGATTTGAGAGAGAAGACCAGATGTTATAGTACATTAATAAACAACAATAAATTAAAAATAAATAAGAAAAAAGTCCTAATTAAACTAAATAAATAGTAATAAAAGGTAATGACTAAACGTTACATAAGGCATATCTATCCCCCTGCGTGCCGCCGCCCGCCCGCCTCGCCTCCAGCCTCCTCAACCGACAACCGCGAGTATTTGCGTCGACGATATTAGACAAGTTGCGCTTTATTTAGACTTAACGACTCTAAACTATATTAATCATCGTTATTAACCTGACGGGAGTCGGCGAGGGGGGTGGGGGGAAGGGAGGAGTAGAGGGGGGGAGCGGTGGTACAATAGTGCCCTTATACAGTGTGAGCCAATTGTAGAAACTAATGCAGTGTTCTCAGATTTACTCTTATAAATAGTTTTGGTTAAGTTAGACGTACAAGGGCATGCTGTACTTCTTTTTTTTAAAGTAAATCCTAGCCAAAAACTTATGTGAGAAGTTCTTAAGTACTTACCATATATAATACTACAAGCTACTAAGGCTTTAGGAATTAGAATTGATAATTGCTTTATAAAATTAGGTTAAAATTAGAACACAATCTTTTGTGTTAGTCTCACGTTAACACATCTGACAACATCAGAATTATAAGATCATTCCTTTATTTTCTATAGCTTATAAATGTTATATTTATTAAACAAAATTTAATAATCGTTCGATTTCAAAAGAAACGATAACTCGATCACAGTGTACAGTAGCTTTACGTTCGGCGCCACCCTGTATACAGGGTAGCGTCAAAGCATAGATGAATTTAATTGTGACAGGATCAATAAGAGCTCGTCTCCCGTGGCATGTTAGTCTTTTGAAGGCGCTCAACCGAGTGGAGCTTTGAACTTTTTATTAATTTCGACCTTAACAACCTGGTGGAATCGGATCACTTCGATATTGTCATTTTTTGCACAATGGCCGGCGTGGAGCGACGTGGAGGTGACAGCTGACAGCTCGCGCACAATGACACCTGCTACAATAGACGTCGCGAATTAAGCGTTATTCAAAATTTATGAATGTTTCATCGTTAATTGTAAATCGGACAAGTGTTTAAACGCTTTGTTAGAACGCGCTCGAACGCGAGCGACACATTGTTACATGTTGTTCTATATTGATATGGTAATAACAGAATTGACTATTAAACAATCAGCGTTCAGTTTGATAAATATTTGGAATTAAATGCTTATTGCATATATAGTGAAAATAATCTTTCCTGTTTTCAGTGTCAAATTAATGGATGTAATGAAATTTAAGCAGATTAATTAATAGGTATCAAGTTGAGAACGATCTCAATGACTTCTCATCTTAATGAGTTTTCATACTAAAGAGATTCTTAAAACGAAGCTCAGTGTCTCAATTAACAAACGACCAACGCATCATTTCAATCAAGTTCACCGACAATTGTCGTCGAATGCTTACATTTTCGGTGCTAAAGTGGACCTTATTCTCTGGTGTTAAGGGTTACGTTTTTAATACCCACAAATAGCAGATCCAAACGTTGTTGAAGGTTTAATTACTTTTCTACTTTTGTTTTGCTCGTCGCGAGGGGACTCTGTCATTTGAATAGTGTAGGCACGACCCGCCCCCGTCTTGAGCCGCGCTGTAATCTATGTTATTGGATGGAACTATTTTAATACTGGCTCAAGATCTCATTTACAAGTGACTGAAATATAGGTACAAACTGAAGGTATTGTTCAATTTAAACCTCACTCCTGTTTAAGGTCAATTTGTGACACTTGTTTACTGATTTTGATAAATTTTATAATTTATACCTTAAATTTATTGAAGTTTCAGTTTGATTATGGAATCAATATTGTGCCTGTATATTTATTCTTCGGCTTAAAAATAATATACCTTATAATAGGAAGTACTGCACATACAAATCTCACAGACCGGTTTCTGAGAATCGCAGGTTGGAGTTTCACCACGTCCAATCTTATAAAAATATTTATATACTATTAATTTCACAGTACAAACGTATTGTAAAATTTTAATATAATTTTAGTTTTAATCTTTCCCCAACATTAATGACTAAATCTGTACCCAGAAAATAATAAATAAAAAATATGATACGTTTTTACTCTGATTATATACAGATAAATTTCCTTGGCATATTTTTAACAATTACATATTTCTAAATACCTGCCGACTACTAAATTGCTAAATAGGTATACATGAACATTAAATCTATAGTTATCGAGGTTTCCACCAGGATTCGGTGCCGTCGACTGAACATTTACATCTGTATGTCTGTCTACATCCTAGACAGCACATTTTAGAAATATTACATTTCAGAGAATGAAAAAATAAAAAATCTATTTCGCCTTAGTTATCGACTTTAGTATACATAAATCACTTTTGCAATTTATACAATACCCATTATTATAATCTGAATCTGAAAAAGGAAAATAGTTGTACTTGAAGAAATTCTCTTTGTGTTGTTCTCAAACAGGCTGATTCGTATAATGTCTGTAATTTCTGTAACTTAAGTAACATTACGTAGACGTTGCTGTAATCCGGTTGTGGCTGTAGTACAATAGGTAATTGCGTTTAAATTGTATCGCAGCACAATACCGGTAAAAACCTTGTAATGTACTTCGATTTCCTGAGACGAGCTCTGAAGAAGTCATTTTTCTCATATAATAAAATCTTTGAGCTTCGGGAGTTATACATATTTATATGAAAACATTTTAAATATATTTTGAATATTCTGTAATTCTAATATATTTGAGATCAATATCTTTCCTAAGAGCCACGTGTACTTATAAGTCATAAGAGATATTTGTTAAATATTAAAAGACAAACTACTGAGTACTCCTTTGTAGAGAGAACAGCTTGATGCAGTTGCTGGGGCTTGCGACTCCGGCGTAGATTTAAGGGGACTCTTTAATATAAGCATTACAGCTCATCTCTTGTGTCTGAACTCAGTGTCTACTCCTAACCAAATTTTAAAAGGATCCTAGAACTAATAATGACTTCGAAATTCATGCTACAAATGAGTTTATGCTAGTTCAAGAGAGGCCGATTTATTTTCATAAATTATAGTGAGTTTTCACTGCCATCAAATTCTTGCTCTATTTTTATCTCTGTCTTGTGATTGTATATCAGAAACATTTTTTTTTCATCGTAAGCATACATACAGTCTACAAACTGGGTCTGTAAATTGTTCAACGAAAAACACATCCATTCAATTTAGACGCTTACTTTTACTTTTCATGCTTATACACATTCTAAGCTTTAATATTATGAATAAATTATGTACTTATATCTAAACTAGACTTAACACTATAAATGCACGACAGACTACTCTTTTCATGAGGCATATACCTACGTATTCTACATACGTCTATGGTTGTGGGTAGTTTTTTCCCATTATTATAAAAATGTTTTTATAAGATTATATTCGGTCGTAAAATTAGAAGCGTTCTCTACGTGTCCATGCGCCCATCCTACTGTGCGAAAACAATGAGTTCATGTATTTTAGCCCGAATAGATTCCGCAGAGATCACTCTATAGTGATCGTGATATACATAAATATTGTTTTGTTCTTTATACTATCATCACAAAACAATATTTATGATACAAAATGAAGATTGAAGTTCTGTCACAACATAGAATATTCTACATATTAGGTATGAACGGGAAGTGGAGAGCTGTATGCCTAATATCTCAACAGTATGGACCTATTCTTTTGTAAGAGAAAACTAATTAAAAAAAAAAATTCATAGACGTTACTAATAACTTCAAAACAATCTATTCACAGTATATTTTTAACTCGAGTCTTTTATAGTAGTGCGCGCGTTGCGTGCGCCGAGCGTCGAGCGCCGAGCGCCGTGCCAGCGGGCTTCGTCACTCACCTGATCGAATGCTGTAGTACTTCGGAGACAATTCAGCTTTACATACATTATTGTATGAATCACTTCGTCTTTCGGGTTTGTTTTGGCAACGAGAAAGTATTTGCTTATTTAATTGTTATTACTATCACGTTGACGGTGACTCATGTCATCAATATAAATGTTTCATTAAATTTTTGTTTCTCCAGATGATGTTGAATGAATTGATTCAAGTATACAAGTTATTTTGTGTAGTTAATGCGTACGAGTATGTAACATTTGAATTATTATTTTTACTGATACATGAGAACTATGTCAACGTTAGTTTTAAAAAAAAATAGTTTAATGATTATTTAATTTACTTTTCAAAAAAATTGCCCTGTAACCTGGCGTATGGTTTTATTACATACATGTTTGATATCATGTTTTATAAAATGTTGGTCAAAGACATGATGAAACTATTTTTGTTTGCTCTATTGTTTGCTTAGTTTTTGAGTAAAAACTTTATTGGTATGTGTGTGTTATTTGTTTCAAAAATAAAATAAAATAAGTTTTTATATTATAGTGATCGATTTAAATTAGGTCATAGAAAGAGATATATTTACAGCAAAACGAAATTGTAAAATTGTTTGAATATAACTAATCATACCCTATCAGAGTTGTACATGAATTGTTTTCTTTTTTAAATAGGTTTTTTCTTATTTACTTTAAAAACTTTTTAAATATAAAAAAACTTACATCAAGAATTAACTAACTACTTACATTTTAAATTTTAAACGGTTGATGATTCCTATAACAGATATGTTATCTATTAAAATTTTATTTGTATTTATAGTTTTATTGGTGACTTAACAGTTATATGATTGATATTATTGAAATTTGTCATGTGTTATTATTTCCTATTTCAATAAATGTAAAACCTGAACACTTGTGACCGATTTGCTGGCACTAATTATCCTAATTGACGTAAAGTCAGACCCGCTACTTATCTAATTTCCATTGTGTCTTGGATTGATCCTGTTGCCGGGATTTTCTCATTTTTCTTTCTTTATCTCCCGATAGATCTTCTCGCTCATCGCACGGGAGAGGGGAAACGGTTTCAGGGCCGACAACTCCACCCACAATTATGGATGGGTCACGGGGTAAATCTTATGAAGCCTTGTAAGGCATAGCATTTACGTCTAAGTCCCAAAAGGACAGGTATGGAAGGCTGAGGGGGATGAGCTAATGGCTGCCCGTGCGATCGACCCAGCCAGGTAGGGTCTCCCTAAACGAATCAAGGGATGCCCGGCTTAGGCGATCAGTGGCCGCGGATGCCGCTCAGCCCGGCGTGGATTTAGGGACCTTGACAGAATAGCAATATCGTTAGTGCACAAAGCGAGGAAGGCATTCAAATGGACTAGAACATTATTGGTGTATAGGTAGTATAGAGACGGGGACAGTATACTCCCCTGTGGAACTCCTGCGCTAATAGGGAAGCTCTCAGAGATGGCCCCATCAACTCTGAATGTACGATCATGGAAGAAGGCGGCCACGAGTGAGGTGAAGTAGACGCCGGCATTCAGCACCTTGAAAAAAAAGGTGCCAGGCCCGGTCAAGCATCCGAGCGACGTCCAGAAAAGCCGCTGATGTAGATTCCTTCCTGTTTTACCTATTATTGTTACTATTTATTTACAGCTGTACAGAAATATTAACTAAACTAAAATATTATCCTAATAGTTATGGAATATTTTACCTATTAGACAAACAGTAATAATGATATCATCTTCACTTTTATCATCTACAGTTTTATTTGATCCACAATAAGTCGAAAATGTGTAACAATCTCTAAAATTCAAACTGCAATCGCAATAGCCCCAATTGTAATAGATGATCACATACTAAGAGACTAACCTAAGGAGTAAGATTACAAATTGGTTATGGATTGATTAATCATGAATTTTTTATCACATTTTTTATTATGTCTACATTGCTTTGATTGTAGTTAAGAATTCTATTAAAACTAATACAAGTATAGGAAGTAACAATTAATCAGAGTTCTCATATTGTGTTTAGTCATGAATGGCTACAGCGCAGGAGTTTCGTGAAATCTAAAACGGAAACTACGCGTACGTCGATGAAAATATCCGAGCTCTGGCGTTCTATTTTAAACCTCTAATGAACCGACAATATTTTCATAAAGAGACTGCGTATTCCATCAGGTAAGGAAACCGACAACCACTATTATAGTGAAATAAAACAAAAAGAAATTGTGGTGAATGTAGATATTGATACACACCCAAATATTAACAATACCAAAACAAAGTGAGTCAGAGCTTAAAAGCTTTAAAAGCTGTAGTAGAAAATGTAACTAATATTTAGGCACGAGTAGGTGTCGACGTCATATTGATGTCACAACTCACAGCGTCGGTCCGGGAGACCGCGTATTAATAGATCAGCGCATGGTAGCTCACTGCTGTATGCGCGATATTTACGGAAATATGAGCAGCGAACGAGTCCCTCACGTGCTACCTCGATACTAAGCTCAAGTTCCTATGGCAATAAACTACTCTCGATTTCGACAAAATTAGAAAATGGTTTGAACGCGGGAGTTGTCTTGACTATTTATGGTAGTGCTTGCTGGCGGCTAATTCAGAGCGCGTGGGGCTCCCTCAGGACTAATTTTGGAAATATACTTGTATATATATAGCTTGCTTGTGTGTCATGTATGTAGGTTTTAAAGAAATGCAAAAACTTTACGAACTAGTGTCGAATGACTATCCACCTGACAGTACATTTGCCTGACCTATATTCTAACAGGTGCATTATTTTCTTGGCATAATTTTAGAATGAACTATAACTGTACTGAGTATTAAAAGTTTCTTTATATATGTGATATGTATATTACTTATCGTATGTGTGTTTTAAATATATCATATGATATTTGGTATCAATAGTACAAGCTAAATAAAAATATAAATGTTATCAATAGTACAAGCTAAATAAAATTTCAGGGTAGGAACCAGGTGTGAGGAAATTTGAATTAAAATCCAAAGTCAACGGCTGTATAAAAAGAAATGATGTAATTAAAATAAATAAATTAACCGTTTATTTATTAATTACATTTTGGCGTGAGATCCACAACGATCTCAAGTATAATAAAAATAAAAAAGAAAATTAAATTTATATAAATTTTACAATAAATTACATTATGATAGATGGCGTTATATTAGATGTTCAGTTCTGTCAGGTATCACTACGTACAACGTACAAAATGCTTGCGTTCCGAACTCAATACAAGAGCAACACAACACACAGCACTCGCTCACGCAGCGACCGCAGCGGCGGCGCGAGGGTTAACGAGATGCTTAGAAGCACTTGCGGTGGACGATGCCGGGGCCGGACTCGTCGTATTCCTCCTTGGAGATCCACATCTGTTGGAAGGTGGACAGGGAAGCCAAGATGGATCCACCGATCCATACGGAGTACTTCCTTTCGGGGGGAGCGATGATCTTGATCTTGATGGTGGAGGGAGCCAGGGCAGTGATTTCCTTCTGCATCCTGTCGGCGATACCGGGGTACATGGTGGTACCACCGGACATGACAGTGTTGGCGTACAGGTCCTTACGGATGTCAACATCGCACTTCATGATGGAGTTGTACACGGTCTCGTGGATACCGCAAGATTCCATACCCAAGAAGGAAGGCTGGAAGAGGGCTTCAGGGCAACGGAACCTTTCGTTTCCGATGGTGATGACCTGACCGTCGGGAAGTTCGTAGGACTTCTCGAGGGAGGTGGAGGCGGCGGCGGTGGCCATTTCCTGCTCGAAGTCGAGGGCGACATAGCAGAGCTTCTCCTTGATGTCACGTACGATTTCCCTCTCAGCGGTGGTGGTGAAAGAGTAACCCCTCTCGGTGAGGATCTTCATGAGGTAGTCGGTCAAGTCACGGCCGGCCAAGTCCAAACGGAGGATGGCGTGGGGAAGGGCGTAACCTTCATAGATGGGGACGGTGTGGGATACACCATCTCCGGAGTCCAAGACGATACCGGTGGTACGACCGGAGGCGTACAGGGAGAGCACGGCCTGGATGGCGACGTACATAGCCGGGGAGTTGAAGGTCTCAAACATGATTTGGGTCATCTTTTCCCTGTTGGCCTTAGGGTTGAGGGGAGCCTCGGTGAGCAGGACGGGGTGCTCTTCGGGGGCGACGCGCAGCTCGTTGTAGAAGGTGTGGTGCCAGATCTTTTCCATATCATCCCAGTTGGTGATGATACCGTGCTCGATGGGGTACTTCAGGGTGAGGATACCTCTCTTGCTCTGGGCCTCGTCACCTACGTAGGAGTCTTTCTGGCCCATACCGACCATCACACCCTGGTGACGGGGGCGACCCACGATGGATGGGAAGACGGCGCGGGGCGCGTCGTCGCCGGCGAAACCGGCCTTGCACATGCCGGAGCCATTGTCGACTACGAGCGCAGCAACATCATCGTCGCACATTTTGAAGTTTGTGTGTGTTTGTCGGGACGCGCTGGAAGTTGACTCTACGGCAGCGAGACTGCGAGTGCGGCGGAGAGCGGGCCGGGACGCTTATATACAGCGGCGCGGCGGCGGCGCGCGGCGTCGCGCTCCATACAAGGCGCGGGCGCCTCTCGCGCGCTCCCGCCGACTTTACTACACCACTGTACTACTGACTCGCACTACACTCACCCTGCCCATCCCTTAGTTACTGAACCTTCATTTTACTTCCCTTAAGGCTCTCGAGGGTCTAAATTAGGCGAGATTAGCGTTAAAAACAAGCGCACGAGAGCGCGCGCCGAGTTCCATTTCAGGCGATAGCGCGCTGCTCCGTAGCCCGCGAGCAGTACTCTCTATTGAGTTTTAATATTCAAATTTCTGTTGACATTTAAATTATTACATATAATTGAATTGGCATCAATTAACAAATAAAAAAATCATATTTAACGATATCCAGTAAAGTCATTAAAGAGTATTTATAAAAATATCAATAAGTATTTTCTAAAAGAAAAATTATTTTCTTATTTTCTTTTCTTTCTACTACGAATAAGTAAAAAAAAACATATCATATAAAAATAGCACAAAATACTATTTATCTCTAGTAATGTTGTGAATAACTATTATTAAAACAATTAAAGCTTTGAGAGTAATCTCAATATAAGTACGTTGAAACTCTTATTAACGGCTTAAAATAAAAACGTATTATTTACATATTGGAAAATTAATATAATGGTATATCGGAAGTTATTATAATAACTCGCGACATCGAATTAAAGCATTTGCAGATTTTGCAAATCCATTGAATGGTAAAATGCTTATTTCTTAGGTACCACCTGATGTTGTGCTACTGGGAAATAATATTTTTACGCTTTTAGCACAAGCTAGTGTCAAGACACTCCACTTTCCGCCCAAAATCAACACATTGTTGAATGTCGTAAAACAACCGTGTTTTGTCTTAAATGCTAAAGCTTAGAAAATAATTTAAATACATTCATCCCCCTGAGTGGGAATAGAACCCCATAACCATGAGATTTAGTCGCGACGACGACTAACTCATAATACTGTGTGTGTAAATTTCAATAACAATATGTTTTATGAAATCACATTTCTTCGCTCTGGTGTCGAGGTAAAGCGCGGCGTTAAGTTCCGCCACTTAACACGCAATGCCTCCGAATTCGGCGGAAAGTGGGGAACGGAGTGTCTTAACACTAGGTTCCCTCTGCCTACCCTGCTGTGTGCGGGATATAGCGTGAAGCTATTTATTTATATGTTTTATGAAATCACATAATAATGTTATGACTATACGTTCCCGCCATTTATTAAAATATTTTAATCGTTTTCATTTTTAATATATCACTTTTAATATATTATTATATTCAGTTGTGGCGCAGAGGCACAAACTGTGACTGTAAAGTGACTGGTTTTGGGTTTGATCCCCACTCGAAGAGTGGAAATATTGAACATTTCCATTTTCTTCGCTCTGGTGTCGAGACGAAGCGGGTTAAGTTCCACACAATGCCTCCGAATTCGGCGGAAAGTGGGGAACAGAATGTCTTAACACTAGGTTTCCTCTGCCTACCTTGCTATGTTCCGCACACAGCGTGAAACTAAGAAAAAAAATCTTTATAGACATTGATATTACCAAATACATTTAGAGTTCAATTGTGGCAATTGTGACGCAGTGTGACAGCCTCTGTTTCTAGACGCGAATGCTTATGACTTCGATTCTAACTCAGGTAAAGGAAGAAATGTATACGGAAATTTTAATTAACTTTTACTTTTCCATTTGGATGAGATGTACGGGCCTGCCACTCAGGACGTAATGTCTCGACTTCGGACGAAGAAAGTGGAGGACGGAGACGAACTCCGGACCGATGATACGCAGGAAAAAGCGGGGAACTGAAAAAAAAATATGTTAAGCAACAAATCATTTTTTACTTATAATTTATTTCAATTACTTTTTATATATTTCAAAATCGTTATTTCGATATCATATTCATATTTTAATTAGTGCTAAAGTTAAGCTTTACTTTTAAATTAAGTGTATGTATTAAGTAATGGAATGTATAAGTATGGGATAAGCTTTTCTGCATAAATATAAGGGTGGAAAGTAGAAAGAGATTAAAAATTAACTAGAATGATATAATAACAATTGACTCCATGCGTGAGAATACATATGATATAATATTTTTGAATTTTTTAGTTCTATGCCAAATTGAAGGTTTTGAGCGCATTTAAACTATTTATAAATCTTAAAAGACTTGTTTTTCACTAGTTGTTCAAACTGAAGTCTTATTAGAATCTACTATAACAAAATTCTTCAATTTTTCCCAGTTTTTCTCCAGTTTTCCATATTCATTTTTCTTTTAGTAATAAAATACCTAAAATCCATAATTCTAATGTAAATTCACATTTACATATTATAATAATATTTAGTAGATTAAGTCGTTTAACATTTTTGACGAAAAATCAAACTTATTTTTTTGCACTTGGAGTATTGCTATACTTCACACTCATCAACGCAGATTTTGAAGATAGAATTCAAAATCCTAAATAATAATGCCTATAAATAGACTCATTTATTTGCATTGTATTGAATATTGCATCTAACGACTTTTTTGACTTAATGTCAAAAAAGTCGTTAGATGTACCCACGTACTATAAAAAACCACATAAATAAAATATCTATACCTGTTGTGCAAATGTATTAAGAATTTCTCTTATTCTAAGAACAATTCTGTTTACTATAGCTAATATAACACACGTTATATCACAAATACGATACTGCAAAGTATAAAACATATGTTTGTCTTTAAGTTACATATGTTCGAGGTAGCCTGGGAAAGTTTAAGAACTTGATATGAAACTGCGTGTTGAGTGTGGAAATAATTTTAAACGTAATCAATACGCGAGTGGGAATCGAACCCACAACCATTTACCAGGTAGAGACAAATAATTAACGCGTAGTCATAGATTAAATCCATAAAAACTAGGAAAAAATATTTTAATTATATAATTTATGGTATGAAATTTATAACAACATCGATTTAAGACACATTCATTGATAACATGCATGACTGAAACAGTATTCCGACAACCAATTCCGCTCTTATATTCATACAAAAAAGGTTATCCCACACTTATACATTCCATTACTCAATATGTTGACTTAATTCAAAAGTAAAGTCTAACTTTAGCAGTAATGTATGTACCACGTTAGAAGGGTGCCTTGTAAAGTGTTCAGATGCACGCGCCCTCGAGTGCATTGGCCGCGGCTATTTGCGGGGACAGGTGTTCTACTTGTACTTGCATGTATTTGGTAATCGTTAACTATCACTCTTAAATAATGTATAATGTTATTTTATAACTGAAGTCACTTAATATAGCTTAAATACAAATATTAATTATAATAAAACATGAAACTTCATAAAGAAAACGAATACTTAATATTAAATAAGCAAAAAACGTTTAAAATATTTTCATTCAAATAGAATAGAATTTTTTTATCGTCGAATGGATATAAAGATACCGCCAGCTTAGTAAAAAAATACGAAAACGTGCTTTCCCCACGCAAAATCGAGACATCACGTGTTGTATCGCAGAATTTATCGACATCATCTTATTTTTAAGGGTAATGCCAGGGTAGGCAGAAGAAACATAGTATTAAAACAATCCGTTCCCTATTTTCCACCGAATTCTAAAGGCGTGTGAAGTGGCGGCACTTAACGCCGCGCTTTGATTCGGCACCAACGCGAAAAAAATGGAGAAATTAAATGTTTCCGTTTCTCGAGTAGAAATCTAACCAACAACCATCGCGTTTACAGCAAACGCTTTCACTGAGCCACCATGGCCCCAATTTTCATTAAAAATATTTCTAAAATTATACCTTAATAATTACTGCAGTAAAGACTGCTTCACTGAGCAAATATTTTTTTAGAATATCTAAAAGTTAAACCTTAAATCAGTCACAATATGTGCCCACAAGCCACGACTGGCTTTAATGTTCTATATTTATTATTTAAAATTCAAAACTAATGAATTACTATATTTTTTTATTATAATTTGTCCATGGTTATACAATTACTCCCTCGTCTCTCTCTCTCTCTCTCTCGTTTCAAAATGATATCGAAACTCGTAGGTTTAGGCGAAAGGGCAATAAAAAAAAAAAATATAGAATTCATTAATGTACTATTTTTTTTTGATACATGCTTTACTATAAGACGTATCTATGTAATTTTATTCTTTAATGCTTTGGATAAGCATAAATCGGGAACCAACCTCGACCACGCGACTGCTTGCCAACAACAGCTGTGCTACGAACATTATTACATTCTTGTGTCTGTTTAATGTTTGCTTCACGCTTATCTGAGAGGACCTAGTGTTAAGACACTCCGTGCTCCGCTTCCCATTCGAAATCGAGACATTGTGTGTTGAGTGGCGGAACTCAACGACGCATTTGTCTTCGGTACCAGAGTAAAGAAATGAAATACGCTTTCATATGTAATTAATTAAATAATCATTCCCTCGAGTGGGAATCAAATCCACATCCATCGCATTTACAGTCAGACGCTGTCACACTGCACCAGGACGGCCCCATTTTTCATTAAAATATTTCTATTTTTTTTTAGCTTCACGAGTGGGAATGTGGGAATCGAACCCACGATCAGTCGCTTCACAGTAACACTTTGTACCTCTGCACCACGACTGGACCCAATTTCTAAAATTATACTTATATCATTACAATAGCAGTCTTTACTGAGTAAACATTTTTGTAGAATTAATAAAGCTCATATAGAGTTGACCCTACGTTTCTCCTTTAATTTTCTACGACATGTAAAGATACCTCTAAAAATATATATTTAAGAAACCCTATAATTCACATAGTTACTGTAAGCTAAGTATTTTTAACTAAACTGTGTAATTAATGAAGCTCATAGCCAACATGTTCGTACTGGTAGAAGCGTGTATTTAGTTAGTACAAGATAAATATAATTAGCGAGCATGTTTACTCGCGTGTGTGTATGTACATATACGGCGGCGATGCACGCACTCACTACTGCATATAAATAGAGAGCAAGTTCAGTGCCGACCGCCGCCTCGGCCCACCTGTGCAGCCATTTGACGGGCGGTGGCATTATTTTAATAATATAAATTAAATTATTATAAAATATTATAAATTAAATAGTGAGGAAATAGTGGAGAACGGAGTGTCTTAACACTAGGTTCCGTCTTTCTACCCTGCTTTGTGAGGGATACAGCGTGAACATTTTTTGTTGAATTTTGGTAAATAATTATGAATTTAGGTAATATTTAAAGCAGTCGTGGCGCAGTGGGAACAGCATCTGACTGTAAGCACGATGGTAAATTCCATTTCCACTAAGTGGAATTATTATATTTAATTTTGTTCAATTTGGTATCAACGATAAAGCGCGGTGCCGAGTTTCACCACTCAACACCCAACGTCTCCGTTTCGGGCGGAAAATGGAGTTTTGACATTGATTGTTTTTAGACTATGTCTTCTCTGGCAACACGTGGAAGAAGCCCATTGTGGGGCAGAGGCACAAAGTAATTTTGAAGCAACCTATTGTGGGTTCGACTCCCACTCGAGGAAATGAAATATTTAATATTTTATTTCCTTTGCTCAGAACAGAATGATGAACATTAGGTTGCCTGCCCCCCTCCTATGTGCGTGATGCAGTGTGAAGATAAAAAAATAATATTATTTAATATTTAGGAAATTTGCGACATATTAAGAAATCGATTTTTTAAAGATTGATAAAAATTGCTATCAAAAGAAGAAAAGGCAATTGTGATCAAATCTTTGGTAATGTCAATTTTTGAAATTGTTAGAACGATCACAAGACTATATTTACCAAATGGGATATGTAGAAAGATGAAAAAGCTAATGGAAAAATGGAAAAATGCAAAAGTACTGAATGTGTGGTGACTGTAGCGTGGGTCGATTGGTATTCATTATTTAGTGTATAAAAGTAATATCTAACAAAACCAGTTTATTGCCACGGTTAACACAATGAGAAATTCAATGGTAAAATTTTCTTTAAAACCATCGTGGTACAGTTAGACCTTCTACCTGTAAACGTGATTGATTGTGGGCTCGATTTCCACACGATAAAAATTATTAATCTAAATTACTTTCATTTTTCCACTTTGGTACCTAACACAAAAAGTGTCAGTTAGAACGTGGAGAACAGAGTTTCTTGACAGAGAGGGCGTCTCTCTGATGCAATACAATAAGATATACCAATATGTAACAGATAAATGCATAAAAGTAATGAAATCGCTGAGAGATTATTTAATTAAACACATACAATGTTAAAACAATATCACACAAAGATTCAAAAATAATTTCAAGTAACTGTGATAACAATCAAACATCCACACTCTACAAAGTCTCCCACAAAACGTATAACAATACAGTTTTGATCTCATCGTGTAATGCGATATCAATATGCTCGCATGTCGACGTACCATCCATACATACATACATACATACATACATACGTACGTGTGCGATAACGCATCACTCACTAATTGGCGCAAATCGACAACAGTAATCCTCCTTCACATCTGATCTTTGAGCGTGTGTCGATACAACGTGTTTAATGGCCATACATTCACGACTAGCTGAAGCAATTTAAGCTTTATTCCATATTATGAGAGTATAATTTCGTGTATTTTAATTATTTTTCATATATCGTTCCGCGACTGGCGCTGAGTACATTGAGTTAGCAGTTATTGGTTTGATCTGCCTGATATTAACTGGCGGATACAGCAACGTTGTATTATAACGAGATGCCTCCTCACTCCTCATTTCGTTTCCCACAGTTATGTTTGAAGCGGCGTGCATCACTTACTGCTTTTATGAAAAGCGACAAACATTGCTACTTTTTCAGGTAATTAGTGTGATATTGAAGCGAGGATTTATTTAAATGGCAATGAAATTATGAACGAATATTTTTTATCAAATTGTTAATCTATTTGAATCGATTGACTATATGCACATGCTGAAAAGGATTTGGAAGGCTTTTGATTTTTCAAATATGCATTATTGTAGATGCTTTTGACATAAGGTTTAATGTAAGCCCTCGTAGCACAGTGGGACAAGGTAGGATTGTTGAAATGAATGGTTCTGAGTTGTATGCCTACTCGGGGGTGTGGTTGCATCTAAATTAATGTATTTTTTTCATTTTACCTTTTTTTTTCCTTCTGGTACCTAAGACAAAGCACGGTGCCTCGAACTGAGCGGGAAAATGAAGAAGTGTCTATCTGTCTTAACACTACTTTCTAGTAGCAGAAAAATGTTATACTGCTAATGTGTTGTAATTTATATTTTATTTTAAACTGTATAGAAGAAATATTTTTTTCAGATTTTACAAATTATAATATAACCAATATAAACTTTACATATAATATATTATATGTTACAGTTAGTTTATATCACAATAAGCTACGTAGTAGTGTACGAGAGCAAGTGAGGATATTTGTAGGAGATTATAAATCAATTAGCACGCAAATTGGTGCAATAAAAGGCGCATCTCCTGGGAGCCGTCACGCGGGAACCAATAACCCAGCAAATTAAATCACCCGAGATTTTGGGTCAAAGATTATGTTAATATGACAGATGGTACAGTTCTGTTTTTGTTATTTGGAATTTTAATTAATTGTTTTTTATAAATTAGACAGATTATTAATTTGTGTATATTTATATTTAATAATTTGTACATATAAACCTTTTAATCTCAAAGTAGTACTTTGTCAATCTTCTCCATTATTACAATAATCTGTATACAGACATTTAGAAAACGTATAAATAAAAATTTGAACGCAACGGGATTCGAACCCGCGCCTCTTGAAAACCGTCCAAGGGCTCTGACCGCGTGCGCCATGCGCTTTAACGGCTGCATCAAAATGATTATACGTTTATTACTTATTAAGTTGTTAGTGTCTCTGTAGAGAGATTTTTACAAATTTCGGTTACCCAAAGATTATTTTACGAACAATCGTTTGGGAAGAGAGAATGCTATTTATTTAATACTTTTTGACATTTTAATACATTTTATTTTTGTATTTTTCAATTTCCTAAGTGTGTGAATAACACTTTAAAAAAGTAATCTGTATACAATTTTAAATATTTCAATATTAATCTATATCTTTTATAGCATTATTTTTGTTTCTGCCACCTCTTTCCTTGCAGGACAACTTGAAACTCATCTTATTATAGGGAGATGCTTGGAGTTTCACATTGGATTAAAATTCTGAACAAAGCTATTCCATAATGAATACAAATATATACAGGAGAATTGGACTGGTAACATCTCTCATAAACTGACCACGACCAATTAGCCAGTAATGAGCTTAGACGTAACTGTTTTAATGACATTTTTGTGCCATATTTCAGTTCTTTATCTGATTTACAACTTGTTTTAATGTAAAAATATATTACTAAAAACAAATACAACTGATAATTTATTAAAAATCAACTTCAGCTAGACTCAATATGTACAGATAGGCATATCTGTTCGTTTACTGGAGTCACCCCACACGTCAGGCGCGACGCAGCGCGCGTGCGGGCCGCGTGTAAGACCAATCATAGCACTAATTGACGAACGCTGCTCTCTCTGTACACATTGTACGACGAAATAACTAAATTATGTCATAAATTACACTATATATACTATTTGTGCAATAAAGAGTATATTATATATATAACTGTTGCGACTGAATATATTCAAATAACAATTAAAAATAATTGCTAATAACCGATCTGGTCTATTTTACTTTAATTTTAATTATTATATGTTATAAAATAATAATTCTATTATGCATTTATAAAATGTCGAATAATAACAACAGATAACAGTAAACTATACAATCCTAAATAATTCCAATGTTTTTCTAATCATTTTCTATTGATGTATTTCTTACACATGTCCATATAAACGTGTCAATCCAAGTCAATCAGTTCCTGTCTATATAAATCAAAATAAAATCAAAATAATAAAATGAATATCCTCAACGTATCGACGGCTTTACTGCAAGCATATGACGCTAATCCAGTACAATGTTCCGGACTGTGTACTTAATTTGTCCTTTATTGTATGCGATCGTGATAATATCGCTCGCGGTTCGTTTGCTCCATTAATTGGCCATTGTTGGCCTTTTCTGGTCGCTAGTTGCCCGCGCCGGCCGCGTGCCGCCCGCCCTCCGCTTCTACGGAATTAACTCATTTTATTAACTCTTCGTAGTCATTTTATCAATCTGTTCCCTCGATGAGAATTTGCAGATAATCTGAGAATTCAATGAAACTATAGTAATATTTAATTTAATATTAAAGAACTAATTGTTTTTTCATCTGTTTATTTAAGACCTTGTTGTTAAAATGACTATGTTGTTGCTTAGTTTGCATTCAAGTTTTCTTAATATAATTATAGGTGCTCTGCACTTAATTATAAAACAACAGTACGGTATAACTGAAGGTTTCAATTAAATATTTTAGTCTCAAATAACCTTAACTAAAAATTGTGAGTCGCAATGTTCCTTCCAAATTTGTCACACTAATTTCTTATTCTCAGTCGTGGCGCAGAGGCACAAGGTGCGACTCTAAAGCGACTGGTTGTGGGTTCAATTCCCACTCGAGGAATGGAAATATTTAATATTTGCATTTTCTTCGCCTGGTGTCGAGGCAATGCGCGGCGTTAGGTTCCGCACTTAACACGCAATGCCTCCAGAATTCGGCGGAAAGTAGGGAACGGAGTGTCTTAACACTAGGTTCCCTCTGCCTACCCTGCTGTGTGCGGGATACAGCGTGAAGGTAAAAAGAAAAATCTGATTAAATATATACTATTATATTTATTGGTAGATCATCTGTATTGCTCTCCATGATCAGTTAATTTCATTAACTTTCTGAATTTCGCTAATAATATTTGCATAAGGGGGAGCTCACTATAAGAATATTAATTTTGAGTGCTGATTACACTCATTGATTTATTTTAAAATGACAAATACTAACTGATAAATTACAAATTCATCGAGCTTGTGTGAAGAGTGTGTATATTAAGCTTAGCAAATAACTAATTAGTTTTGATTTATTGGAAAAGTATGGTAGGTTATTAATTTTGTACTTATGCATAATGCAAATGTCACTAGAAAATCTTAAATACTTTGCTTTTTAGAGTAATAAAACAATGTTCCTCACATAATATCATCATTCGACCTATAGAAAACTTAATAAAATCCACAAAATTATTGAATATTAAATTATTATTGAATGTTAATTGCAAATATCATTCAAAATTCACTATCATATATTTTTTTACGTTCGTCTATAAATTATCAATATTTAATTTAATTTTCTACATTTAAATTATTTCATTTTCTACAAATTATTGAAGTAGGAAAGAAAAAGCCAGTCTTGTTACTTTTAACTTACTTTAAAGCATTTCAACTCATCATGAATTGTTAATAATAATAGTTATTTTTTTCTATTACATTAACATAATGTGTGACGTTTAATTGAATTTTCAAAAATGTGCTACAATGTTACAGAGTTGAAAGTTGACGAAATAGATATTTTTTTATAAATTGAAAAAGTTGTATACCTACAAGATCAGATTCCATGATATATTTGTGTTAACGTGTTTCTGACACATCCACCAATAATATGTAAAGTTTTATTGACCACAATGATTTGAAATTTTGTAGTATGCCGTGCTAACTGCATAACATTTACTGTTAATTTACAAAGACTTAATATTTGATTTAATTCCTCCGAATTCGGCGGTGCGTGGGGAACGGAGTGTCTTAACACTAGGTTCTCTGCATACCCTGCTGTTTGTGGGATACAGCGTGAAGGTAAAAAAAAAATATTTGACTGTAGACGTATTCCGTTATAGGTTCAATTTCCGCTCGGAGAAATGACTATATAAATCTAAATTATTTTTCCTCCGTTCCTCCGTTTTAGTAAGAAAGATAAAACATGGCATTGAATACCATTACACAGCATACATAAAGTAGAGAACGGAGTTTCTTTTCTCTGACTGCCCTGCTGTGCGGGGCGAAAATAAAAACTACATTAAACACGCATTTCAATATAATAGTACAAAATAACTGAAATAAGCTTATTTCCAAAATCATCAAAGTCCTGCGTAAGTAAGCAGATCTGTGCGCAGTTCCCACGCGGCGTCACCCGGCGTTGTTTACTGTAATAATTTGGACCGCCGTCGTTACTGCGCCGCTAGTAGTCTGTAGTATAGAATAGAAGAATAGTAACATTTATGTAAACAACGCGACACAAAGGGTAAATGTGACATTTCATTTAATGACATAAAAGCACGTGACTTTGACGTTTTCCAGAATCTTTATTATTTGTGAATATTGGAGTAAGAATCATATAATTATTAAGTTATATAGAAATCTGTATAACTTAATAATTATATGTAAGCCATGTATGTTAAAACTAATTTCAGTCAGAAGAGCAAATGTTTGCGTAAACATACGAATTAAAACTAAATTAAAAATATATATTAGCCAAAATTATCCCATATTTACAATTTACACATCTCTAGTCTAGGTTATGAATATGACAGGTAATCCAGTAACTTGGTGGTAGTAGACTCGTCCTCCGACTGGCTAATGATGTGTTCCGGTTCGATGACTTGTAAGCCAGTTCTCCCTATTCCCACCAGCACTAGTCTCCCTCCTTCCCTCTTTCACCGCCCGGCAATTCATCGACAACTCTTCTCTCTTCAATCTTTATGGATGTCCATGGGCGAAGGTAACCACTTTTAACTTACAACCTGGTGGTCCTTCTGCTCGTTTTCCCCCCTTTTTGCAATAAAAAGGTAACCAGGCAGGTAGGCATGTCGAAAATTTAAAGAGAAAATTGAAAAATGCTACTAGTACTGTAGTGTGTTATTTCTAACTAGACCACACCTCAGATAAACGACGATGATTTTAATGTAATCGCTTTGCCAAATATATTAAGATCACAAATGCTACGTGTAAAGTCAGAGACTTGGAAAATTTGTAAACTTCCCAAAGCACTAGCATGGACTTAGACAATAGACGTGATTTTTTTGGTATAAATAATGATTTCTCTAACATCTAGTCGTCTAGACAGCCGTTGAGGCAGATAATACTAGGTGAACTTTTATGTAAATTTATATTAAAATGGATATGTAGGTAGATGTGTGTAATATTTTTTTATTAATTTAATATCTTTGTATTATATAATTCTGAAATTTATAAATTCCTGCACTAATTCTTCTATAAATGTAAATATACTAAAACATAGGATAATGTGAGGCCATTATGGGTCGTCGTTGCAGTAGAACTGTAAGGCGATGATTATGGTTCCGCTTCAAACTTTAGGGAATGATCATATACATTTTTCGCTCTTATACCTAAGACAAAAAGCGGCTTTGAATTCCGCCACTCAACACGTAAAGCTTTGATTTCGGGCAGAAAGCGGACGGAGTGTACACTAGATTCCCTTTGCCTTTCCCGTGATGTGCGGGATATAACGTGATACTAAAAAAAATATAATTTCATATTTTTTACACCTTTCCCACAGCTTTTAGCCATATTTTACTTCGCTCATATCACGTGCTGAATATAGGAGGCATACTTTTACTTTTAGGCGCACGACATACTTTTATGAGTTCCAAATAAGTTAAAATATTATTTTCATAATTTCTCGGTACAGATGACACGACGACGGCGGGCGTGGGCGGCGCCCAGCGGCTCACTGACACACTGAGCGCGTAATATTAGCCGCCCAGACACACGCCTAGCGGCTGTAACCAGCCGACCTCTCTGCGGCTATGTTTATAATCTTATCGTAAATACTTTATTTTTATCATTTAAACTAAAGCATCTGATACCAGTCGTGACGTAGAGTGTGTGTGTGTAGACGTGAATGGTTGTGGATTCGATTCCCACTCGAGAAATTGAAACATTTATATTTAATTTTCTTCGCTCTAGTAACAAGGCAGGGCACAGCGTTGACTTCCGCCACTTAACATGTAATGAGTTCAGAAATCGGCGGAAAGTGAGGAACAGAGTGTCTTAACATTAGGTTTCCTCTGCCTAGACTGCTGTGCGTACAGTGCAAGCTAAAAAAAGTCTAATATCGGGATGGTATGATAATACAATATTCGTGCTGGCAACAAATTCTGTTACCTGGTACCGGAATACCCGGTCGGTTGATCGCAACCTTCTACGGTATATGTTTATTCTACGGTATATGTATAATATGCTTCTACGGTAGCGCAGTGGGACAGCGTCTGACTGTAACGCGATGGTTGTAGGTTCGATTCCCATTCGGGGGAATGATTATATTTAAATGTTTTATTTCTTTGCTCTGGTATTAAATACAAGATGTTGCGTTGAGTTTTGCCATTAAAAATCTAATGTCACTGTTGACGCTAGGTCCTCCCTGACCTTCCTATGCAGGAAATAGTATGAAACTGCAAAAAGTAAATAAATAAAACACGTTATAATTATATTATTGTTGCGTTCCAGTGCAAATATTTCTTTTAAAATTGAAGGAATATTTTATTTAATGTTATTTTATGTATGTGCTTTATAAATAAACACATTATAAATAAGTATGAATTGAATATTATCAACGTAATTATAAAGATGACAACAAAGATGTATCACGTTTCTATTGTATATTGTAATATTGAAATTCGTATTGAATTGGTCACAACTTATTTTAAATTCATATACAATTATCATTGTTTTTTATATTCAAAAAGTATTGCAATTCTTATAAAGTAATCACTAAGTTTTAAATTTAAATATTATATATCTGATGATATGTTCTTTTGTTTTCGCGTTTATTACACATTTAGAAATGAAACTATTTTTAACAGGATTAATTGCGTATATTTTTGGTATTCGAAAATACATTTTTAGGAAACCTCTTTCTTTCTAAACATGTATTTTCGAATAAAAAAAATATACGCGATTGATCCAGAAGTTTATAAAATCTGACTGAATCTAAAAGTGGCAAGTCGTGGCGCATTGGCATAAAATGTGACTCTAGGCGACTGGTCGTGGGTTCGATTCCCACTCGAGAAGTGGAAATATTTAATATTTCCATTTTCTTCGCTCTGGTATCGAGGCGGTGTTAAGTTCCTCCAATTAACACCGCAACATCTCCGAATTCGGCGGAAAGTGGGGAACGGAGTGTCTTACACTAGGTTCCCTCTGTCTATCCTGCAGTGTGCGGGATACAGTGAAGTGAAGCTAAAAAAAAAAGAAAGCTTATATACCAATTGAATCATGTAAATATCCCAGCAAAAATGAGCGGTGACACAGTATCGATGATAAGAAGGTCATCTAAAGAACATGAGGATCCCCCAATGACTTGTATGAAGAGGTTGAGAACAGTGGACGAGGCGAAGGAAAGAAATACAGAATAGCATTAGCTCTCTGACTACCCCTGCTAGGGAAAAGGTCATTTTTTTTCAATTTAAAATATTTTCTTATTATAATTTTATGTAATTAACTTTCATATGAACAAACCCAAATCAAGTCAATTTATTGTTAACATCTCTGTGAACCAGTAAATAATAAATAATAAAAATAATTAAATCCGCAAAACTGAACTATACTAATGATGTTGTAAAGTGTCTATAAGTTATAGTATAATGTTTTGTTGTGTTGACGCAAGTTCAAGCGTCGCGCGTCGCCTCGCGCTGTCCGTAAATAGACGCATCGGAGACCACTCAGTATATTGCATAATAAACTACTTCATCTGGTGACTCTATCAATTATAGTAATTCACTTACATTCATTAAATTACTCTATTTTATTAATAATTACTATGTCAATTTACTGATGTGTAAGATAATAATTGATGAGTAAGATTCTAGGACGGTTGCAACTTTAAAGTAAAAAAAAGAAGAAGAGAAAGGAGAAATATAATAATATACTCGAATAATAATAATCATAAAGCATAATAATAAATAAAACTTTTATCAAATACCACTTTTAAAAAAGAGTTTAATTGTTAACATTTCTTATTTAATACTTTCAAACACTGTTTCTTTTTGCAGAGAAAATTTTCAAAAATTGTGCCTGCTTTGTTACTAAGAAGCGTGCGATAGCTCGAGATCTTACAAAATTAGATAGTAGAAGCTAAAAGAAATATAAAAACATACTATATAGTACTATACAGTATATATAGCAGCTTGTAATAAACATGTAACTCCATTTTAGAAAGAGGATTCTAACATTGACAATACTTATGAAAGGTCAATATAAGATGTCAATATAAGAATTTGAGCAGTATATAAATACTTTAATACTTTACAAGTTAACTCATTTATATATTTATGGTGGAAACTAATTTTTACTAATATAAAATACTTCCTTTCATCTGTAGCTTCGGTTACTTTAAATGTTGTCCTTTACATTTTAAATGATCATTAAATAATAAATGAAATAAAGTTATTTTTGTCAATAAATTCATTTAAAAACTTGAAACCTACTAACACTTTATTTTATACATATATTACTTTACAAATTCGTCACACTCCGACTCTTCTTAAGATCGAGTAATTTTCGCCCTAGATAAATTCTAATTGAACTATATTACAAACTACTATATTGTAATACTAAATATGTATGTTAAAATGAAGCTTGTGAGACATGAAAAAAAGAGTTAATTGAAAACTTAGTAACAGCTGATACTCAATAGAATAGTGAGTTTATTTATTTAGCTTATTTAATGCCGGATGGCGTTGAATTATAATTATCAAGACCTCGTTGTCAACAAATGCTGAGGCAATGTTTTTATTTTAATATTTTTTCGTCAATATTGTTTTATTATTTAATAAAAAAATATCGTCATTACTTGATTGCAATCTTATAAACATACGTACAAATTCTTTATACCTACATGAAAGCGTAACCAACTCACATACTGAAACTTTCGCAAGTGTAATACTCAGAATAGTTATTACATTTGACATTCATTAAGGTTATTCTAAATGATTAACAACGAAGATTTCTTTAATCAACAAGTAAATATCATTATATGTTTATATTATTTTTATTAAGTAGTTCCGTTGTAAGTTTCGTGCGTTCAACCTTTTAAGGTAAGGTCGTGTTACGCACAGCGCGGTGTGTCGGTCACCACGTGCCCGCGAGTGCGCGAGACTGAGACACTCGTACATCTCAATTCACCTTCAGCAAAGTGGAAAAGTGACAGAAATATTGCACCGCGACACCATTTCAGGCGAAACTCAATGTACTGTAACCTTTTAATAGTCTTATATGTATCCCCGCGTCACACGAAATGATATCATATGTCAATAGAATAGAGTCGACTTTAGACTGAAGCGAACATGTTTAGTTATTTCTGGATTTACACAGCACGGAACAAATTTCATTTCAACCGCTAAAAGTTTAAAGTGCAATTTAAATATTGTGGGCGGGCGGAGTGCTGTAGGACTGTCTTTAGGCGGAACCCGCGACTCGCGCTTTTGCAACGAGACGCGAATTAACTTTTGCTCAAATTAAAGTAAAACGCTGACACTGTGCCGCATTCCCGGAGAGAACGCCCAAACACCTGAGATATACAATTTGCAATAACAGGGCAGGTAGAGAGCGAGAGTCGGCGGACCGCTTTACTCTATTTCCACTTCTAAGTCGTTGCAATAGAGTACACAATCGCTTGTCGTGTGTCTACTACATATGTGAAGGATATTAATAGATAGTTGCAGAATGCGCGGGGATTGACTTATTTGGTGAGAGCGCGGTGACGGCTCGCGGTGCAGCGACGCACCAAATACTTCAAATTGCTGAGTTAGGCCTGTAACAATATTTAAATATTTTATCGACATAATAGGTATAAGGAATAAGAGGTATCAGATAAATGTGTAGCTAACATTGGGTGGTAGGAAAAATATATTTTTTAGCTTCACACTTTTTCCATAGATTTTCTCATTACTTTGCAAACAGAGAGAGCTTAGTCTCAAAGAATATATTTACATAGAATAAAGCAAAGTCGCTTCCCGCATCTGTCTGTATGCTTAGATCTTCAAAATTACTAAACGGATTTTGATGCGGTTTCCTTTAATAGATAGAACAATTAAAAAAGAAGATTCATATGTATAATGAACCTTCGTGCATTATATAGTCGAGAAACACTAGAATTTTAGAGGTTTCTAATGTGATGTCTACGTGCCTATAGTGAAATAGTTGTGTAGTTTACAAAAACGAATAAGTGTATTGTAAAATTGTAAGTGATTGCTGCCTGTACATGAAAGATATATAAAATAAATAATTATTGGGGGCGTAATACGGATTTTTTTTTCTCTCTATTTGTCTAAGTTCGTGCACACTAATCTCAGAAATGAGTCAATCGATTTAAATGCAATTGTTGGAAAGGGGAGTCGAATCCGCTTCTCGTCCATGATAAATAGCGTTTACATTCAGACGCTGTCACGTGACGCAACCTCAAAATGATATATGTATCTACAAACATCTTACGCGTTAAATAAGAATGAATGCGCAAATATATAAATAGTTATTAATAAAAATATTGTTATATCGATGATATCTTAGATAGTCAGTTACTTATGGATCCGTGGAAAACAACGATTATATATGACAAATAAGACAATTTGACATTGAAAGCAAAATTTTTTAACACGATATTTGATTAATATAATTTTTAAACATTTTTAAAGTGTTATTCCACACATTAGGAAAATTGAAGAAGACAAGTGTCATGTGTTCAAATTTTTATAAGTTTTCTTTAAGTAAAGAAAACGTATAAAAATTTGAACGCAGCGGGATTCGCCTCCTGAATACCGTTCAGGCGCTCTCACCACTGAGCCATGCGTTCTGCTATCTGCTGCGTCGAAATTCTTATACGCTTTATTACAACTTGTTTTTGTTGTTAGCTTCTCTGTAGAGAGATTTTTACAAACCATTTTAATGCAAATGATAATATCATTTTGATGCAAATCGAAGATGTTTTGAATTTACACATGTATTTTTTTCGAATGGAGTATAAGAATATAATAAATAGGTTATATATGGCTGCTTATCAAATGTCTTCTACATTTACAATAAGAGGAATAAAGATATTATATACGGAATGTAAATATATATACCAATATCAATCAGCCGTCCTATTTTTTTTTGTTTTTAGCTTCACGCTGTATCCCGCACACAGCAGGGTAGGCAGAAGGAACATAGTGTTATGACACTCCGTTCCCCACTTTCCGCCGAATTCGGAGGCATTGCGTGTTAAGTGGCGGAACTTAACGCCGCGCTTTGCCTCGATACCAGAACGAAGAAAATGGAAATATTAAATATTTCCACTCCTCGAGTGGGAATCGAACCCACAACCAGTCGTTTTCAGTCACACGCTTGTGCCACTGCGCCACGACTGGCCCTGGTGACTATTTTTAAAACAATGAAACATAATAGGTATGTTACATATAATATTGAAGACATTTTTTACATGTTTACTAGTTTTTTCTTCTATTTATAAGTAAAATTTCATTTACAACATATCATTCATCTGTACGTAGACAGACACAGGCGGCGTGTGGGTGAGCGCGAGCTGAACGCCACTTATTACATATTATATTAACAGTCAGTTTAACTAAACTACGTTTTATTTCATTTTTTAATTATTTATTACAAAAATTCGTCATTTGTTCAAATAATTAGTTATACTATAATGTCTGTCGATTTTAAACTACATATTACTATACTTACTTTTTTAAAAAAAGCTACATGTAACTTTCCGCTTTGGTAAATATAAAAAATAAATGTTTTGTTTCATAAGAAGTGAAATAGTATAATTCACTAGACAAAATACATATAATCCAAGCAGACAAACACACGAGTGCACTACAAAAATTGGTTGAGGAGCAGTCTTGTTGTAAAATAAAGAGTAAGTAAATTTATGGCCAATAATCAATCTAAGGATATGCATATTCAATTATTTTGCTCAAAAAATATTGCTAGATCAATCTCAGGTTGCAGTTTTTGGATTAGGATAGACCATTGATATCGAGCGTTTGATAGATTACAATAGAATCCGTAGTAAAGAGAAACAGTACTGAATAATAATTCAATAATGGTAATAAGTTCCAAATAAACTTTAGGGGCCTCATCTTAAATAAATTCGTGATATTATTATATTTTTTTTCACTGTTTATACAATATTCATATCAAAAGAGCCATACCTAACTATAACAATTCAGTATTTTTTTTATTTTAATTATTTATTAATATGATTAAAATTGTTTTAATAGAATCCTATATTTTTTCGGTCTTTTGATTATTCTTTTGCTTTATTATTAGATTATATTATGTATATAATTTTAAGTATATGATTTGAGAAAAGTTTAGAATATAGAAGCATGAAAATTATTAATTAGAGTAATCAAATTTTACTTAAAATAACAATTTAAGACGGTAGTACTACGGAACTATGCACTTTTACTACCATAGGTATTCGAGGGTAATGTAACTGATGTAAGCAGTTTACTGACAGAACATGGTCATTTCATTCATCTTCGAGTACATTTTGTCCCATCGACTTATTATTATATTTTTCAGTCAAAATAAAAAAAAACTTACATACTTATTTATTTATTCACTTCTACAAAATATCTTAAACAACGTTTAACTAAAGTTTACCAATATGCGGTAGAGACAGGCCTCTGACGTCATCCACCAACTCACGCGCAGCTTTCAGCGTCGTTTGTTTCAGTTACATTACGACTTTCAGCCAACTTAGACGTTTAGTTCAGTATTTTGTTAGTTTGCACAATACTTACGAGAAATCACTGTTACATATTCAAATAATCGTCTCACGTTATCTACTAATTGTGTGAAACACAAATAGATTGTTTCTGACAGCGAGATTGTCATTCTATACAGTGAAGCGTTCCTAAAGTCTATTTATTTATATATATTTTATTGGTTATTTGTTAGTTTTCAAAATATTTAGCACGAAACTTTCGAGTGAAAAAATAACTTGCCAGAGGACGCTGGATATTGTGTGTCGGATTATATTTGTCAGTTTAAATTTACGCGAACAAATTACGTATCGTATACCATTACTCGCTTATAGGTATTTTCAATTATTTATAAATTTGAATATGTTCAAATTCAAACGGTTTTAAAGGGCATATTGAATATGCTTTCACTCATTTAAAATTACTTTGATTTTAGTTTTGAATTGTACTTTTGCTTTGTTAAATTAAAAAATGCGCTTTTAGTTACGGTGACAACTATGACGCTTGACGTTTTTGTCATGGCTGGCATAAAATGATCTCTTTAGCGATAAACGGTAAAGCCCTTCAGATTTTTACACAAATGACGCTATCAACACGTTAAGGGAATATTGCACGGTTTAGTTCACAGTACAGTTTTGTTTCCAAAACCTTAGTATTTTGCGTAAAATTTTATTTTTATTTTTTTTTTAATATGACGTAGATGCTATTAATAGAATACATATGATCGTTGGTGTGGGTGTTGCATATTGAGTAAATCGAAATGACGAATATTAATATAATAATCATATCGAAATGACGGGTGACTTATTATGCAAAAGTAACCAAAAATGGCTTACAAGTGAAACAAATGCGATACTGAACTATTTAAAAACTTAATTTTCATATTCGCTATTACAAACACCATACATCATAAAATCTACCAAAATTAATTTCGCTAATACTATAGGAAAGCTTTATAGGTACTGTTTGATGTAATAAGTTCATGTTTTTCATTTCATTTAATTTTCTTTACATTTCACGTGCCTTCTGCAAATCTATATCAGTCACTTAGTTTACTAAACGCATTTGACAATTAAAGACTTAGATTGAACACATCAGGTTTATTTATTAATAAAGTAGGAAATAGCTTTTTAACAGAGCTTAAAATCAAAACTCACATTTACGCAGATATATGACAACTGCGCCATGACATCATCCGCCGACGACACTTTTCTAACAAAAATATTTATTATTAATTCATCTTGTATTATCTTGCAGGAAACACCGACATTTCAGGTAATGGTGACGGATCTCTAACGTCTAAACAAATCCTTTCCATTGTGCGTCGCGGCGGGTGTCACTCATATGTACCACTTTTGTATTTTTTGCGAAATCCGTGCGAATGCGGTTTTTGGGTCAGTTTTTTCTAATTTCCCCGATGTCAATACACTCGTAGCGACTCTATTACGATGCGTCCGGGCGTGAGCTAATAAATGCCATTCGATATATTCGATATTCGTCAATTGGACGAATTGAAAAACGTTATTTGTCAAATGTCTATTATGAAATATCGGAATGCTCTTTTGGGATCGTGTTTTGTGGCTTATATTACACTCAATTATAGTTTAGTAGGTTGTAGTTGAATTACTTTTTTTTTAAGTCTCTAGTGTAAAAGAGCCTAATAATGTGTTTCTCTCGTCTCGCTTATCGATTCATGGAAAGACGCTACGTTCGAAATTGTGATGCCAATTTACAAAAAATATTCAGGTTATATAAAATATTTTCTCTCGGGTCGGTTTTAAACTCACAATGATTACTCTCAGTCCTCTAATAAGTCATCGATATTTTTTTTATAAAGTATTAACAATTAATTTTGTTAACAAAACCTTGCCTCGCTTGTGTACATAAAGACAAACATTTAAAGTAAAGTTAAACATCATTTATTGTGTATCCTAAACTACTTTCAGTTTATAATTGCTACTTTATAAAGTGCCACAATTGCTCCCAACGGAAATCTAAAAACTCAACCTAAATAGCTATATTTCATTTTTTGCTTTTAATAATTATACTTATAGTAAACGCAACTAAGCGATTAAATAGCGGGTAGTTACGTAACTCTTTGACGGTGTTTATATAAAGTACGAAATAAGAGAACCCCTTAACGCTTAAAAGGTAAAAAACTAACAATAGTAATCCTTCATTACGGGTTGTTACTTGTTGATATTTATTTAGCAATATTTACGATTATTACCCAGTAGCGGGAGGGAGCGCACCGGGCGGTCTGCCCACAGCCGGCGCGGCGGCGCGCTGTAGGGTTCAGACGCGGTTTTTATACTTAGCCAGGGTTTTTAACATAATATTTTATTTTAACAATTATATTTATAACAATAACAATAATATTTATTCGTAAAGTATATACTTTAAACGAAAAAACTCGTAATGTATATGTCGTAATGGATAATGTATATAAAACATAAGCTGTGGTAAAGACGGTATATTTATAAACAGATTGATTATATCATAGATTAAAATACCTAACATGTAATACCTGACAAGAGTCGCAAATGAAATCGTAGGCTAACAGCTAGGGTATATAATAACATACATTCAATCGTTATTCTATTTAATTAACTGTCGTATTTTCATCGTTTCCACTTAAAGCATGCATACAAGCATTTCACACGTCATCGCCCACCGTCAAGGCGGCGGTCACAATGCGCACATCTTTCCCTTCCGGTCGCCGTCGCCTCCACACAAGCTGTCGCACAATGAGACCGCGTCTAGTTCACATGTTTCACTCTATTATGCCTCGAACAAATAATATCGCCTTTGTGTAATTGATACATTGCCATTTCATAGACTCATTGCTGGAGCTATTTAAGTCTCAATTACAAAGTCCCTTCTTTGAGGTCCGCGTCGGAAACGTTTTTATACTGCTAAAGTAGTTTTTACTTACAGATATTAGAAATGAAGTTATTTTATTTTTTATTTTACCATTTTTCAATGTGATTTGTATTGACAAGTAAAAATTAATATTTAAATATTAAATAAATATTACACTTATAATATATAGAGATTAAATTAGTGTTAAAAATATAGTATGAGTTCAGGTCTTACTAACAAACATATGTATCTTCAGGTAAAATACAGTCTGGAAATTGACAAAGAAATTATAGGTAAATCATTACATATTAAGAAAACCACAAATACATAATGTTCAGATATTTTTCATATAAATTTAAGCTAGATGCCTTCAATGGGGTAAAGATTTACATTTCCAATGTAAATTTGTAAAGTAATTAGTTAGTTGTATCGGCTTTACTTCAATGAAGTGGGATAATGGGCGGCCACCCAGTCGGCCACAACGTCGCTTAAACCCGACCATATATACGCCTCTAGTAGAGAAGGTGTCGGAATAAGGATACACGCGTGAACGCCTGAACGCTCGGTTAACTCGCATTAAGTAAATATTTGTATCAATTAGTTAAATTCGGTAACATTGTTGTACACGAAGACCGAATACTTTAAGCTCCCTTTGCAATTGTAGTTCTTATTACACTTAATTTAAAAGTCAATATCGATTGTCATAATTTTATAGCATTATTAATTCTTTATATGTGATAAATGAATTTTAAGTTCCGCAGCTTCGGCTTATACAGATGATTGTGTTATAAAGGAGAGTAATACAATAAACGGGTTACTAAAAATAATATTATCTATTCATTGATAGTATTACTGTATTCATAGTAAGTCTTTAGAAATACGACTTGATAGATCTACATTCAACTTCATGATTAAATTTTTGAGATTGATCGAGTGCCTTACTCTGGTTATTTATAAACTATAATATAATGATGCAATATTTTTTATTTTACAAGCCGATATTAAATTATTATTGAAATTCTTGAAAGACTTGAAGAGCCATTACTAATGTGTAAATTAATATTTTAGTATGAAGAGTCGTGTAACACTAGATTTACCAGGTATTTCAATATATGTACATATTAAGAAATACAAGAAATGTATTTATTACTACGAGTATTATATACATGTATAAAATAATATAAAGTTAATAAAATTAATTCTTTAGTTATAGTTACAAAAGTCATGATGTAGATAGTATCATCACTTTTGTAACTATAACTAAAGAGTAGTAATACAGAGAAAAAAATATTAAATGAAGTCGGAATTTTAAACTGAAATTGTAAGTAAGACCAATCTTTTCGACTGGTCTGGAATTTAAAAAAAATGTATAAGTTCTAAAATACAAATAGCTTAAGTTACTTCTTATTACATTAGTTATCTACCAGTGAAAGTTCTGTCAAAATCAGTCCGCCCGTTCCTGAGATTAACCAGAACAAACAGATAAAAATTGTAAAAAAGGTTATTTTGGTATTTGTATTGTGAATACATACATATGCATTTAGCAAAAAGCGTTTATTTTAATATAACAAACAGATACTCCAATTTTATGTACATGTATACATATAATGGTAATTTTTATAGAAAGTTATTTGTATTTATTTTATAGAAATCATAGAATCATATACATTAAAAAAAACACAATCTTTTAGAAATATATATATAGTGACACATTATTTAAGCTATCTAGTGACACATTATTTAACAACAACGCATGTGAGGAGAGCGTCATTTGTAGTTTGACACGATAATAACCGTATTTTCGTGCTATGTATTCATGATATTATTAGAAATTACTATGTTATAAAAAAAATATTATTTAATAAAACTCTCCGTCGGAGAGCTTCAGCGCGTAGAGATGCAGAGAGCGGAACTCGCAGAACTGGTTGGTGCACCAGCCACCGTGCCCGTCCGTGCAACGGCATGAGTCGCACTCGTCCATGTACTTCTCACCCGGAATGCATTTGAAGAACGGATTCTTTATCACTAAAATTAAAATAAATAGAAAGAAATAAAATAATATAAAATAAATACACTTGGCTATTCGCTTACCCGGCTGTCGAAACTATACTTCTTGGGCTATTTGTAGTACTGTACTGATAAGTCATATAAATAAAATGAAAAGGATAAAGAAATAGAATTTAACTGTTTATTTAAAAATAATTCTTAATTATTTCTTAGTGTCCTTCAATAATTTTTGAGAACCGGAAGTAAATTATTTAACATTCATGAAATGAAGCATGTAACTTCTTATTTTGGATATAAAGATCCCTTATTCCGCGAAAAATGGAGAACGGAGTGTCTTAACACTAGGTTCCCTCTGTCTACCCTGCTGTGTGCGTGATACAACGTGAATCTACTTTAGAGTTCAGTAGGTACCTGTACAACGTAGACACGGCGTGCTCCTCTCGCACAGCGCGGTCACTGTAGGCTCGCAGTACACGCAGGAGGGCATCGCGCGACATGCGCCGGAGTCCTGCGTCTCGCACAACAAGCAGTTCCGGTTCTCGGGGACCAGCGACTGCGACGTCTCCTCTTCCCAGTACTGGTGGGGTGGCTTTGGCTTCACGAACTGGGATACCACGTACCTAGTCATATATGTGCTTATTTTAGTTAAGTGTTTTGAATAATTTGCGATTTTAAATAAAAATATACTTTTAGACTATACGTTACAAAGCCCATTCGGTATAATATACTTTATAAATATTTCTGTTTCTATTATTACAATGCTTATTTTAATTGGGTAAGTGATTATCAAACCAAATTAAAATATTAATTCATTAAAATTGCATTAAGTGTTTATTTTTGTAGTCGTATTTATTATTCCATTATATTCGCCACCTTCCCCGTGGGAGGACGGGTTAAGAATACAATTCCCCCCCGCCGCTGGGTAGCGTCCCGTAAAAGGCGGGTAACCCAGTAGTTTGGTGGTAGGAGATTCGTTCTCCGACTGGCTCGCGACCACTATCATGTCAAAGACGAACCGCCAAATATCTTATGATGTGTTCCGGTTCGATGGCATGTAAGCCAGCTCTCCCTATTCCCACCATTCCCATCCTTCCTCTCTCCTTCTGTCCTACATTCCCAAGGCTGGCAACGCATCCATAACTTTAATGTTGTGGATGTCTATGGGCGAAGGTAACCACTTAACACCAGGTGGACCTTCAGCTCGTTTGCCTCCTTTACTCCATAAAAAAAAAAAAAAAAAAAAAAAAAAATCAAAAATACCTCGGTATATCTTACTTTCTGGCATTTGGTATGTGAGAAATACTTTCCATACAAGGAAGTTACTTTCAAAACTGTTTAGTAAAAATTTTTGTTAGAAACAGCTGATAGCTTTTTTATCTTCTGGGCACTTCTCCTGTATTTAAGTAAGTAGGATACATCATAGGAAATACAAGATAAGAAGAAGTGAAGAAATGTCTTGTAGAAAATCCTTTGAATAGGACCTACCTTTCACCACCTTCCATATCTCTGAAGACAAAGGTCGTTATATAGTGACAGCCAATCACTTAACGCTACACGATCCTTGAGTAGAATTTATGCTTACAATAATTGCTCACAGTTAGGAACAATTCATAGTGTCTAATACCACAGTATCGACGTTTTTAGTATGCGTAATTAGTTGAACCATAATAATATACAAGTATAAGTGCAAATCTTCAAAAACACGCTAATTTCGTAGTTTTGAATCGTAGTAAGTAGTAACACAAAGAATTATATTTTATAATAATATATTTTAAATATTTCTTAATTGTACCAGTATTTTATTATTTGTGATTAATTAATTATTGTTATTCGATGTTTGCTCTGACCTATTTCGTTTAGTTTTTAAGTGTGTGTGTTTAAATGTTATTAGTACTATATTTACTCTTTGTTTCCCAACTAAAATAATAATAAAATACTAACGCCTGTGACCCGGGCCGGTATATGGGCGGCGCATGTTCCCCGCCGCCGCCGACCGAGCTCAGCGTGCCTGCCAAAGGAGTGCCGCGTCGCATCTCACCTACGCAGCCACAAGTAAACAAGCAAATGAATGAGGATAAGGTAGTCAGGACAGTAAGCAATAGTTTTTTTATATAACTTTAATTTATAATTAAGGCTAGTCGTGGCTTGTGGGCACAAAGTGTGACTGTAAAGTTGATTGGTTGCAGATTCGCGCCACTCGAGGAGTGATAATATTTAATATTTTCATTTTCTTCGCTCTGGTATCGAGGCAAAACACGGCGTTGAGTTCCACCATCCAACACGTAATGCCTCCAGAATTCAGTGGAAAGTTGGGAACGGAGTGTCTTAATGGAGATGCGAGTAGTTCCCAATACAAGTATCCTAGACTACTTGCTAACAGGATTCAGTGACTTGTAAAGAATTTTATAAATTTTATATAAATAAATCTGTTTTTATTTATTCATTTCCACCATCCAGATTGCCAGGTATTAAATATTTAAAAGCTTAATTTAATTAATTACTTCACTGTCCAATCCGGTTTCGGTGGTGGTAGAGTGGTGAGTGTTACAAACTGAAATAACATCTACTTATCACATCCAAATTATAACTGTCGTTATGTCAGCATCGCTTTGCTCCTAACGGCGTACAGCAGGCAAGTATCAAGACAGTCTGTTATCTACTTTCCGCCTCAATCCGACACATTACGGGTTGAAAAGTGGAGTTCAACGCCAATCTTTGGAAAATGGTTATATTCCAATTATTTTGATTTTCCCACTTTAATATAGCGGAGAAATAGAATTGAAATATAATCATTTTCCAAAATGGGAATCGTATCCACAACTGTCGCGTCAGTCAGATACTGCACTACTACGACACAATGACATCAGAGTCCTGCCTGTAGGTACGAGTACATTAAATACAATACCAAAATAAATAGTTTCACAATTTTCTAAAAAAAATCTTTTCATTGGAAAGCTGTATATACCTACCTACTCCCCTATAACCCCCGAAAATAATTAGCTTAAACCTATTTCAAATATGTACAGATATAATTATAATATTAGTCACAGTTGTCCGTCCTGTATAAAGTTCTATCAAGTATGTAGGCTCATAATAAAATTATTTGCTAAATTTTTCATTAATTTCAAAAGTATTGATATATTACTCTTATGGGTCAAAAGTATCCCATAATAAAAGTATCCCATAAAATCATTTTTATTTAAAATATACAACTTTAGCCCCTTATGTTTTTGCCCATTGATTTCAGATTTTAAAGGATAGAAATAACGAAATCGTTTCATTTAGTATTAACGTTTATAGCGCGCGAAATATAATCCTACTTTTTTTACTAACTTCAAACGTTTAATGCTACTAAAAATCACGCTTCTAGCGATATATGAAATGGACATATAAAAACAAAAGAGTTAGACAAAAAATACTATAAATATTAGTTGGGGCTAATCGTGACGTAAAGCGACTTCGGTTATAGGTTCGATTCCCACTCGAGAAGCGGAAATATTTAAAAATCATTTTTTTTCGCTCTGGTGTCGTGATGCAAAGCGCGGCGTTATGTTCCGCCACTTTACACGCAATGTCTCTAGAATTCAGTGGAAAGGGGGGCGGAGTGTCTTAACACTAGGCTGCTTTCGCCTACCCTGCTCTATGTGGGATACAGTGTGAAGCCATAAAAAGACAAAAATATTTTATTTATAGAAGAGCTAATATCCTGTAAAGTGTTATTTTCACTCACTACTACTATAGGATTAAAGGAGCGATATATTACGTTATACATACGCATACCTTCCCCATACGCATAAACAGATGTGAAACAGCTCACCACCAACACCACCACGAGCCACGTCATACTATACCCACTATCGGTGACCAGTTACTTATACAAGTAGTATACAAACACTTTAACCGTGAGCGATAATCTGTCGGTCAGCGATCAGCGATCAGCGAGTGCAGCGCTAATTGATCGGCCGCGCCAATTACAGAGGATTGGCTTAACTGAGCTCCCTTATACAGGGAGCATTGCATTGAGATTATTACATCCCCTTTAGATGTTGCATGTCTGTTGTAGTCGAAACGAAGTACAAATCGAATTAAAATGAATGTTCAATTGAAATTATTATATGATACAATTAATTACAAGTTGCATTTTTGTTGCATAATTATAATTAAAATATAGTTTTTTTATAGCTTCATCTGCTGCTGTATACCGCACACATCAGGATTGGCAGAAAGAACCTAGTGTTAAGACACTCCGTTCCCCATGCACCGCCGCATTCGGAGGCAATGCATGTTAAGTGACGTAACTTTTTGCTTTGCCTCGACACCATAGCGAAGAAAATAGAAATGTTAAATATTTCCATTCCTCGGGTTGGAATCGAACCCACAACCAGTCGCTTTACAGTCACACTTTGTTCCCACAAGCCACGACTGGCCCCAAATGTAAGTAAGAAAACGTAGATATTTTATCTATTTATATATAATATTAAATAATTCCTTAGTTGTTTATTATCTTTACTAAACTTAAAGAATATAATAATTATGAACACCCTGTAGATACCACCAATAACTTCAATTAGCGCACAGTATCGTGTTCGCTAACGATCGGATTTGAATGACGTAGAGATGTAAAAAGTTAACCTTTTATGTAGCTGAGTAATAAAAAACAAAATTGATAGTCCTTATAATATAAATGTATTTTATTTTTTCTGTACTTTCATTATGTTATATAGTTTTTTCTGTTGTGTAATTACTGTATTTCCTACATAATGTATTAAAAATGACAATAGTATAAGCATTAATAAAATGGGGCAAAGATGCTGTAGGCTGTGACACAGTTTATCTAGTATAAACGGCTGCCAACACTCACCTCTAAAATAAACAATAAACCTGTAATATAAACAAAATTGTCTAAGAAATTTGTTTAGTCTTATATCTAGAGTGTATATGTAACTTGTTACTTTTGGTGAATAAACTATTATTATAGCTAATGTTGTATTTAAAATAATAATGTTTTAATAAAGAAATTTTAAAACATCCTTGTCCTTGTCTATACCATTGTCACTAATCTTTTTTTTATTTGTAATACTGTTGATATAGTGGTCCTGATCAACATGGTGTTTCAATTCGGAAGGGCAGGTTTAAACTCGCCGTACTATGTATAGTCTAGCTATGTCTGCTTTCTAGAAGTTTTTTTTTATCTACATGCTGTATCCCGCAGGGTAAGCAGAGGGAACCTAGTGTAGACCCTTCGTTCCTCATTTTACGCCGAATTTTGGAAGTGAAGTGGCAGAACTGAACGCCGTGCTTTGCCCCGACACCAGAACGAAGAAAAATAGAAATATTAAATATTTTCATTCCTCGAACAGATATTTAAAATCAGGATGGACGTGTCAAATATCACAGTTGAGATAAAAACAACTAGATATGAATCACCCAAGTGCCTAAGAATTTACACTAACGAGCAAAATGTAAAATCGATACACGGCTGTAGATCATCATTTTTAAAAATAAACTTGATTTTGAAGACGATTTCTAATACTCATAATAATATCATTATATTATTTTATAAATAATACATATTTTTGATGATTTAGTAAGTGACCGATGACAATCTTGTGTGTCATCTAAATATGTAATATGTGTATGCATGCGTATTGAAAACGTTACTCTTCACAAGCGTATAGGACAGTGGAGGGGCGTTCAGTTTTAGAGTAGACGATCTATACTATAGTGAGTAGTGCGAGGAGCGCGAGGTGGCACGCGCAGGTGTCTGCCGATAAGCTGATAACAGCTAACAACCCATCTGTCTCTTCCCGCACTAAATTATTTAATAATATTTTATGAAGACCTAGCTCTAGCTCCCGACTGCACTTACTTGGATTCAATTAATAGTAGTTGACGTCAATATATGTTTTTCATTAAACTCCTGTTTTGCTAAATATTCAACAATATCGATTATATAATACTTATGTTAAAATGAAAGAAGTTTTATAATATAATTCTGCTTTAACAGAATCACGTTAACTTATATATTAACTCATTAACTGAAATGTTAAAATAATCATTTGTTTCGACAAAATGCTGTAAAATAGCATCCCTATGAAAAGCTCTAATTTGTGCAGTACAAAAGTACAAACAGTTGGAACTGATAGTTATTTATTTTATATTATTTATTAATCTGTTTATGATGAAGGAATTCCATTGGAATTATCATATATTCTAGTAGTAAAGAGGCAATAAGTATTGATTCATTTTAAAGTCCTTATGTTGTTTGACAAGAGAGGGAATAGATATACCTATGTATTAGAAATGTAAACATTTACAAGTAAACCCCGAGAGCAAATGGATCCCATAACTAACTATTAATGCCACATTAAAGCAATCAATCTAAGTAAGATATAAGGTAATTAATTTAATATCTCTTTTTTGAAATAATTAATTTGAAATAAATAAACTCTACGTTGAGTTCCGCCATTCAACACGCAATGTCTGAAGAAATTCGAGTGGAAAACGGGGAACAGAGTGTCTTGACACTAACGTCACTCTGACCTACTGTCTCATACATCAATCTAAACGATACAAATACATATATAATTTACGAACATACCCATTTTGTTTCGCTTTAGTGAGTATCAGTTTATTGAATTACAATTTCCTCGCACATAATGTTAGCGTTATCTCAGCGCTTGTTGTCGCTGATTGTGATAACAGAGTAATTACTGTCCGCCGCTAAATCCTTCACAACAGACTATCCATCATAACGGGACGATAACGGACATTATATTATGTGCGGAAATTAACTTGCAGATACTACACGAATTGATTAATTCCTATCAAGTGTAATATATTAACCAAAGAATTATAAGTAGTAAGCAACAAAAATATCTTGTAACATTCGATTTTGGCGTAGGTCGATTAGAGGATGTTACTCAATTGATAGATCGCTCGAACGACGTCTAAGAGGCACGGGTTCTAATCCTGCGAAGTTCTAATTTTCATACGTTTTCTAAAAAAAACGTTTAAAAATACTAATACTGAAAACTGACATTTTATCGTACAAATATAACTGAAAAGAAGATAGATCATAGATAGAATAGTCAGGAAGACTTATTAGTCTTAAAGTTATTACTTTAAATGGCCCGTGAGTATTGCTTCATTGGATATGTTCGACTCGTCAGAATGGTTGCAGATTTAAATACCTCTAGGATAACTATTTAATTAAGTGTTTCCTTTAATATTTCGCTTTTATATTTAATCCCTTCATGTATTATTAAGTTATAACAAACGTATAATTATAGGAAACATCTATATTACAAAAAACTAAGTGAAGAAAATTATTTATTTGTGTGTTGTTTAGTTTAAGTTTACATACATTACATATAAGCTGTTACTTTACAATGAAAATTACTCATTATTATTAGTTTGAAATGTAATAATCGTTATCACGAAGGTATATAATTAAATACAGGTGTCAAGTATCAGTAGATAGCGCCTAGCGAGGTGTAAATGAGCGCAGACCACGTGTTCAGTTTCACACAACTCACTAGCTTTTATAGTTGCGGGTTGAGTATTTAATTACATATAATTTTATTTTTACGTTGTATTGTAATATATGGTATAGATAAAAAAATATTTAATCTGTTTTTGATATACATACGTAAATAAATGATACATTCTATTGGTATTGGTATTCTTTAACAGTACAGAGAGTAACAGAGCAACTGTTGAGTTTCTGGCCGGCTCTCCTCAGCAGAACTGCCTTCCGAGTCGGTGGTAGCTTTATGTACATTTGACGATTCAAAAGTGCTTTCAAAAGTCTATTTGAATAAAGATATTTTGAATTTGAATTTGAATTTGAGGAATATTTAGCAAATTGAGTCACTATGTTACTAGAGAATTGTAAGAACATCAAAACACTTTTAATATTAGTAGTAATTTTCACGTTGGTTAATTTCTACTGATATTGTAATATTGTAAGAAAAATTAAGCGGAGGCGCGTGTTAAAGTAAAGAACATTTGAAGGAGCCCTATAAGCATTTATTTAGTCAAGCACTGCTTCAAGAATTTTCCTGTAACTCTTGCAAAGTGCTGGCACCCTCACAATAACTCTTTAGAAATCTAAGTTATTTTATGTGGGAGAGTGTGTGTAAAAAAAACCTAATGATAAGTAATTGCTTTCTGTTATTGCCTATTTAAGATAGCGCAACCGATTTAACTCGTGGATTGTGAAAACGTAAAATAGTATCAAGTATATAAAACAAAAAATTATAATTTTTAATACAAATTTACTACTATATAGGCTTATAAGTATCTCATTTCAGTGCAATACTACCATTATAAAACAAACCTGTTATAATGTGAGAAACATAACGCCATTGATACTCCCTTTGCTCGCAATAACGCCAATATTCCCACCGCGCATTCACATACATGTGCACATCAATAAAGAGTCAATTTTTAAAACTTAATTAAATTAACCAAATTGTAAGCAATAATTTAATTCAGTGGGAAGTTGGAGCCGATGTTTGCGTACATTAGTGCGAAGTCAGTGACTCTCGCGAGAAAACTTGCGCGGAACTAACAGTGCAGGAGGAAGGGAGCTATTGTTTGTTTACACGCATTTTACAATCCACTTAAGATTTGTCTTGAATGATTCGCTAATTACTATTTTTTTATAATTATTACGTGAATTTTAGTATCTGGAACAATTAAGTTAATTGTTAAAATCAATGAGCAATTAAAATATGACCTACTTATAGAAAATACAAAGCTTACCTCGAATCGCACAGATATGATTCAGTCGAGTAGAGTTTGTATAGTTTAAGAGGATAACGCAAGCAATTTAAAGCATAGGTGTAATATAATATATATTTAAAATATATATAATATAAAATATATGTAATATCACGACATGTATTTTTTTAAATATAACACTCGAATACAGCGGGGTAGGCAGAGGAAACCTAATGTTAAAATACTCCATTCCCCATTTTCCACTGAATTCTAGAGGCAATACGTGTTAAGTGATGGAATTCAACGCTGTGCTTTGCCTCGAAACCAGTATGAAGAAAATATTAAATATATCAATTTCTCCAGTGGAAATCGAACCTACAGCTAGAAGTATTTACAGTCACAGTTTGCGTCTCTGCGCCGCGACTGGCCTCACTTGTTATATTCACATATAATATTTTTGTACATTTTATTCAGCCACAGTAAATAGGAAGTGTTAAATAAAATGAAATAACAGGGCGCAGAGACGTTAAACTCCGCAAGCACGCTTAATCATCGGTGTCTATCGCTTCTGACCGACTGCGGGCTGCCTCGGGAACGCACACTGCGCTGGATTGTATTATATAAAAACATATTTTCTACAATATGTCATTAAGAAATTTTATTTGTGTATGATATTTTTGTAGTATCTAATAATGTATGTATATAGTATAATTCAAGAAGTAAATTACCTTTCTGTATTTTGTCCCGTGAATTATTAATGTCCTGTTATTATCCCGTACATATATTGAGGGCATGCAGAAAGTATTTAGTGGTAAGTATTTTGTTTCTACTTTTCATATATAATTAAATTACTTTTTACATATTCAGATGAACGAAATTTGTACCGAGTGGTCGAGTTCTACGCGTCAGAATAAGTAAACATAACGTTTTTACCGTATAACAAACATTAGTCAGACACTTTTAACATTTTAATAGTGTTATTCATACTCTTAAGAAATTGAAAAAGACGTTTAGAAAACGCATGGCTTAGCGGTCACAGCGCCTGGACGGTTTCCAGGAAGCGCGGTTCGAATCCCGCTGCGTTCAAATTTTTATACGTTTTCTAAATGTCTTTTTCAATTAGTCAGATACATTCCAACAGAGCCATTTATAGCTCCAACTTATAATACTTAAAATGTATTTGTACTTGAAGTTAGGCAAATAAGTCACTACAAATGTGTATGCGTGTCTGAGTTCAGTGTGCGTCGCGCCGCTCGGCCGGTGTAAAGAAGGGTACAAATCGCTGTATAAACTTAATATCGGGCAAATTGCCGGCGCCGGGGGGCGGGCGGAGCGGGGGCGGGCGGGGACGCAGGGGGAGGGGGGTCTCGGCAAACATCTGGAGCTTTTATTGCGATGATCGTGTATTGATTCCACTCATAAGCGGCTGTCGCAAGATAATTTCATCTGGCGACCGGTCGGGTTTGACATTTATTAGTTTATTCAGAGCGATTTGCGAGCGTTATTGTGCGTGGTGCGCCCCTCCCCCGCGCCCTCCTCCCGCGGAGCGCGACCGTAGCGAGAGCCCGAGATGAGGTTTATTAAAAGGGTAGAAAAACTGTCGTTGTTTGCCGCCGGGCTCCGACAACAAATTAGTTTTACGAGGGCGTGATTATTCGTATTAGAGGTCTATTTAAAATATTTTTATGAGTTTCGTGAATGGATGCCAAAGTTTAATTTTGAGCTTTAGATGTAAAGATGGTGGCGCGGCTTATGTATCGATAAGTAGGAAGTTTGTTGTTTGGTTTTTTGATAAAAGATTTTGTGGTATGCCGCCGCGTTATACCTACTTATCCGTTAATATTTACATATTTTTATATTTTATAGATTGAATAGAGAAGTGTCGGTGGATCCTTAAATTATACGACGTTGTAATTAAATAAAATATTAATTACTTAAATTATAATTTCATGTTGCCAATTTTCGACCCCCTAGTTTGATTGTTCATTCTGTATTAGCCACGTTATGATAACTACCAACATTGTTATTTTCCCCACAATTTATGATTCCTATAATTTATGCAGAATAATATAAACAAAATATAAGCCAATGTCCATTTCAATATTCACAATGTCCATAACACAAATATATTGTGTAATTTTAATGAGACCGTAATAACTCCCGTGACGTCGGCAAACAAGCGATGTGGCTGAAAGGTAAATAAAAAACGGAAGCGAGCGCTTTGCGAGTGTATTCTTTACATTAATACAACGCAACGCAACGACGCAACGCAAATAAACAAATAAAACAAATTAAGTACACCGTTCAGGCAGAGATACTTCAAATATTTAAATGAAACGATTAAATAACCATGTTTTGATATTTTTGTACAATCCTATCCTATATATATACTAAGGAGTTTATTAATCTACATAAGTTTTGTATATAATTTATTTACGTCATCGTCAACTACTATTGGTATTATCTAAAGGCAAAGCACGGCGTTGAGCTACGCCACTCTACACGCAATGTCTAGTTTTCGGGTAGACGGAGTGTCTTGACACTAGGTTCCCTCTGCCTACCCTGCTGTATGCGAGATACAGCTTGAAGCGGAACGAAAAACTTTAAATATGAAATAATAAAGTGGTACCTAAAAATATGAAATATTGGCAGATTGTTCTCTTTTATGTCCTATTTCTGACTCATTTCCAAGTAAAAATCTACTCGCATTGCTAGAACTGTTTTCCAAGTTTTTCCTAAAAATTCTATTTTTAAAAACCAAATGAAAATTGAATAATGAGAATTTAAGCGATTCTTGTACCTATTTGAGGACCAACAAACAAATTATTTACCTTGAATATGGCTTTACTTATACTTGCAAATTTTAGTTTTCATATAAATAAATGCTTCCCCATTTTCGTTCCGCGGTATAAAGCGACGTACAACTTCACCACATAAGTACTTATATTGCTTTTGTCAATTTGTAAAGTATTGTGTTCTATATTTAATGAATAATTAATATGGATGTTTGATTTATAAAACAATGTAATTAAGTATAATTAAACATAATGCAATGAAAGTGAGAAACCAAGGTTTACAAAATACAATTGCTTGAATTGAAAATTGCTAATTTCTTCACAGTTTGAGTTTCGATAGATTAAGACTCCGTATAGATTAAAACTATATATATTTACTTTATATACACACATTTTTGCTTTAACATTAATTCTGACTAGAATAATTTGAATGCCCCACCATGCCCCACAATGTGGCTGAAATCCACAGACATTGTGTTCATAGGCAGACCGTAGTAAGTAGTAAGTATTTTGAGGTGGTAAATTGTTTGACGTTAAAAAAATGAAGTATGTAAATTGTTATTTTGAATAAAATTATTTGACTTTGACTTTATTGTAGTAGGTATATATCTACTGTAATTTTTCCCATTTTCTATTAAAGTAATGAAAAATGCCTGATGTTTACAAAAGAAATCATATCAATACTAATAACGTTGTCCAACTTGTGAGATGCCAAACTGATCGAAGTGATTTACTCCTTGATTGCGAATCTGTAATGAATAATTTGATATCTGTAATCTGCGGCGGGTCGCGACCTGCGAGCCCCGGAGCCGCGGAGCCGCGGTAATTAAGCGACGCAACAATAGCGCGGCGTGTCGCCGACAGCCCGCGCCGGGAGTCTATGCTCTACGTATCTGCTTCCTTGCTGATCTGCAAAGGGTCATTTTACACGGACGATTTCAACTATATATTTTTGTTTATCCATATAAATTTTCCTGGGTATGTGGCTAACAAAAACTGGAGAAAGTGTTATATAATAAGCAAACGTCCCGCTGAAGTCTCAGAACGCACAGTAGCTTTAGCAAAACGAAAAAGATATCTATTATTCTGTACAACCTGTAAAATCCTTATTTGTATACATCTGATGTACACGTTATAACTGTCCTTACTTGTTAATAAATATATTTGGATAGATATTAGAATCAAAATCCCTTAGAAGATTTCAGGTTATGTCTTGATCCAATAACTTTTCGGTAAAGAAAGTTTTGCAACAACTTGATGAACGTTTTTTAAATCCATCAAACCCAGAAAAGTTGTATGTCTGTACAAAAAGATATGACATTGACGAATTTCTGCAATCCATGAAAGAATGGATCCACGAAGGATAAAAATTACGAAAGAGATGAGACTGCTTCTCTTCTACGATCGTAGATAAAGTGATAAGTACCTATCTGAGGAACAGGACGAGGCTCAAGAGTGCTTTGGAACTCTGTCGTCTTCCCGAGCTACATGAAACATAATAAGTTGACCTACGTAAGTCGGTATAATAAAAAAATGTTATATTGGGGTGATTCTTTTCTAATAAAATTAAGTCATCACCTCCAAAAACAAAATATTAAATCAGCAAAAATCTATTGCAATTTTCGCAGTTTTTAATTGTAGCCTAAGTGAAGACTCCATCAGTCTGTCGAGAGCCTTATGCAGATCTACTTAGCACTGTAATTACATTTTTCTGGTTGGCGCGCGTGCGTTTGACGCAGGTCGCCGACAATGCGCTGACAACCTACCACTGTCTCGCCCACCAACAAATCATCTTTATTATAAAATCTTTAATTTATATTTCTTGTCTAAAGCCAATTGAGTAACTTGAATAAGTATTTTAATAATTTAATAAAAAAATATAATTAATATAAACTAATTGCAAACATTATTAAAATAATAATTTATATTAAGGTAGACAATATTTATGTGAAAAATATTAAATATTATGTAATTTGTGGAAGTCGGAGTGACACTAGCTGCTGTCAGACTAACTCGCTACGCGAGAAAAACCGTGAGTTTTACGTGACACTGGCAGATTATTTTGCGCCTCTCATCGCAAATTCAGACCATTAAAGAAAAAAAAGCGTTTACTTTTTTAAAAGTTTACTTACATACCTAACTTTTTACTTTGTATAAGTATACTACCACCGTTAGCAAAGTAACCACCGTCGTTAACTTATTTTTTGTAATATTGTTTGTTTATTGTTCATCTGCATGTTTTTCATACATATAGTTGTAAACAGAAAAACTTACGTATTTCTCAATATACTCATCACACCATAATAGCTATTGTTTAACCAAATCACAATCTGAATTGACATATATATCCATACCTACATGTACCACAAATTAATCTACAAATTAATACTATATCGGATTATGTACGTACAGAAACTATGAATGTAATTTAATATCTGCAAACCGCAATGGCTGGAGTTAGTTAAATTAACTCCCTTGTTTACCAAACTACGGCTCGTAATGCGGCCGACTGCCCGCCAATTACACTGTAACCCACCCCCAGAGGTCCGCTACCGACCTGCCCCCTCTCCCCCTACTACCCCTCCCACACCCACTAAGAGTTTAAGAAGATTAGGTAAAGTGAATTGAGATTATGTGATAGTGCGGCCACTAACTACTAGAGAGAAAGTTTTTAAACTGCACGAGGCGTTATAATGTGGAATAGACGTTTAATATATTATGTATCTGTATTTAAAAATAAATTACATTATTAAAAAGTCATGAAAGTCATCAATTAAAAGTAATATAATAATTAATATTGGATTACCTTTGCATATACGACAAAACATATCTTGAAAATACTTATTTAAAAACAAGAATATTAATTCATAAAACAACACAAAAGATTTCTTACTAATATTCACGCTGTATCCCGCACACATTCGGGTAGGCAAAGGGAACTTAGTGTTAAGACGCTCCCACGCACCGCCGAATTCGGAGCCATTGCATGTTAAGTGGCGGAATTTAACTCCGTGCTTTGCCTCGACACCAGAGCGATGAAAATGTAAATATTAAATATTTCCACTCCTCGATTGGGAATCGAACCCACAACCAGTCGTTTACAGTTACTCGCTTGTGCCACTGCGCCACGACTGGCCACTGGATATAGTTATTATCATTTCTAATATCGTCGAAATATTAAAACAGTGAATTTCAACCTATTTCGTGACTACATAATGTATACATACCATGTATGTATGTATATGTGTATATCAATTTTAGAATCTGGCGGCTAAGAACATTTTTTTTAATTTACTTGTACATTACATCGTCAAGCCAAAACTGACAATCTGACGTCGCGTTTCAGTGCAATTGCTTACAAATAAATTTCAGGATTATGTAGAAAGTATTTGGCTTCCAAGTCTACAATCATTCCTATTTTAATATTGAACTTTGGCTTCCATTTTTATATTTTTTTTTTGAGGGCATAAAATAAATCGGGCAACATAATGGCCACCTGGCTTTATAAATTCGTAGCAAACAAAGCTGCTGTACAGTGGTTCTTAAGCACTGACGAATACACAAGGAACTAACACATCATTTAAATGATTGTAGGTACTAATTAAGAGCAAATTTAAAAAGTAGCTACAATTATTTGCCTGATATTTAGCAAGTGACCAACTATAGCCCTTTCAAGTAACGAAAATTTCTCTTAATCCTAATTGGTACAACTTAAAATATTTATTTACCTATATGATAAGTGTATCATATTTTATAACTTTAATCCTTTAAAAAGTAAAAAAAAAAAATGAAATATTGAAAGTTTACAGACTTCGATAGTCCCAAATGGGATGGGAATTTCTATTCTTTGTACAGCCGATATCAAGTACTTTCAAAACACGCGAGCGTATAGAAAACGTCACGGCGAGTGTATTGTATTGTTTCATCCGATATCCTCTATGCGCTAACACATAAGGCTGATATTGCAGTCCGTGCGTCGGCTCACTGCGGGCTTGGTTACCGGGTGGTAAGTGGGCTTAGCCTGCGCCCAATTTTTACGAAATTAATCTTTCTTCAAACACTCTGCTTCTTTGTTACGAGACGCAAATTTAATCTTGATGATCGCGAACATGCTCGTGAGGGTGAGTGGGCGTGGGGGTGGGGAGTGGGGGTGCGGGGTCTCAACAATGCTTCACATTATAATGGACAGTGGCGATGCGATCAACAGTCGATAGGGTTTCATGCGATCCGCGTGTGCTCTTAAGAATTAAGCTTTGTAATTAGGTACTTATTTGTGATGTTAGTATTAAACTTTGCTGTTGTAAAATTATAGACATATTACTTTTAGATGTGACATCTTGTTGTCGGTCAAATATTACCGCAAACAAATAATAGTTAGCTTTAATAGCGTTAGTTTAGCGTTAGAATGTATGTTTATAGGTAAGTAATGGTGTCGGGAAGGTAAATGAAACTGACGTATATATTTATAATCTAGTTTATTGCGTGACTACGGTGACAATATTGCAAACTCACTACACTACACCTCAATAAATAACGTCTACGTAAAGTTACACAATATCATACACTAACGGAGATCCCTCGCGAGTCGCACACAAACAACGGCTCACTTCGGTGCGAACTACTGACAACTGAGCTTTCAATCATATTGTAAATATTCACAATTAATTATTTAAAATTGATATTTAGCTTGTATTCGGTATTTTTTCCCATTTTATCATTATGACAGGCAGAGGCCGCGCGCGGCGCGACGTCGCCGTCTCTCGATAGAGCTCTTCTTTACAGTATTTACAACACAACTTACATATATTTTTCACATTTACAACTTTTACACTCGGTGGTTCATAGTAATATATTTAATAAAGTCTTAATTATTATATACAATATATACTTAAAACAAAACCTTTGAGATCAGCGAAGACACGGGAACTGAGAACTAACTGCTTTCTACACCGAAGGGTAAGGCACACGAATAGCTATAAAATCTCACAATTTATTACAATGGTATATATCAACTATAATTATTTTACGTTTTGTTTTTACAATACATGAATTTTATTTAAAATGTTATTTCTTAAATTAACGGAAAGTTAATAAATTGTTATTCTGCCACTTAAATTATATATAGATTTACCGCAATAAAATATAACGTAAGAATAACAAATTTCACAATATATAAGTAAATTTGTTACATGATCTATATTTAAGTAAATGAAATCAAAAACTTATCGTGCGACAGTAATGTGTGTCCATTTTCATAACCTTAAACGATACAAGGCAGATATTATTGAAATCAACAGATGTTTTCCACAGATATGTACAGTGTCTAGTGTGTACAGCAATGTTGGGCAAAAATTAATTGCAATTAATAATTAAATATTAACAATTGATCATTGTTTATGTGAAAATCATAATTAACACTAGATTTATCAGAGTAGTCAAAATGACTAGTCTCGTAATTTCAATTTAAAATTCCCTCAGTATGTAAAATTTTTTTAATATATCACGACTTTTGTAACTATAAATAAACAATTAATTTTATGAACTTTATAAATATTATAGATATACTTCTGTAATTATAAATAGGCATATTTAAATACCTGCTAAATCTAGTGTTAACAATTTGTTCACTGTTAATTGAAGTGTAAAAAGTTAAGAACTAGTAAATTTTCAGCTATTTGCGATTTCCACAAATATATAATGAATTGTTAATATTTAATAGCCAATAGTAATAAGATTAAGCCCTAAAGTGTGTTTGGGAAGTGGTTACGTATGCACGCGGCTGTAGCGGTCGTGCAGCAGGCGCAGCTCCGTGGGCAGCGCGGCGAGGGCGGGGGCGGGCGGCGCGTGCGGGGCGGGCGGGGGCGCGCGCGGGGAGCGCGGGGGGGAGGGCGAGCGCGCCGGCGGAGACAGCGGCGCTGGTGGTGGTAGTGCTAGCACGTACCTGTGAGAATACACGCAAATATAGTAGGACAGCCAAGACGACAGTGGCGTAGCTATCATAGGGCTAGGTGGTGCAGTGGCTAATCAAGCGCGGATCCATCGTAGCAGGCACTATGAGCATGTCCACATTCTTGAATTGCAAAAAGACGAGAAACAAAATATTTGAAAGTGGTAGTTCCAAAAATACTCCTTTAAATTTTTTAATATTTTACCATTAAAAAAGTTCCATTTTTCACCGAAATCTGGAGGCATTGCGTGTTAAGGGGCGAAATTTAATGCCGCGCTTTACTTCGACATCAGAGCGACAAAAAGGGAATATTAAGTATTTCCATTCCTCGAGAAAATCGAATCCACAACCAGTTGCATTTACAGTGACACTTTTGTGCCCCTGCTCCACGACTTGCCTTTCTGGTAGTGTCTGCTTTATTCTACTTGACATTGGCAAAGTAAATTATGCTCAACAGTCAGGCCTAAAAGCCATAAAAATAAAAAACAACAACAACAAGACAGTAGCTGCGCATGCGCACTGTTATACCGCCTTGCGACGACTACATGACATCCCGCTAAAAGCTTCATTCATTCTCTTTAGAACTCGACGGAAAATGGCAAACGCAGAGTCTACCTACCCCGCTGTTTGCGGGATACAGCGTAAAGCTAAAAAAACATAAATATGCTGTGACATCCTCACCTGTGAAGTAAGGCTCTGAAGGCGGCGGCGGGGGTTGCGTCGTGCCACGCGGGCGCCCCGAGCCCGAGCCACCACTCGCCTGCGCCCACACCCACACCTACGCCCACGCCCACGCCCATGCCGGCACCCCACTCCGCCACTCCTGGATAAACCACTTTATAATCAGTCATAATATTCTATAATCACACAGATTATATCATTTTCAAAGATGGATTATCTTATAAATAAGAAGTTTGTTGTTGTTGAAGTGAAGCTGTCGCAAAGCAATGTGTCACGCATCATCTGATTGTAAACGCAGTAGTAATGGATTCAATTCCCACTCGGGAGATTGATGGTATATTATTTTCATTTCTCCGCTCTGGTACCTGACAAGACACTCTGATCTCTACTTTGTCGAAACCCAAAGTGTACCAGAGAGGGAAAAAGGGAATTAATATCAAAGTAACCAGGAATGCAGCCCATATCGTTTACAGTCTGGCACTGTTCAATTCACCGTCATCAATTTTTTCATTTTTGAAGTTAGAAAAACAACGATTTTACGTAAGATCGATTAAAAAGAACGACAAGTGAAGTTATTTAACTGTATCTAAATATATGATACATACAGACAATAGGTCTGTTTTAAGTCTTAGATATACGTCACATAACTAGTCACGAAGGAAAGAGAGAAAGAAATAAAATGTAGATCCTGATGAAAGCATCAGAATGAGCAGTGAGCAGGTGAGGCGGCTGTTCAGACTGTCAGAGTTCTATTAGCGTTTAAACATTGTTTGTTATCTAATAACGTGACAAAGACGCGTTGTTCCTGTCACACCTGGACAATGTATGTTTACATTGAGTACGTTATCAGCTTAGATTTCACCACCGTGTATTACAACAATAATGGTGAATTGATTATTTTGTTTCTTTACACAATTGTCGTTTTGTATATTTTATATTTATCAAATATTCGTCACGAGATATCAATCAGTAAATCACTGTAACGAGGCAAAGAACAGTTGTCGGAAAATACAGTGTTATAATTCTTACTGGCTTCTAAATGACAGTACATTATATATGCGTGTGTGTGTTCGTGTGTGAAGAACTAATGAGCGGCGACATGTGCGGAAGTTACGGTTACAAAATTTCTTTATTTTTCTGATAAAACCTGTTAAAATGTATGACGATATTCTTTACAGGGCGTTAGGAGAAGAAACATTAAAGTTGAGATATAAATGTAGGTGTGATATAAATATGAATGCTTTTATAGTGATATTGTTACACATAAGTAACTCTACTAATCATGTGTGTGTATTATTAAGGGCAGGCGTCACGTTACCGCGCGTCGATCACTAACAGATACCGAAAACGGGAATTGCTCAGTAATGCGATTATAATAACGGGTTTCGAAGCGTATTTCTTCCAATATTGTTACCAAAATGATTTCTAAGTCGATAATAGCTCCATATAGAGTAATAATTATAATGAAACCTTAAAGCGACAATCACAATATCCGGTTATCGCGTACTAATAGGTTTTTTCCACGCGTTATGTGTAATTGTGTGTCACTTTACTATAAATCACTTTTAATATCGTTTTAAAAGTTTACGAGTTCTATAAGCAGGTATTTAAGAACTGTAAAAACTTTTTTGTGTGTGGAAAAAAATACTAGAAAAAATATAAATTAGCTATATTGAATTAAAGTTGATATCTAAAATGAAGTTATTTCATTAAAAACAGACATTTGGAAAACGTATAAAAATTTGTACACAGCAGAATTCGAACCCGCGCCTCAGGAAAGTCGTCATAGCACTCCGACCGCTAAGTACTGCGTTCTACCACCAGCTGCGTCGAAATTCTTATACGCTTGTTACTTATTTATGTTGATAGCAGTTGTTGTTAAGTCTTGGATTAACAGTTAGAGCGCTTGGACGGTTTCCAAGAGGTGCAGGTTCGAATCCCGCTGTGTTCAAATTTTTATACGTTTTCTAAATGTCCTTTTCATTTTCCTAAGTGTGTCAATAACACTTTAAAAAGGTAAAAAAGTGATATGTTCTTTACTAACCGTGTTCGTGGTGCAGGAAGGGCGCGTGCTCCCGTCCGAGCGCCTTCTCCCGCTTGCGCCACTTCGCGCGTCTGTTCTGGAACCACACCTGAGTACAAATATTGACATTTAATTTTAATGTTTTATTTTAAAATTTTGAAGACAGATGACTGCTGCACAGGGCTGCATAATAATTAATAGTATTTCGTGTTGGAATAGTTTGTCGTCAAAAATGTGAATACTATTAAGAGAAACGCTAAGTGAAATATGTCGCAGCGATTTTGCTTAGTCAGTGAGTCTACACTGCATTGTAGAAAATGGTTACTACTTTTTTTTATTTATGTTATTTTGAATAACAATAGAGTTATATTCTTTTTCTTAAAAGTAAAGGTAATGCTAAAGTTTACTACAATTGTAGTATATAGAACGTCATCATGACGCAGTGAGACAGCGTCTGACGCTAAGCGAAATATAATTATTCTAATTAATACAACATCTTCTGCATAGGATAAATTAATTATATAAGAGTCACATAATTTAAAATAAGCTTCGACGAGTTATAACGTTTAGCAAAATTTAAAATAAGCTTCGACGAGTTATAACATTTAGCAAAAATACTAGGCATGATTAACAATTTATTATACCTATATATATATATATATATTATGTATCGTAATGATCGATGAATGAGTGCAAATCCTCCTACGCGTATATATATAAAAAAGCTGTGCAATTGTACTCTGCGCCCTGCAGGTGAACCTTCAAGGCGAAGATTAGTTGCGCGAGCCATATAAGTGCTCATGACGGCAGGAACGTTCCTTAGATACAGTTCCTTAGATGCACGGCAAGGATAATGGCATATATTCTGTTATAGTATTATTTTATTTGGAGTCTCTCTCTGTTTTCACACGATTGTTTTTCTTGAAATGTTAGTTACCATAGTTAAAGATTTTCCCAATCTCTGAATCAAAGGAAATCTACAGTAGAAATTTGCAACACATTTATTTTCGGCAATAACACGGAACAAGGCGATTTATAATCTAATATGTTATCTAATGTATATCATTTAATGTATTTTTCTATAGTAGTGTAGTTCAGTGACTGCACCTCGATAAACTTGCAAAAGCTTATAAAGGTGTTTTGAGAAGGATGAATTATTTAAAAAAGTAAACAGAACAAAACAAGCCCCACTGCACTAAACTGCACTAAAGAGCATTTGCAAAAAGAATTTTCTATCTCAAATCTCGGTATGTGTTCATGCCAGTAAGAACGAAAATTTGTAAGTGTTACTGAAGTCTAGCAATGTCAATGCCGTAACGTTCTGCATAATTATACTTTCTTAAAAATCACCGATCATCTTGATTAGCAGAAGTCCTAGTAAGACCATAGTGTAAGCCTTGATTGTTTCCAACCGCTTCTTCAGGAGTTCTAGTACTTTCAATGAGGAAGCAGGACAATGAGCTCGATTTAGAAGATAGATTTCATATTTTGTACAGTGAATTAATTTTATTTACTCTGAAAATGTAAGAGAACTTGAGATATGGATCTATTAATTATAATATTGACCAACTTTATGCTTATAATCTACTCTTAACTTATCTAAGGCCACTACAATAGCACCAACCTCATTTGGCTTAGCGGGTATAAATATTCCTCTAAATCAAGAGAGCTTATTAAATAAATTTAAATATAGACCTTTAGTCATATTTTGTTTTACTGACTCCTACGAATTTAAGAAATTTCCAGATTTGGGCTGGATCATTTTTATCAGATGAATTTGTCCCATAACTTTTTTGGTAGGACTTCAAATTTGAATAATTATTTCTCTTAGTAAATTTCGAATAAATAATTATTTTGTACGTCAACATCTGCCCCCACGATACTTCAACAGGTTTAAATATAGTTACCTGTACTTATAATTAGAATTAAAAATTACATAAGTAAGAAAATGAAAATGATTATAATAAATCAACAGTAAAAAGTACATGACTGCCTGTCGGCAGTCGGCAGTAAGCGGCAGACGGACGCAGAAGTCTCCGCGTCCTCTTTTAATTTTTTTATCGCGTAATTGTCGCCAATTTGCCGCTCGCTCTCCACTACAATGGGGACGTAATGAAAAGCAATTACGCATACGTGGTTTTCGCGCGGTCTTCTGCGCACAGGAAAGAAGACCCTACGCACCCGGCGTTACGGCGCATAGTCACGTGACGCCTGCAGGAGAATAGAAACCAATTGAGCTAGTCGAGCCGCATTGCGCTAATAAAAAGACATTGTAGCGGGCGAAACGTAAAAATGCTATAATTTCATAATTTACAAATGAATCCATTTGGTGGTGCGAGAGCGAGGGCTTTAGCTTTCTACTTGTAGATATAATACATATCAGAATAGATGTGCATTAACAAGCACCAGAGTGTTTTCTGATATAAATTTATAAAAATATACGAATTGCTGTTGAGGACGGCTTTTAGACAAATCTATCAATAATAGCGCTATAAAAATCGGAGAGAATTTTAAAAATCGTCATCAGAATCTAAAGTGTTTTCAAGTACGGAGGGCGGAGGTCGGAGTCATTATATTCTTCCAATTAAACAGTTAAATTAAATTAAATCACTTGAAATAGAATGAAACTGATTGAGCGGTGCGTCGACCGCGGCGGTGGGGGCTCGCGGCTCCGTTACAGCGATCACTTCTTATTACGACTATTGCATTCTGAGTGTCACGCTTGTGACCTTCCCACATACAAACATAGACTTTTCGCAGTCTGATATAGGATTCGTTTTCGTCCACGCACTCGCAGCGAGTCACGAGTGTGAGGGAAGGACGTTTGTCGGTGAACGCCATCTATGGAGTGGATTAAAAGCAATTTACGCTGTGTGGAGTGTGATTTAAGAACCGTGCCCTCTCTACTTTATCGAGCTATTAGGGCTGACACACTGCTGTTATATTTTTTATATTTTTATGGTAAACATTTATATTGTTTATTCATTTTAAAGAAGTAAATAATTATCTTTTAATGTTAATATACATACATGAGTAGCAGCAATATACTGCAGCAATTTAATATAATTAGTTAATCTCACAGCAATACGAGAGTAAGCCGCGTGTGCAATTTACCGTAAGGTCAATGGTAGAAACAGTCTCTCACAATAATAAATTTAGCGTAAACGCGCAATTAGCAGCGAACACAAGATTATAATGAGTGAAAGTTGTAAAGTAGTGTTGCAGCTTAATCTCGCGCAAAAACGAGCAGTCATTAGTCGGGTTCTTGAATGTCGCTGCGCCACAAGGGCCAATCTTACGCCGCTGCTTCAGAAGTGAGCCGCAATTAAAGAAATACAGTCACAAGAGCATCTAATGACCGAAATGAATTCCTCATTAGCAGCATACAGCCCTGCGAAATATTAAAGTGTTTTATTGTCTGTGCATTGCCGACTGCCTCTCGAGGCCGCGAGATTACCTCCCCCTCCCCCTGCCACCCCCCGCCCCGCGCACCCCCGCGGCCTCCTCTCCACCCTCGCTCCTTCCCTCATCTCGCGGAGTCGGTAATTACCAAATTGCAGCGCCGCTCACTTTAACTGCAGTTTGAGAGCTCTCACGCTCAAACCGTGCTTAATTAAACCATTGTTAGCCGTCCGCCAACCACCGCCGCCGCCGTCTCTACCGCCGTCACCGCCGCCGTCGTCTGTACGTACTGCTCACTGTCTAGTGCCAGTCAGAGCCGTGTCAATTGATCTCGTCTTATCACTTGGATAATCCGATCAGGTCAATATCATCAACCCATTTCTTTCAGATTTCAATTTATAGATCTTTCTAATAGAAACAATTTTGTTACAAAAAATGTATATTGTTGATTGAGTGTTATAGTTCGAAATTATATAAATGTTCAACAGTACAAATACATCACCTACTTCTATACCTATTAATCCTTGTATTACTATATAAATCGATGCAAGAACAAAAATAAAACAGCAGCTGAAACAATAGATTAAAATGTAATAAAACCATTGTCACACGCTTGATTACACCAATTTGGCGCGGAGTAGCGACGGCTCGAGGCACAATTAGCGAGACATTAGCGGCGAGAGTGTAATGAGGCGCGAATTAGCGGCCATTGTTGGGGGCTCGCTGAGACAGCGCCTCTGAACTACTATATGACTGTAAGTATTTAAACTAATTTGCGAGGGACAACAAATGCCATTGAATAGGAGTTGGTTAATAAGTAAAAAAGGTTCAATGAATTATCAGAAAGGATTCAAACCACCTTTGTATTTTAACTAGGTGCGGCACCACACTTCATACACATATATTTCTTCGCCAATCTTATTATTTGTAGCAGTAAGTGTTACTCAGATACTGGGAGAGACATAACACTTCCTTAATATGATCATGTTGCAAATTCTGTTCTTAGCGGACGTCTAATAACTAAAAGTTACCTGTATCGACTTTCAGTTTACTTCAAACGGTTTTCGATATGTTGTGGCCGAGCAAGTAGGTTTTATAAATTAGCTAAAACTTACAGAACTTTAAATTTTCAAACTTTAGATCTGACAGACAGGCTTTAAATTTAAATATAACATTATACATTTGTGTCATTTATATGTAGTATGTAGTTAATTTAGAATTGACGTGCCTAGCTAGGTGTTAGACCGGTGGCCGGAGGCTGGGAGGCGGTGACCGCGAGAGTAATCTGCGCGATTGTATGCGGACAATGAAGCTAATGTTAATTACTGAGTCACGCCTCTCCGCCGCACTCACCTGTGCACCGCCGCTCCGCTCATGTCACGATTGTTGCATATTGTTATACAATACAAGTTGTATTGTAAGTATTTACGTATGGACTATTCTATTAGATAATTAATGGCATATTGATAGGTGTAAAGAAACACTACGTATCGTGCAACAGTTGAGAATTATCTCATTCCACACCTGACAATTAAAAGGAATGCTTATATCAAAAATATTTTTATATCTCAATATTTATGCGCACTAAATATATTATACGCTACGCTACGCTAGTATCACTGAGGTACTCCACATAAGACTCATCCCTAACCCTCAGGTTTATTTGCTTATCTGAAGTTAATTCGTGAAGAAAAAATAAATATAAGAAAATACATTCGCCCATGTGATATACATAGAATACATTACAATACATCATGTTCAAACCTACTAGTAAATAAAAAAATTAGCGTCACTCTTTTTACGCATATCAGGATATGCAGAACGAACAAATTTTAATGTCAAAACATTCCGTTCTCCACTTTCCCGAAGCACAGACATTGCGTGTAAAGTTGCAGAACTCAAAATAATTTAAGCTTAACTCTTCCGGAAGAGGGAATCGGACCTACAAGCATCACTTATACAGTTTGAAGCTAAAATACACTTTCATTAAGATGATATACAGGTATTAATTACAGCAAATCATTTAAGGTATATTCTAAAGTCATAATTATCCAATTATTAGAGAAAACCGCGGAATTCATTAAATTACAGCATTTAAATTAATATTTATTAATAATTTGAATTTAATTTAACATTCTATTGAAGTTGAACTTGTTTTGTGAATTAGTTGCATTAAATATAAATTTGAACTCATTAGCGAACAATAACATAAACTGCCTACTTACGTCTACACTTAATTATGATTATATATAGATTATTTATATTTTCAATTAAAAAAATCGATGAACCTTTTCTGAAGACATAAAGATCAGGATAAGATCAAAATGAATTCATTATCTTTATCTAATATCAAGATAAATTCATTCTGAATATAACAAATAGGTTCTACAAGACTGCTTTGGTTAGAATAGACTAGATTATTTTTCCCACGTTTAGTTTAGGGTATGCTCACATTTGACCACATTAAGCCTGTTGTTGAGTATGATACGGTACGTATGGTACCTATTGGAGACTCGAATTGAAGATCTTCTAATTGGACCACTGAGGAAATACAGATGGCAATGAGTTCTATTCTCTTTTGCTTTGCGAAAAAAGAAAGCAGACTCAAATGTTTGTAGATACTGCTGAGTTTCTTGCGCTGGTCCTTTTCAGGTCTGAGGCATTAACCTTATTAAACCGATGGTAGGTTGTTTGACGTCCAAAAAAAGAAGCATGCAACTTCTTATTTTGAACAAAATTATTTGACTTTGACTTTGACTATTGGCACTTGAGTTGAAGATCCTCGAATTGGACCACTCAGGAAATACAGACGCTGGCAATGAGGTCCATTCTCTCGCTGTGTCAATAAAGAACGTAGATTCAACTTTTAACAGTTTTTTAAAGTTACGAAATTGAAAAAGACATTTAAAAAACATTAGCTATGCGTTCAGCGTGAACGCATGGCTTAGCAGTCAGAGCGCCTGGACGGTTCCCAGCAGGCGCAAGTTTGAATCCGGCTGCGTTCAAAAAAAAAATTATACGTTTTTTAAATGTAATTTTCAACGTGGACTTAAATGTATGTAGGTACGTTAGTGTTACCTGCACTCTCGCCTCGCTGAGATCCAGCCGCATGGCGAGCTCCTCGCGCGTGAACACGTCGGGGTACTGCGTCTTGTCGAAGGCGCGCTCGAGCTCGTGCAGCTGGTACGTCGTGAACGTGGTGCGGCTGCGGCGCACCTGCTTGCGAACATATACCACGCTTATCATACTTTACTCATGTCACATCTTTATACTGCATCAAATACGGAACTTCACCAAATAGGCTACTTTACTCCAAAACCTGTTATTTATGTTATGTTATGTTTGTGTTATTGTCATACTTGTTAGTTATGCCTTCGTTATGAAAGAAAGATATTAAATATTCGATAATTATTTTACAAACTAAAGTACTCGATTGTGTATTGATTTTATACTATAATACTATGATATAGGAGTTGTATAAGAGAGAAAGTGGAAGGAAAATTGGGATGATATGATATCGGAACACATCAGCAGATATTTAGTGGTTCACCTTTGACATTATAGTGGTCGCGAGCTAGACAGAGAATTACTTTCCCACCACTAAGGTACTTGGCTACCCGCCTTTTACGAGACACAGCTGCGTAGGGGAATTGTATTCTTAACACGGGCTTAACAGCGTTGCTCAGTGAGTGTGTGTCTGTGTGTAGCAAGTTACCTTGCGCGGTCTGCCGGCGTCGAGCGCCTCCAGCGCCTCCAGCGGCTCGTGGTCCCCGCCCGCCCCCGCGCGCCCGCCCGCCCCGCACGCCTCCTCGGCCTCGTGCTCGGAGTCCGACTGCGCGCCCTCGCTCTTCAGCTCCACGCATCTCTCTTCTGCATCTGTGTTAGGATGACATTTACTATTTAGTCAACTATATTTCTCTTTGAGGCAACTTTGAGTAAGTTGGGCGAATTTTATTATAGATTTATAACTTTTTTGTTAAATACAATGCTTTTGTTAAAAACTTGCAGACACAGCAACAAATAAATTTAAGTCATATTATTTTATGTTACTTTATTATAGTTTGCTACGTGTATATATATGTCGGGGCCAGTAATGGCGCAGAGACAGAAAGTGTGACTGTAAATGTAACTGGTTATGGGTTCGATTCCGACTTGAGGAGTGAAAATATTTATATAATATTTCAGTTTTCTTCACTCTGATATTAAGGTAAAGAGCGATGTTATGTTCAGTAAAACGGGGAATGAAGTGTCTTAACACTCTGTCTGTCTACCCTGCTGCATGCTGGACACAGCGTAAAGCTAATATCATATTAAAATACTATTATAACTGCATTATACGGATGCAATATAATATTAATAGTAGGTACTGTACGGCAAAAATTCAGTATCGGTTCCCAGCGCGGCGCATCGTTGACGTGACATCGATCTCTTAATCCTCGTTCGGCAAACCAGCCCTCAATAATACCGAACCACCACCCTTCTGCTCTTTAAACTCGCTAATTACCTTTTTGCATACGGGACTTTTATCCCTACACGCGTCGTCGCAAGAATCATTTTCCGCGATCGATGCGGCCTGCCCCGGCCTGCCCCGGCTGGGGTCGCCGGCATACAAAATACGCTTTTTGTTAAACACTTAACGTCACTCGACGTTAGTCGCACTATTTATTTATAGTAATACTATTTTTGTATAGCTTTGTTACGTTTGTAGCGAGGAATTAGCGCACAATGGCGGATTACAACTAAACGCTTGCACACACTCGTCTGTTTACCTTCTCGTACGGTGTGTTATAAATGTAATACAATTACTTCATTATTTTCATTTTGATCAGTTCATGTCGGATTATGAAATGTTATTTAAGCTCAAGAGTGAATATAAAATGAGAAGAGCAATACATTACTATCAAATATTTATAAGCACATTCCCACTCTTCACAAAAGTACTATAATTACAAGGTTCATGATCATTATTTTATATAAATAACTACTTCTTCGGAGCTCCACGTATGGGAGATGCTACGTAATGTTGTTATCATACAATACTTTGTATGTTTCGCAACAAATCCTGTCAAATTGCCACTTCAAGTGACGCTCGTTACGACGTCACTATATGAGCCTCTATTATTCGCGCTGCGAGCGGCAGTGCGGGACAGCCTTATTACGGAGCAGTAAGGTCGCAGTATCGCGGGACATCGAGCCTGGCCGATTGGAACGTTGCAATATTTCTTAAGCGGATTTCATGCGTTTCAATTTATTGGACGATAGGTTTAATAAAACAATATTTACGTTACAGAGACTGAAACATATCTAACGACTGTACCTACTAATACAGAGTCATATTTTAATACTTTAAATCTTATATATTTAAACGAGCAATTCTTGTATATCCGGGTCTCAGAAACGGCTCCAACGAATTTCATGGAGTTTGGTATGTACCTAATACGATCTAGCTACGTTTCATTTTCAAAAAATGTCTTTTTAAAAATAGGGAGTATTTTTAAGTAATCAAAACGGCCAAAATATCATTAGTACGATACGACTGTCAATTTTGCAATGTTTGACAACGTTGTAATAGTTGTGTCTTTTTAGCTCAGTTTTCAGCAATTTACAAACCAGAAGTCCACGGCTCTGTCCTTACATCCAGACTATTTTTTTGTTTTAATTTATAATATTTTTCCTTTTATTTTTTTTATTTTAATTTGTTACATATTTTATTATATTTTTTATTTATTTAATCAAGTTTTTATTGTAATCGTTACTTCAAGAAACCGATTTCTCGAAAGGAATAACACCAGATATTATGTAAGCTTAAATAAAAAAACGAAATAAAATAAAACTATTCTGATAAAATAGCTTAGAATGTTACCAAAGTCTTGTACCTGTATGTAATTCTTGAAATATACCTGTAAGAGTCAAATACTATTACTACTAAGATTATTTCATATACTTTTATTTTTCATTTTTTTATTTTCTTCGACAGTTATAGATATATGTATAGCGTCTGATTTTATACGATACTCTCACGGAGGATATTTGAAGCATCTAACTTAGGCAGAAAGTGGAGAGAGAAGTGTCCTGTCTGATCTCTACATCTGATATAAGAAAAAGTTTGTAGCTGAAAAAATACATTTTATACTCCCTAAAATATATTTTCAAACGACGTCGTATATTTTCAATTTTTGCATATTGCTGCGTGCTTTTTCCCACATAGCAGCGTAGTAGGAGAGAACGTAGTGTCAAAATTTGTCCTTTACACCGTCAAAACGCAGAAGGAGAATGCATATTCAATATAGTTCAATAAGTTAGCTTATAAAAAAGATATAGCAAGTTTATCTTAACGGTAGATTATTGTCGAATTGCCTTTAGCATTTATAAATATTGTTATTGCTACCCAATAAGACGGCAATACAGTTGTAATAAAATAAATGCGGCTTATCGTTCACGCTCGCTCGCAAACATTTATCCACTGACAGAGTTTATGTCCCGTCTTCCCGAGGCAAGGCGCGGAGTGCCTCCCGACACCCACAGCTTTATTACATTATTCTTTGATCTACTTAGGTACAGCCGCGGGGCTTGCGTCCCGCCAACAGTAAACAGCTTCCGTTTCTAATTACTCAAATAATTACGTAAATACATATATTTAGGAAAACCTTATTAAACGAAGAGTTGTTTGACTCCAACCAAAAATGATTAAAAATATGAAAATGAGAATTTTGATATCTGTAGAATATAAAGCGTGTGAAATGTGTGCTTCAAAATAATGTTTAATATTACATTGTATTATATTATTATAGCTACTACAGCCGGGTGAGCGGTGCCTCGTAACAAAACATAATATTTTGCCGAAGCCCTTGTAAAGCCCATCAGCGAGCCCTCAACTAATAACATTTTTGAGCCGCCTTTTAGAATCATCCACGCGAGATAATGATCATATTCCAAAATCAGTGCTCAGTGTGTCTAAACAAAGAGGTCGCATGGAAGAGCAATATAGTTCTTAACGAAACCAGTTGTGAGTCAGTGTGGCGTGAACTACTGCCATATTTAATATCTAGTTGCGGTGTAAATACGTCGTAATAGAGCCGCGGGAGCCGCAGGAGCCGCGGGGAGTGCCTTTATTAGCTTGTACCTTCTCGTGTGCTAGCGAATATTAGTTTGCTCGCGGACATTCTACCTTCTTTATAATACAATAATTGAAAATATTAATATCGAATTGTGTAATGTCGATGGACGTTGTAACAAAGAGTCGACTTACTTTTAAATGTAAATTATAATTGAACTCCACGACATAGTTGTAAATAAGACAGAAACAGGCAGACAGAAACTTTATTACACGAACACATGATAGTCATTAAAAAATAGTCCACAACAAATAAATAATAATATATTTGTTTATAATAACAGTGTAGTGTTGTACACTAGCGCCCCGCTCGCGACTTCGACGCGTGATCTGCAACTTTTATACCCCATTTTGTCCCCTTTGGTAGTTTCAGAACTTCTTGTTCAATAAAAATAAATATACAGTCAAAATAAAATAAATACATAATGAAGAGTGTAGCTTTCTACTTGTTAAAGAATTTTCGTGATCGGTTTAGTCTTTCCGAAGAATACCCTCACTAACAAAGTTACAAACTTTACCTCCTTATTATTAAAGTATAGATTGGGAATTACAAGCTTTGATATTGATGAACTAATACTGAGCAATGAAAATAACAAAAATATTTTTTTTGCTACCCAATTTCACACTCACACTGTGGACTCGGAGCGTAATATCTCGGGTTACGTTTTTGGCTAACTAAACGCTATATAAACTAATTACAAATATTTATAATAGGTACTTAAAGCAGCTTCACGCCTTTCCCACTATAGCGGGGTAGTTAGAGAGAACCTAGTATCAAAACTTCCGTTTTATAACACTTAAATATACGAAAGAATAAATGTAATGTTATGCGTATTCTGTATATACATACGTATCCGTTTGCATTGTAATTAATTATATAAATGTAAAATAATATTTTGTTTTATATGATATACTAATCTCGTAGTTGAATTATAAATATCCTAATTACACAATAATTATAAGTAGTCCGCCACAAAATGGAATATTTTCATCAAAACTTAATTATGAACATATTAAACTTAAGAAATGTAAAAGAATTTTAACATTTTTCATTATCAACATTTTTTTATTTTAGTAATGAATATTATGACTTTATGAAAACCTTCCGCTACATAAACGACAAACCGTTCGCTTTAATTACTTACAAAAGATTTTATTTTAAAGAAAATGAAATTTGCTCCCATTGAAGTCTTTTATACGCCCACACTGACTTAGTGTTACCGGCTTACTTTACAAGCTTACATGTACTTACTTTTCAGTTAAATTGTTTAATTCTAAGAGGAGAAGGTATTTAATTACTGTAATACAATAAGTTTACACAACTTTATAAGAACCGTTATATATATTAACATATAACTGTTACATAGGTAGGTATAGATAAGTAAAGTGAAAGATGAATATATGTTATATTTTATAAACCTTACATAATATATTTGGATGAATAAGCATTTATAGTTATTTCTAGTATTGGAAGAATTGTTAGTTACTGCTAGTTAGTAGTGCTAACTAAAACGCTGTCAAATTAATAATTAGAACTTTTACCACATGCAAATTCCATGAATCAAACCGTTTAATTATTCAAATAATAAAGTATCCATAATTACTAGTGATTACATTTTAATTAATATTTACTAAATAGCTAATTAAAATAATAACACTAATAGGGAAATACTAATTCTATAATAGAACCAGAGGCTTATTATAAATGTTCTAATGTTTAAAATATTACTCTAAAATTGACATAAACGCGCAATTAATGACATCAACGCACGTACAAGTTAATCAATAAAATTAATACCAGTTATAGTTAACTATGAACTAAGTTTAGTAAACATTATATCACATTATTAATTGTAGCAGAAAAGCCTCGTAACTAACGTTTATCAATTCGGAATATTTTATTTCACCTTCTCTTATTTGTTTGAAGCACTGATTTATATTAAACTAAATAGTTTATTATGAATCAATACTTTAAACAGTGTTATACCGACGTTTTAGCTGTCATTTGCCAACATAAAATCTTGACTAACGTAGAGTCGTAACTACTTACAAAAGTTCACAATATAAATATTTCCATAAGGTTGTTGAGATGTGGTTGCGAAAAATCCAGCAGTTGCACTTTTAAACATACCTATAAGATAATGTCTTAAGTATATATACCATATCTTTATTCACTAATACTTCATATACTTCTACTTTCATAAAAAAACTATTCGTACTTTTTAACTATGTCTCGCACTTGTACTGAAAAAGAGATCTAAGTGAAACGCACTATAATTTGCTAATATTCTGCTGTACATAAAATATATAATATTTTTTTTAGCTTCGCGCTGTATCCCGCACACAGAAGGGTAGGCAGAAGGAACCTACTGTTAAGACACTCCGTTCCCCACTTTCCGCCAAATTCGGAAGCCTTGCGTGTTAAGTGGCGGAACTTAACGCCGCGCTTTACCTCCCATACCAGAGCGAAAGATATGGAAATATTAAATATTTCCACTCCTCGAGTGCGAATCGAACCCACCGTTTACCCACAACCAGTCGTTTACAGTCACACGTTCGTGCCACTGCGCCACGACTGGCCACATAAAATATGTCGCGTTTTATTTAACCACACTACAAATATCTAATTATATCTGTGATGAACATAATTATTTGCTCGACTTGTATCTGAACCGAGAAGAAGTGCAACTACGACGGTTATTGATTAATATATCATATTAAACATAGTAGATGATAGTAGCAAAACTTTTAACCTTTACAGCGAGTAGTTTAGTAGCGGCTTAAATAAAATGTAAGGAAAGAACTTAATTATGATCCTAATCGTAATAGTTACTGAGCTAGATAAACATTATGATATTTTAAAGAAAAAAATATAGCATTTAATTCTCTATGCGCCCCCGAGTGGGTACGACTCTATGACGTGCAATTATTTCATGTAATCAAGATGTGATTTCTTCATTAAATAAAAAGTAACTTTTATTTTTTTGCTCCAGACACACATAGAGCAAGTAGGTCAAGATGCAAACATACTTTTTTTAGACACAATGTCTAAAAAAAGTATACGACAAAATGATTTTAAAATACACCTATAATATAGAGGCAAAAATAAGTAATTTAAGTAGATGACAGTTAGTAAAAAAGTTAAAAGTGTGACCTGTAATATGATCGACAAACTTGGAAATTATTTTACTTTGTTTTACGCCATCCGCCATTATATAATTGGCGGTTATAAGATCAAGTGCTGTAAAGGTAATTTATGTTTATTAAAGAAATACTAGGTATATGTTTATTGATATCAAGTAAAACGGGTGAAAATTATAGAATATAGTGCTTAATTTCTATATATTTAAGATATTTAAATAAATATCTTAGTATATATCCTCCATCGAATCTGCAACCATTGTGTACATATTCAGATACAATCACACTGCATTTTTATTTATAGAAAATAATAAAAAGTATAAAAATATCATTTTTAGTAAATGAATAAAAATTTGAACGCAGCGGGATTAGAACCCGCGCCTCTTGCAAACCGTCCCAAGTGCTCTGACCACTAAGCCAAGCGTTCTACTCCACCTATGTCGAGATTTTTCAAAACTTTTTCTTCAATTTTCTAAGTATGTGAATACTTTAAAATATTCATAAGTAAACGCGACCGGTTGTGGGTTCGTTTCCTGCTCGAGGAGTGGAAATATTTAATATTTCCATTTTCTTCGCTCTGGTGTCGAGCCACTTAACACGTAATGCCTCCGAATTTGGCGGTACGTGGGGAACGGAGAGTCTTAAGACTAGGTTCCCTCTGCCTATTCTGCTGTGTGCGGGCTACAGCGTGCAGCTAAAAAAAAACTTACCATTCGCGTGTTGCCGGTGTCCAAGTATACTGTCTATGGTGTAGGCGGCGCCGCGCCTCGCGCTACTCGCCATCACGTCCCCGGCCACCGCACTGTATGCACTACGCAACTATTACTCTAGCTAGAGCAATGCCGTGTATTTTCGACCACAATCCAATTAAAATTTAAAAAAATAAAAATGTTTTTTGTTATATATTTATGAAAATAACTTAAAAAGCACTTATATTAATGGCCTCAGACCTTTTAATAACTTATTCAAATTAAATTAATTATTTCTTAATAGACAAATAAATTCGTAAGTAACTCGCGTCGTCAGTATCCCTTTGGGCGCGGGCCGACCTCGCAAAACTATCACCAAACTTTGACTAACTGAGGTCTGAGTCTCTCGTCCCGCCCGCCCTCTCGTAGCCGCCCGCCCCCCGTCTCTATCGCCATCGCTATTGCTGTCTCTATCGCACCCGAACGCGCCGCATAGCGCCGTCTCGCTTGTAGACACGCCTGCGACCTCTGATTGGTGCTAACTTGAGGGTAGGGCTGGCACGAAACGGTTAAAAGCGCGCGTTCCGTTGCAATGAGAACACGTTGTTCAAGTTCTTGTCACTTACACGTAATGGAATTGTTGTTTTATATTTTTTTATTATTATTATTAGGTTGTATTACTGATAAGATGGGTTGTAATTATTTGTTTGATGTCACGTCGAAAAGATTCTGAAATGTAGAGACAAAGGTAGTTTTAAACAAACCTAAAATTCATATGTATTTTTTTATAATTAATTTTCAATATTAATATCATATAAATCTAATTATAAAGTTGTAATGAATTAAATTTCTAAATCCTGGCAGCATTGTACGTAATACGCGGAACAAACAAATCCTAACAATTCATTGAACGTAAGAGAGTTCTTAACAGATTACTCAACCCATTGTCTATGGAGTGTTTAATTCTCACAATGACATAAGCGCCTTAACACACCTTCGAGAATAAGCCCCTGCGGAGTAAGGCTTCGACGACACGCCTAAAGTAGTTAAGTAGGTACCTATAGAACGAGTACCTACTGTTTAGTAGGTAAATAGGTACCTACTCTTTATAATATTTACATTAATTATTATTACTAACACAAGTTACTAGACTAATAGGTATACTGAATAAATGAAAAAATTATATCGTCGAAATTGTAAAAATATTTCCTGACGAGTTCTTACTACCTCTGCTGCATCTTGCAAGAACGCTTTTAATAACTTATATCAGTGCATTATTTTAAAAATAAAACGCAAAGAAAATTGTCTGATAAATGTACTTACTTATATACCTATATACTTCTAATTTAAGTTAATTAAGAATATATCGTATTTAGTCGTGGACTTCAACACATCGTTGTTTGTTGGAAAAGACCGAGTTACCATCTCATTGTCGATGCGAGTAATATATATAGAGCTGTCTATGCAGTAGTATATAAGCAGGAGCAAAAAGTCAATATTCACTTCGTAACAACTGTTATGATTGTTTTACTTTGTGGTCCATAGAACTAGAGAAGCTGGACACTCCGCTTCTTAACACAGACTAAGCTTAAAACTTAGTAACAAGATTAGTAGGATGAATGCACAGTAGATTACGTCTCTACGCTGAATAAGTGTGCCTCGCATTGTCTCCGTGGGAACGCGAGCCTCACTCCAGATTAACTTCTACAGGGACAGATTATATCAGGTTTTAAACAATATTATAAGAGTGTAAGTAGTTGGCAAATATACAGAAACAGATAATACTATCGATTACGTTTAAGAAGTAGGATAAACTTAAATTCAACTTTTCCACTTTAAGTAAATATGTATAAAAGTAGGTATAATACATTTTAATTAAAAATAATTTTACGCTTGCAAAAAGCAGTTGGAATACTGCGGCTTGAACTTTTACGAGTCTAAGATATACCTAGTAGAGTAGTAGACACAAGGGCGTAGAGCAGTGTAAAGTATTAAGTTAATAGTTATATCTATGTCTGTAGGTATAACGATTAACTTAATGTTCTCTACTTAATCTGCAAGTGGCAAGAGATACATCACACATAATAAAATGTAATCTATGTATTCACTCTTGAACTTTAAAAATAAAGATTATTATGCAAAAAGAAAAAAAAGACTGCAAGAAAACCAAAACGCTCTATCTTTAGATATCTTTATTTATTTCAGATTAAGATTATAAGGTTGTTGAGTGACCCTCCTTACGAGCTCGTACTTGCATATAGTAAGGTTTAACGTTTAGGTTCTATGCCATGGATAGAGAGAGCCTAGGGATAAGATTAGGAAGATATTGTGTTCACATCCACGCATAGATCGTCTACTGTAAAACTGAACGCCTCTTCACTGGCGCCCACATAATGAAAACAGACTTAACTTTATCATTGGTCACTGCAAACGACTGTATTAAATGCATCTTAGATGTCAAATAATAAAAAAAATAATTATTTATTTATTATAGATATTATTTTCACGCTTTATCCCGTACATAGCAGGATAGGCAGAAGGAGCCTAGTGTTAAGATGCCTCCGAATTCGGCAGAAAGTGGGGAACGGAGTGCCGTTCCTCACTTTCTGCTGAATTCGGAGGCATTTCGTATTGAGTGGCGGAACTTAACGCCGCACTTTGCATTGGCACCAGAGCGAAGAAAATGGAAATATGAAATATTTCTACCCATTGAGTGGGAATCGAACCCACAATTACTTTACAGTTACACTTTGTGTCTCTACGCAAAGACTGGCCCCATAATTATGTATATATTTATATAATTGGTAATATTAGTTTACAGAGCAATTAAATAGATAAATAAAATAAAAGAAGCCCAAGTGGCACAGTAGGACTGCGTCTGACTGTAAAGGGGAAAAACATGATAATATTAGAACTTTCACTTCTTCGCTCTGATACATAAGACAAAGCGCGGCGTTGAATTGCGCCTCTCCCTATTCCTCGATCGCTCTCGATCTATGGATCTTGTTGATTTTGGATGGAAAGTTGAGGACGGAGTGTTGTGACACTAGGTTCCTTCTGCCTACCCTGCTACGTGCGGAACACAGCGTGAAAAAAAATATTTCGTTATATTTTGATATATTTATTAAATATTTGACAGTTCTTTGATACTTCTGTCAGTTGCCATTAAATATTGCTAAGGTCGTACCTATTCATCGAGTAAAATATGAAGTCGGGGCCTAATCGAACCCACCACCAATGAACGTTTACAATTGAACATTATTAGATTGCGCCATGACGTCTTCAAATCCACGTACACAAATTAATCAAAATTGTGTATGATTATTAATTAAATTAATAAAAATATAAAGTTTTTGGTAAGGTTTAGGTTTAGGTAAGGATTTCTTAGACATATTTTGCACCCACGATACAGGAATACCTAGTGCGGGGTCATCAGATGTTCCAAATTTGTTAAAGATATTTTTGTTAATAAATATATTTTTTCTTTTTTTTTTCTTATATAAAATAATAGTACCTATATTTTTTGTACATTGTAGGTAGTTACTTCCGGATTTATTAGCCGACTGTTGTATAATCTTTAGCTTGTTGCAAATTCTATACGAGTACGTGTTACAGAGCGGACGTGTCGTTTCATACAAAACGCGCGTTCGTTGCCATATAAAGTAAAACGATGGACTAATCACTCGATGAGTTGACTCATTAGTGTGGGGAGTTTGTAGTAAAACTGCAACACGCACACAAGAGAAGTGTTATAATATTTAAATGCTTTTACGCATTAAAATATTAAAATTTCGTTTCAAACTGGATGATCTATACTTAAGTGTAATGAATATTATACTTAGGAATAGATCTATGTAGCTTATAATATGTAGTAAGAGTACATAGACATAATATAAACGTACAGGTACTTAGATAAAATCAGTTGTTTATTCCATTCACATCTGAAAAAAAATCGATTTAAAAATCTCTTTTAGGAAATATATAAAAATGTTTTTGATTTCCGAATAACACTACAAAATGTAAAAAATATAAATCGAATTAAATTTATAATATTATTACTGTTAAGGCCGTCCCGACGCAGTCGGACGGCGTCTGACTCATAAACCACAGTATAGATACAGTTCGTTTGGATTTGTGGTGATCCACACAAGGGTGCGTTTGCGATTTTTTTGCATTTAACTTTTGCTTATTTTTTGTAAAAAGCGTACAAATGTTTACTAGCTAAAATAAATAATCGTACGTCATATGCAAAACATACCTATGTAAGGATTAACCTTACAGCTTTATATGCATTAGTATTATAACGTTTAAATTCTGATATGAATTTTTCAAATAATAATTTGGCAAACAAATATTATCAAAAAATCTGAATTATATTTATCTGTAGGTAAGTATGTATAGGTGTTATAGATGTGCCCACAAGAAACTTAGGAATATTAAATTGTTGATACATGTAGAATTAAATAAAATAATCAAATAATCGATAAACTAAAAAAAAAGATTAAATAAAAAGTTCCTAATTTGTAAGTGGTTATAAAATTAAAAATATATTAAATCATTAAAAAGAAAAGTTATAAAACATGAAATATAGATACCTAAGTAATTATACTTCGTGGGTCAAATAAATAAAGGATTTAGATTTTATCAAGAAACTGTTACGTTCTAATTTCTTTTCATTCATACAAATTTTCATCCTCTATGCCCTAATCACCTTTGGGGTTAGTTTTTAAAGAACAGGTTACCTGTGTTTGACCTTGCGGCATAAACATCTTCCTAAGAAAGTTCATGGAAATCGGTTAAGCAATTCAGATTTTTAATACAAATTTTCATTAATTTAAGAAAAAAAGTAACCTGTCTGATTTTGAATCTTCAACTACTTTTATTGCAAATTTCATCCAAATCGGTCCAATTGATTATCCGTGACAGCCGACAGACAGACCGACTTTCGCATTTATAATATTAATATGGATATATTACAGGTACTTGTATATCTATTATTTACCCAAATTAAATTCATATGGCGATATAATCATACCTAATATGTAATGAAACGCTTCAATATAATTTTTATTGTATATTTCATAATGGGAACACTATAATAAAGGTACCGTTTTTCACGTAACATTGCAATTTGCAGCGAAGCTGAGCGCGGCACAATTATAGACATTGTTATTTAGCTAACTACGAGTAGGTACGTAGTACGTAGGTGGCGCGGGCGTGCGCGGACAATGCGGCCTGCGCTATATCTGTACAGCGTCACTAAAGACGCAGTTCCGCCACTCCGATGTCTCTTTGTCGCGAATTAAGGCAATTTTCTGAATGCCGGAAAATAAAATAATAGCCAGCCCATTAGCGAGCCTCCCCCTGGCCCTCCCCCGTCTCCCCCCGCACCCCCGCGCCACCCCCGCAGCCTCCAGTCGCTCGCTCGCTAATCGTCGGAAATGAATTTGACGTTTCTCTCTCCGCGTGCTTTGACTCGAGCGGATTCTCGTTCCGCCTCATTTAACGTCGCCGCTCAGCGCCGTGCCGATACCAGAGCTCGCATTGATCCTATAGTATAGCTATTCATCGCAGAATATAGCTAATCATAGCTACATAACGCTTTAGACGTCACAGGTAGCTTTAGATTACAAGCAATCACAGTTCTCTTTCTACAATCTAAAACAAATTCAACAGACAGGCTGGTGTCGAGTTCTTCCCCTCTCCTCATCTTGTTCGGAAAATGGACAATAAAGTGTCTTAACTCTAGGGTCTCTCGATAAAATAAGAATTTTCGGCAAAAATTTAAAGTAAAAAAAATCAGTTGGAGCCATTATTCGTATTAGAATAAAGAATTCATTATTAACATGAGTTCACCAATATTATACCATTCAAAACACCTCAAAATCAAATCAAGATCTTCGCTAAGCTTCTTGATGGTACAATCTGTTTGAGAGTAAAAGGTTCCGGCGCTAGAAGGGTAATAAGGCGAACTAATTGCTTGGTACTTAGGGTACAGTTAAAATGTGTGTCGCGGGAAACCGTAAAAAGTGATCCCCTACAGCAGCAGGGCGAGGGCTCGCTCGTGCCACAATTATCTGTTTAAGGGCGGGTCATTACCCGCGCGCCGGAACGTCGTGATTACGTCGCGGAGCCGCTCGCCTGCACCTCTGCACCTCTGAACTCCTCAGTGCCACTAAGTCCTTGTAACACGCTCTTCAGTTATCTAAGCCACGGTAAAGTGGCTATTGACAGATTCAACACTTCTTAGTTTATATTATTAAGGGTATAGTCCTGACAGAAAGTCGTTAGCATCGACCGGCATCCAGTATTAGATATAGAAAAGTCTGCTAGCTAATATCGGTGAGTGAAATAACAATATTTAAAAATATTTTATTACACTATCCAACAGTAACGCGAGGTGTTTACACGCAATATAAGATGAAGTGAGCAGAAAAATGGTGATAAAAGTTTATCTCTTGCCATCGTCCCCCTTTTATAAATATTTTTGATCGTGTCCTCCGAGAATGTGATTGGATTTTTACATTACGCTCCTTTGGCATCACGTATACCTTAACACAATAATTTTCCCATTGTCGGCACATACACTCCGTTAAACAATAAAGTAGAAGTAGATGAACTTTCTTATCAATTGTTTCCAATAATTACCAATACCAAAACAACGATGTCAATAGATACCCATATAGTGTCCCCAAAGTTAGTTTGACTAAAGCCTTCCATCATTATAGTACAGTATCTTGGAATAGGATTTCGTTAAATTACAATAACATGTGTCAATTAAGCCGACCTCCGCTCTATGTAGAGTACGAGAATACCTAACTGAATAGAACTGAAGTGTCGGAAGTTGGCGATTAGATCGAGTTGCGACTGCAGGAAGGAAGGAACCGCCAAATTAGTCCCTCCCTGTAGTCCTCCCCTCTCCCCTCGCGTCCCCCGCCCGCACCCCCCCGCGCTCCCTCTGATTGTTTGCACCCATTAGCGATCACTTTGATGCCTCTACTTTAGCTACAGCACTTATTTTTTAAATCGACTGGGTCACTTACATATGACTTGGATAGGTAATGTATTATTTCATTAATGTAAACTTAATTATTTAAACAATTAATATGGCATATTTTTTTATTTTTTAACTATTCAATTCAATTAATTATTCATTGAATTTCACGTGTTAACAATAATTTTATAGTATCTTAGTTGAAATATTAATTAAGAAAAAGAGATTACAAAAATTAAGTACTTTTTATAGTATTTTTGTAAAAAAGAAGTATTATTAGAAAAGTAGTTAATTGACATTGTCATTCGTTGGTAAGTAACGAAATTCAGAAATATGTAGTTAGTATGTACCTACTCGGTACGCTTTACAGTTCCTTGCAGACTGTGCGGTAAGTAAAGTAGTTAACACGTAGCAACCGGAAGTAGCGCGTAACTCCCCGCTCTAGTCGGTGTATCGTATCGGTCAAGTGTCGTGAACTCTAAACGAGCTCATGTTAATGTACGTTTTATGCCATTTCTTGGCGTCATTGTTTAAAATCGAAGCTTAAGATCGTGCCCTCGTCCTGAGTGGTTTCGCATTACCTCCTCAATCGCTAGTCGCTGCCGGCGATGTTGCGCTACCACGCTGTCACGCCGTCACACCGTATCGCATTCGTTCTCTAACCAGTCACTGTGTAGTGACATTATTGGCTGGCTTTTATGTTTTCTTTGAAATATATGCAAATAATTATACAAAAATAAAATTTGAGAAATTGTTCTCAATATTAATAGTTTAATAGCTGTGAGCTTAAACATTCTATTAACCTAAATATGCTTACATTTAATGACATTATTTTGTTTTTCTCTCATTGTTTAGATCAGCTGGTACGATACGAATCACTACATTCGGACATCAGCGTTTCAGAAGTTAACACTAAATTTACAACATTTTTATTCAGTTACATACCTATATCAATATATTAGAAATTTTTAAAGATTTCAGTATTTAGCATATCGAAAATATTGTATACATTGTAAATACACAAACACAGTCACAGTGTCAAGTGAAGCTTTGCGTACTTCGATGGCAGAGGCGGAGGCGGGAGCGGAAGCAGGAGCGGACGCGGGTGTAGCGGTAATGGAACGGCCCATTAACCACTCAGCGCTCAATGCTCATGTTATCCGCTTATTGAGGCATTGTTCGCGGCATCGCGGGCCGAGGTACCTGCGGGGCAGTCGACGAGTATCGATTTGAATGTTTGTGCCTTATAAACATAAGTAATATTACTTTTTTTACTTTATTAAAAAAATATTATTATCGACTAAATATCTCATCATAAATACTAAATACCAAGGATTAGATCAGTTTTATCTTCTCCCGTATAGAACGGATATAATACATTAAGGGAATCTTCTAAGATGGATTCACTCGTGAATATCGAGATACTCAGCTTAGTGGAGCCTGAGTCTTGTACCCACAAGCCATGTACTTATAAGACGAATTAGGTACGTTAGACGTAAACGTTTTATAGTACATACATATATGTATGTATATTACAAGAACACTAATTGTAAATGCATGGCACTCGATGCAACTATACTTCGCGTACATTTTTGGTCGCACAGTAAGTAGGTAGACGCTGCTTAAGAATTTAAAACGATTTGCCAAATTGCTCATAACATTCGATGGCTCAATTACAATTATTGATTTCCATTGTTCTTCTCACATTGTGGAATTTAACAGACGTTGCCATTGAACGCCACATTTATACAATACTTCAATACTCCAATACTCTACACATGAAGCTAAACGATTTTGAAATCGACAACAGCCCTCGATTGAAGCATGCAATTATTTTAAGTGTTTTAAATGTTTGGAATCATTACTTTTCTTTTTGATAAGATCGAACACAACGTTGACTCGATTTTTTAAGTATATTTTTTTATATGTTATTATTTTTTGTTTATCTATCTAAAAACAAGATAGATAACTTTTTAAATTACTATTTATTACAGCATATGCAACATGAAATAAATGAATATCATTAACGTTAAATTTAAATTTTAAGATCATAATAATTTAATTGTAACATGACTTGTTATTTTTAGTTATAAGAACATGTGTTTATTTAATGCATTTATAAATATGTGACATGGTATTAGGTTTTATTATAAAATGGAAAGTTGGGTAGACTTGGACACTTTAATGATTTACAAATAAAAATAAGATGTAAAGGTGTTTATGTGTTTTATTTCATCTGTAAAACAAAATAAGAATCTTTTCTACTTTATTGCATTTATTCCCACTGTGAAATGAAATTCGTGTTGTAGTAAAAAAAATATGTTTACTACAACACGAGAAATTGAACCACCTACCTACTTTTATTACCTTAAATTGAATTTCTTTTATGGATATTTTATAAAAGTCTGTAATTTTCTGTTACGTAAACTAAAAGAATTATTTACAATGTTACCGTGCCGGGCGAATTTAAATTTTCTTTTATATTTTTTAACGCTAGCTACAAAATTAAGTTCCTATTAATTTGACAATATTAGTTTTATCAACTAAAAGGATACTGTGGCTGATAATATCATGATGGTATTACACAAAGTTTATAATACTAGTATTAAAATACTTTCCTTCGACTTTGAGCTTTTGGAGATTTTTATAATAATGCTGGCTATCTAGCTAAAAAAAAGAAATTCCAATGAAGTACACTTTGTATTTAAAAAAATGTGAAAGTTTATGATTCCACTTTCATTACAACACTTTATTAGAACGCTTTCAAAAATTATTTACCATGATTTCTGACTATTCACAACTTATATTTTCAAGTAATTGATTATCTATTGCGTAATTTTTGTTATCTGTCAGCTGTCAAATTCAGTTCGCGGTTTTTATTTTGATGAAGTTAAAAGTTATTATTTACTTCTACTGTATTAAATTATACCGTAAGTTTACTATGTATTCTACATTATAAGATTATAAAAAGTTAAATTATCATTTTGTGTTAATATTGTTTAGTATTCTCTATAAATATTAAGTCTTATACATGAGAAGTACCTGTCTAATTTTACTTTGCTTTAGTTGCTTATTAGATTAATTGCAATTAAACTTCTTATGTCAATGCGGTTACTTATACGATTAAGATAGAATTCATTTGAAACTAAACTTTTTGAGATATTTATTAAGTTTATTATAATAACTAAAGTAAAAAATAATGTTTTAAATTTTTTAATGCTACAACTAATAAAAGTTTTTATAATTTTTACAGGCAGGATTCATAATGAGCAGAAACATCAGACAAAGTCAACACAGTATCCATAATAGTGAACCAAAAGGCACTGAAATTAATCTTTGGCTCAAAGACTTGGTAAGCTTATAGTAACAGTGACACCAACCAACCAACCAACCAACACCAAGGTAAACTTTACTAATATTTACAGATAATACAATTCCTATTCAGTGCTGGGTTGTGTCCCATAATAGGTGGATATCCCAGTAACTTGGTTGTAGGAGATTCATTTTCGTGGCTCACAACCTCTATCGTGACAAGAATTTCAGACTTATTCATTCACAACTCCTCTAATGTTGTTGATGTCCATGGTCAACGGTACCATCAGGTAGTCCTACTTGTTTCATTTATGCATTAACAAACCCTAGTGTCAATATACAGAATATTTTAGTTATGCAAGGCACAAAATAGCAATACTCAAATACTGCACATATAGCGGCACACAGCCACTAACATACATGTGACTAGTATATCAGGGACCTATGTGATCTTTATGCATTATGTACTGAAATTGTGATTAGTTTGAGTTTAATTACAATTTATTTAAAGATTAAATCAAGTTAAAATTAAACCAAGTTAAAATTATATTTCTTTGGATCCTCAGGCTGTACCCTAAATAGTGAAGTTCAAAGTTCACACTCCATTAATATAAAAAATAAAAAAATATATATTTTAAGACTATATTTTAGCATTATTTTTTTACAGAACCAAAGGAGTCTAGAAGGAGAAGCCAAGTCTGCCTTATACATTTTAAATATTTACATTCCTACATTCTTGAAATAATAATTAATACAAGTAAACAGTAAGTGATATTTAAATTATATTGATTATGTATTTGATTTAACAAAGAGTACGAAATATTGGTAGATGAAGCTCTGTTTTCATAGTTATTTGAACCGTTAATATATAGGAATTCTATTATTTACTTCCACCATTATATGATTGTGGCCAGTCGTGGCCCAGTGGCACAAGAGTGTGACTGTAAACGACTGGTTGTGGGTTCGATTCCCACTCGAGGAGTGGAAATTATATTTCCATTTTCTTCGCTCTGGTGTCGAGGTAAAGCGCGGCGTTAAGTTCCGCCACTTAGCACGCAAAACCTCCGAATTCGGCGGAAAGTGGGGAACGGAGTGTCTTAACACTAGGTTCCCTCTGCCTACCCTGCTGTGTGCAGGATACAGCGTGAAGCTAAAAAAAAAAAAAACCATTATATGAGGTAACAATGGCTGAAATGTAAATATGACTAGCATAATTAAAATGTTTCTATAATATGACATGACAAACTAATAACAACTTATTTTCAAAGAAATAAATTGTTATTAGTTTTTTAGTCCTCAATCAGTAGTATCAATAGATTATTTAGACATTTTGCATATGATAAAAGTATTGATATATGTACTCATTATGATATTACTTATATATTTTCTTAGCTTAGCTATTTATTATAGCTTACTTATATATTTTCTTACATTAAATAGTATCATTGTTAGCATTAAATAACAAATGAGTACATGATTATTATTTGAAATGTTTCAATGTGTTCAATCTCGAATCTATTCAAATAGATCTTTTCAGAATATATTCTTTAGTCAAGACACTTTGTTAATAGTCAATGAAGCATGTAGAGTCAAAGTCAAATAGTTTTAATCAAAAAAGTTATATGCTTCATTTTTTGAATGTCAAAAAATTTACCAATGTTTTTTTTATTATTTGTCAGATGTTTGTGTGTGGTGGATCAACGAACAAGAAACGTTATAGATATGAAAACAACTAAATAATGATTGCTGTAAGGTAAGTTAACATCTTTTTGCTTTTAAATTAAATTTTCTTCTCTAGTGAAGCCTTACATCAATAAAATAACATTTTATGCACTCAGTACATTTACTTTTTGTATTAATTTATATAAACAATTTTTTAATATATCCCTTATGTGGATATGGTAATGTTATTTATTTTCTTTTTTATTTATAGCAAGTCTACATCTTCATCTACCCCAAAAACAACTTTGACATCACAATGAAATGGTTTCTTTTTTTCTTTATAATGCCACATTGTATCCTGCACAAATTTGGGTAGACAGGGGGAACCTAGTGTTAAGACACTATGTTTCTCATTTTTCATCAAATTCTGGAGGCATTGCGTGTTAACTTACGTGGAACTTAACCCCACACATTATCACGACACCAGAGCGAAGAAAATAGAAATATTAAATATTCCAATTCTTCAAGTGGTAATCGAACCCACAACCAGTTGTGTTTACAGTCACACTTTGTGCCCACAAGCCACAACTGGCTGCAATAACGATAAATAACATTTCTTTGAATATAAATCTCATATATAATTTGTCATGTCTTCATATCATAGAACAAATGTCAAATAGATTGTAGTGAACTGAAAAATCGATATATACATTTTCAAGTAAAAATTAATATACTAGAAGAAGTCAGCTGAAATATGTGGGACTTTCTGGTACTTGGAAAATGCATACTTTCTTATCTTTTACACATTCTTATAAATATAAAATTAAATAAACTGTGAGTGATATCTAAATAGTACCTAAGTACTTCAAATATTTGAGTTAATAAATAGTTAATCCAGTTAAATATTACAGAATCTCACAAAAAAGTATTCTTTAATTAAATTTAACTGTATCTTGTATTGGTTAGTTTATATAAGTAACATATTAAATACAATTTTATTTTGTTTAATATAAGTTCATAGAATTTTGTGAGAGATTATTGTTGAATATATTACGCATGTTTTTATTTAATTTGCAGAATATGATTATAGATTAAGTAAGATTGCGAGATAAGAAAGTAACCAGTAAGAGAACTACAGACATATGTACATATTCAATAGAATATAATAAATAACAAACCAACTGTTGGAAGACTACTTACTGTAAGCTGAGGTAAGTTTTACTATAAAATATATTAATATGCTGATAGATTTTAATTAATAAATAAAATATTCATATGTATTTTGTTTGTTTATTTATTCCGTTCATAAATAATTCTTGTTACACAATAATAAGACAAAAATATACAATATCATAATCTTAAATTGATGTGTTAAATACAGTTTTGTTACTAGAATGTAATTTCAAATTTATTGAATTACTAGTGACCCGCTCACGGCTTCACCTCATTTTCTGCAACGTTTATCCCCTATTTGAGCTCCTTTGGGGTTTTCAGAACAGTCAAAATAAATATATCCTATAGTCCTCCTGAGTAGTGTAGTTTTCTAATTGTGAAAGAATTATGATCAGTTCAGTATTTCAGAAGATAACCCCTTACAAACAAAGTTACAAACTTTACTTCTTTATTATACCAGTATAGAAATGTGAGCTTTTATTATTAAAGATGATATATGTATATCATTATTTTACAGAATATGTTTATTGACAAACTAAGATGGCGTGATGGGGGACTACAGACATACATATCTTGAATACATAAATAACAATCCAAATCAAGAATTACTAAGTAAGGTCAGTTAATATTCATATTAAAATTTAACTATCATCTGTTAATAAATTTTAGTGATTAAAACAAAATATTCATATGCATTTACCTTTAAATTTTTTATAAATACTTGTTACATACTAAATAAGGCAAAGAAATATAAAAACTTAAATCTATATTTACAGTACTATTCAAGGTACCCTAAACACTGAAAGAAAAAAATATGTTTACAAACGAATATACAAATAGAAGTTATAGTTAGTAGTTCTTATTTGAAATGATTAATATATTTATGAAAATCTTATGCTTAATAAAAATATGCGAAACAAACTAAATATTTAAATACTATTCTCACTAAACTCTTATTGTTGGATAAAAGTGTATATTCTTTCTCAATGGGAATATTTAAATAAAGGTGTAACTGGGCTTCTATAAAAAAAAAACACCTTTATTTGAAACATTTTTTTACAAATACTATTACATTTTGTTTATTTACAAAATATTATAAAATAATCTGAAAACAAAAACATTTGTTTACAGCTGAACAGAAGCAAAGACAGTACCTAACATACAAAATATAAAACTATAACGCAATGTTAACATATCTGAAAATATGTTCTCATGAAAGTTTTTTTACAAAACAACTTTAAATCATAAAATATATATATTTACTGTATACATATTTTTAGATTTGAAGTTGTTTATTTTTTTATATATAGTAATACTTACACTTAAGATTTTTATATAGATTTCATTATATTCATGTTAATAATTTGTTCTCCTTTCTCATATCCACAGATCATCATCAGTGTTTGCTGCAAAAGCAACATCAAGCAACAAATAGAACAGCAAGAAACGCAGACCGCACCAGAATGCAAATCCAAATATGAGGCTTGTTAACATAACAGTGTATATGTAAGGTTGTCATTAGCATGTTACATAAATGTATATAAACATAAATGCTTGGGGCCAGTCGTGGCGCAGTGGCACGAACGTGTGATTGTAAACGACTGGTTGTGGGTTCAATTCCCACTCGGGGAGTGGAAATATTTTATATTTCAATTTCCTTCGCTTAACACGCAATGCCTTCGAATATGGCGGTGCGTGGGGAACGGAGTGTCTTAACACTAGGTTCCCTCTGCCTACCCGAATGTGTGCGGGATACAGCGTGAAGATAAAAAAAAATATTAACTTATATTATATCGTACCGCATTAACCGCGAGAATCCATCGAACATCGCCGCATCAAAGGAGCTTCGTCCGCGCAGTTGGGACAGCAGGGAGTTGGCGAGCGCGGCGAATTAACGAAAAGTGCCGTCTACTAATTCAATTGTATGTCGTTAATGTCTTGGAATAGCAAATCTTCACACTACCACAATACATGTTTGTGGCACGCATATTCGCGCGGGGTGTTCGAACTGGCTCGCGCGGCTGCCGCGGTTAATGCGGTACGTAGCTTAACGCATTAAATACCGTAACTTAACACTGCGTTCTATCTCACACACCAGACAAACCCCTTCTCCTATCCATTCCATAACTTAACGCCACATTTTGTCTCAGCTATGATATATTATCACATTTTCCCATTTATTCCAGATGACAGACACCCTCAGCACCTCGAGCACCCGCCGTCAGAGACGTGTCGGGGCACAGCGTGGAGGAGCAGGAGGCTCCCAGTTTGGGGGTGTAGAAGTTAGTCTCATTTTTTTTTATAATAAGTAGGCATATATTTCATTGTTTTTTATATTAACAATTCACCAATACAATATAATAGATCAAAACAAATCATATCTAGTAAGGCATGTGTAATGTGAATATAGACTACACAATAGCTCAAGTTAGTTGCGTGAATGGAACAGCTTCAAATCCGTCTTCGTTTACTACAAGCTTTTATTTACCTTTACCTATTGTAATGTAGTGTTGATGTGGTAGAAATTCAAAGTCCACTTACTTGTGTTATAATGTATATTTCAACACCACTTTAAAAGTACAATTACAGGTTTAATATTGCACAATAGTTAATAAAAATAGTTATATACACCACGAAATAATAATACAATAAATAATTAAGCACAAATAAAAACTGGTAATATACGGAGAACAAAGAATACAAGGGAATAACAGTGAGCGTATCGAAAGCAAAGTAACGACTGTTTTGCCTTAAATATTAGCCGCTACGCCGGTGAAAGAATTCACATCTACCGGCGGCTTTCGAATATTATTTATATTATAAACTAAATGCTAATACGTACGTAAGTATGAAATTATATTATGTATAATGAATTAATATAATAAGTATATAAGGAAATATAAATAATAAATAAATTACGTATTATGTATTGTTGTAATAAATAAATGTATAAATGAAATAAACTAAATAAACAATAATTATAAGTAATAGTTCCCTATTGTAATATTTTTATTTGCAATCAAATCTTGCGAATCAAACTTCATTCACAAATTATTTGACAATGCAATTTTATATAATCGATATTCGATTAATATTAATCTAAAATGGCCGCCGAAACAAAATGGCGTTGATATTTCTCAAAAACTCACTCATATGTTTGTCAATGGACAGTGCTGGGCCAATTTCAATTGCAAATAACAATTTATGGGGGAAATCACAATTAGCTGAAAATTAATTAGTTCTTATTTATTACACTACAATTATCTGTGAATATTAATTATTATATAACAATTATGTTAATTGTAATTTTCGGACAAACAATTAATGAAAGTAACTTTGTCTGTCTATATGTTACTCAATTGTGCTTACTCTACTGAACTGTTTTAAATGAAATTTAGTACAGAGATAGTCCAGAAACTGAGATACGACATACGTTACTTTTTAAACCGAAAAACTGACTGTAAGGTTGAAATAAGGGATGAAAATTAATTATATCATTTTTAAAGTTAGAAGCTTGAGCACGGGCGAAGCCGGGTGCGGGTCGCTAGTTGTTAATATTTAATTGTTAATTGCTATTAAAATTTGCTCAACGCTGGTGTCAAATGAAAGGTTTTAATTTGAATATTGTTAATTCCAGATGATCCCTGTTCAGCAACAAGCCGCTCCTCGTGGTGCTCAACAAGATGGACGTCGTGACCCCTGAGGAGTTAGCTTTCGAGAAGAGACTCCTGGTGGAGCAGCTGATGACCAAGTGTGCTGTGGGGAATATTGTCGAGTTAGTATTATTATTTTTATAATTTTGAAGTGGTTTTGGTTATGCAAGTTAAATACATTACAAATTGTTATTCATAATGTATTTAAGTTAATAGAGAAAGGAGTAATTTAGTTTAAAAATCATTTTTAGAAAACATTTGTACCATGGGGCCAGTCGTGGCGCAGAGGCACAAAGTGTGACTGTAAAGCGATTGGTTGTGGGTTCGATTCTCAATCAAGGAGTAGAAATATTTATCATTTCCATTTACTTCGTTCTGGTATCGAGGCAAAGCGCGGCGTATAAGTAGCATATGTTAGACCCTTGATATGATAAACAAACACACAGACTTTCGCATTTATTAGTGTGGATTTATTAGACTCACCGGTGACAATTACATTAGATGATACACTTTTTCTACAATTTTCTATTGATTGATGATTTTCTGTTGAGTATTGACTGATTTTTGTGTTTATCGTGTTTATAAATATGTTTTAGTTGTGTTTGCGTGTGTGTGTGTGTGTGTGTTATGTTCGTTAAGGTCAAAGAGGTGGTAATGGGGTGATGAGTGTTGGACAGCTTGATGTGTCTATTGCGTTTGTTGTCTTTGTGTAGGTTGTTGTGTTGAGTGTGTTGTATTATATTTTGTCATAATTGTGTTTATTATCAAAGTCAAATAATTTTATTCAAAATAAGAAGTTGCTTGCTCCATTTTTAATCGTCAAATAATTTACCACCGGGCACAAATGTAATAGCTCAACTATTTGTTAAGTGAACTTTAGTGTTGTTGAGTGCTTGTTGTGTTTATTGTGCTTGTAAATGTGCGAATAGTTGTGTTTGTACAGATTATTGTCAAAGTCAAATTTTATTGTTTAAAATAAGAAGTTGCATGCTTCATTTTTTGAACGTTTTTTTTATATTTTTCAGTCAATTGTAATTTATAAATTTATTTGTTTATGTGGGTTGTGTTTGTTGACGTGTTGTGTCATATTTGTATTTGGTGTCTGTCAAATAATAATATTCAGAATGAGAAATTACATACTTGATTTTGAAAGTCAAATAAATTACCGCCGGACACAGGTACACTAAAGGTAATGTCTCATACTTGAAAAAAATCCGGCGAAAAAAAATATTTTTAAGTCCACTGTAATTTATAGATTTGTGTTTGTTGTATTTGTGTAGGTTGTTGTGTTTGTGTGCGTGTGTAGGTTGTGACAATAAGTAGTAGTAATATCAGTTCGAGAGAATTTATAATGTCTTTATTTAAACAAGTTTCTTACATAAACGTACTAATGTTTGTTTTAATTATAGATATTTTAGTGTAGGTTGTGGGTTCGATGCCAGCTGGGGGTAGTTAATGTGGTAGAATTCATTTCGGTTACCGGTTTGTTCAAGTGTGTGACTTTTTCTAATAAAAAGCATATTTTTCATATTTTTGAAGGGTTGCCAATGAGACATAATGTTCTACATTTTTCACCCGACTTAAAGATATTGTTTGTTCAGTGACAGAACTCAACGCCGTGCTTTGTGTTGCCAGAGCGGAGTAAATGAAAGTAATTTAATAGTAATATTTTCCCCGAGTAAATATTGAACTTAGAACCATCGCGTTTATACTTAAACACTATCACACCTTCCACAGTGGCCTCAGCAAATAATTATTTATAATTATATGTTCTATTTATAATTCTGTAAAAAATATTTATTATATGTAATTAAAATATGTTCTTTTTATGTTCTATTTGTTCTCACTGGTCATAAGTGTGTTTCGTTGTGGTTTAACTCTTCCTACGCTATTTGTAGTAGACCTCTGAAATTTGTCAGGAACATCTAGCACAGTGTCATGTGTGCTGTGAAGTTTTTTGGTGACAATTGTAATTGTAGGTTTTGAGTAAATGGTATTAAATGGTCAAAAAGTGTCCAGAGACTTAGGCTGTGGAACGTTAAGTGTTATGTTAGTATTAAGAGTCTGCTTTTCAAACGTTTTTTAACATGTTACATAACTTTAAATATGTACTTCGCTCAGCTCTTCTCGCCACTCAGACCAAAGAGGCGGTTCCTAGTAATTATATGTTCTTTTTGTGATTATAAATCCTTTTCAATAATCACATGCAAAAGAAAGCCAAAAACATGGGTCACGTGGCCATCCTCAAGAAGACAAAGAAGATGGGTCTGAAGTGGGAAGCGGACCGGTCCATAGGCACAAAGGGCCCGGGGAAGACCGACCGACGGTACACTTGTGGGTGATGATTGTAATAAACGTTTATATTTATGGCTTTTATTGTTTTATTTCTTATATTTTCAGCCCCTATTTCATCCCCTCAGGCTTAGTCTGTATAAATTTGCCTCTAATTCATCAAAATCTGTCAAGTAATGTAAATTTTTCATAGAAACTTTCAGGAAATAGGAGATTTCAATCCTTTAGAAGTCATTTTTTTCAAAAAAAGGGTAGCCCTTGTTTAGCCCTGGCTACTGGGTCTCCTCGGTCCCAATTCCATTCAAATCGTGTCGGTAGATTAGCTGTGAAAAGCGACAAACAGACAAATAAATCTTCACCTTTACATTATAAGCGGGAATTCTTTAAGATATACTTTATGATTTATTTAATTTATGATATAATTTGTTTTTGACATAATGTTTTTATTTTTAATTATTTATTTATTTAGAACCATCAGTGATAATTAAGTGTGAAAAAGTGTTATACAGGGTAAAAACTCAAAGCTAAATGTATTATCGTTGAAAATGGACTACATTTTCTTTTGTTTTAATCCACGTATTGCAATTTACAATTAATTAAATTAATGATTTATTCAGGGAAAGAAACCAAAAACAATGTTAAATAATAATACGTAACTAATTTAAAAATTGATTATAAACAATCACAAAACAGAAATATTCTTCATCATAATATTATAATACATGTTATATATGTTTATTTGATTAAATTATTACATTTTATATAAAAAAAAAATTAAAATGATTATTGAGTGAAAATTTGAGAATATATTTTAAATTTGTATTTGGACAATGAATCTGCAAATGGGTCTAAAATGTCCTTATTGTCATTTAATAATTTAGATAGTCGTGAAACCGGTGGTGGTGGTACCTGAGACTGTTCTCCGGATAGGTCTTACAAGAGGAGCAATAGGTTTGCGTGGATACCGCGACGGAACACTAAACTTAAATGTTGACGTCATATCTGGGTTATCGCTCAAGTTGTTTAAACATTGTTATAAATACATTAGATCTAACAGATCTCTGCTGTTGTTTAGAGTATGCATTTCAAAATATAACAGTTTTTCTTTGTATGGGACGAAATGAGTTTTTTGACCTTGCCCTGAGAGAATGCCAAATGGTAAAGAAACCGTTTTTGCACCCTTTCTGTTATTAATATTTCTGAATAAGTAATGCCGGTTAGCTACCATTGTATCAAATAATAAAATTGTAATTTATATATTTGAAAAGACCAACTGTTGAGTTTCTGGCCGGCTCTTCTCAGTAGAACTGCCTTCCGATTCGGTGGTAGCTTTATGTACATTTGACGATTCAAGAGTGCTTTCAAAAGTCATTTTGAATAAAGATATTTTGAATTTGAATTAAAGAATGTGTCGCAATAATGTGGCCTCCACACGACGCTACCATACTCTAAAATACTCCTCACTAAGCTGTTATACAACAGTATTTTCGTAGTAGCATTTCTAAATACTTTGCTATTCCTAAGCACGAAACCTAGCATCTCCGAGGCTTTTGTGACTATATGATCTATGTGTGGAATAAAAGTTAATTTTTCGTCAAATATCACACCGAGATCTCTAATGGTGCTGACTCGTTGTAATTTCAATTTGGTTACGGGTAAAAGCAATGCAATAACATTTTCCCGTATTAAGCACCATTCCGTTCATCTTGCACCATCTACACAGTCTTAATACGTTATGTTAATGTTTATTGCCCTAATTCAAGCCATTTGGGATTGATTTTGGAAAAAGCAAGTACATTATAATTTACCTTGCGTCATCAAATATCTTGAGAAGATTAATCAATATCGGTTAAGTAGTTAAGATTTTTTATGCTAACTCTCATTAAATAGACGATATTTTATTCTTTTAGAGGTTATTTTTTGCAATAAAGTAGCCTATGTTTGACCTACTACTTTTTTATGGTATACAATTCAAATTGGTCCGGTAGATTAGCAGGGACAGCGTAACAGACTGGATATATAAGAACTGGTTAGATTTTGAATGTAACATATCCATACTTATATTATAAATGCGAAAGTCTGTGTGTTTGTCTGTCACGCTTTCACGGCTAATCTACCGGTCCGATTTGGATGAAATTTAGAATGAAAGTAGTAAAAGTGACTGGGTCTAACATAGGCTACTTATTTTTTCAAAAATCAACCTCTAAAGGGTTGAAATAGGGGATGAAAGTTTATATGAAAAATCTAAACCGCTTGACCAATTGTAATGAATTTTGGCACAAATATAGTTGATAATCTAAGCTTAAACATGGGCTACTTTATTTTTTTAAAAATGCGCCCCCGGTGGTCGCAATATAACGAAACAGTTCACGCGGCGAAGCCGCGAGCGGGCCGCTAGTATTGAATATAAATATAAACATTTTATTTATATAATTGCTGTTCATTTAAAGATATCTGCTGCTTTTGCTATTTTTTTTCTGTATAGGCAGATGACTATACCAGGAATATGTACTATACTAGATTCTCCCCGATCATCCTTACCGGAAAGAACCTAGTGTCAATACACTGTTCTACAGAGAATATAGTTCTACAGCGTCTCAGTAGAATCCTAGCGGCCCGCTCGCGGCTTCGCCGCGTGGACAGCCTAATTGTTTTGTTATATTGCAACCCTCGGGGGCGGATTTTTGAAAAAATAAATAGCCTCTGTTAGACCCAGGGTTATTTACTATTTTCATTCTAAATTTCATCCAAATCGGACCGGCAGATTAGTCGTGAAAGCGTGACAGACCAACATACAGACTTTCGCATTTATAATATAAGTATGTTTTATGTATTTTTGCTTAGACGACAAGACATACGTTATTATGTAGTGACGTCTCTGTACTCCATTTTACTCTCGTAGTAATGAAATATTGAATATTAAATTAAGGTGAGCTTTCACGAAATTACCTGTTAAGTATTATTTAATTGAACGAAGTTGGATTCGAAATAACGTGTTTCAAAAACCTTTTAACTTACCTACCTAATGATCCTACAATTTCTATCCAGCTACGTCGAAATTCTTATACACTTGGTACATCTTATTTTCGTTGTCAATTGTTACGTTCAACATTTTCTACGTTTTCTTAAAATATTTTTCATATTACAAGTGTGATAATAACACTTTAAAATGTAAAAATATAAAAAAACTCACGTAACTTAAATACATATATAGGGTTCTAGAATATAGATGCAAGTCATTTGGCACGTGACAATAGGTATTCTACGTCATGAGCAAACATTCTAAGTTTGCGTTAACCGTTTAATGGAAAAGTCCCAAACGTTAGGAAAGTAAATGATAACAAAGTGAAGTTTTGTTGTACTATTTTTGAGCTTTTTTTTAATGAGTTGATTAAATCCATCAATTGATTCTTGATTTTAACATCGAGCTAAATATTGCAAATTGCATCTCCACTATTTCTACCGCAGAGTAGGGTAGTGAGAAAGAACATTGTAAATATTTCAAGTATAATCATTTACCCGACTAGAAGACGAACCTACAACCACTCGCGTTTACGATTAAGCTGTGCCATTGCGCCAAATGCTGCTGGTATAAATTAATTTCTTTCTACTAAAGTCTTAAAGTTAAAGAATAACATGTTAACAAGTTATTAAACTTAAAGTGTTTTAATTATTTTAATGATGTGTCAATTGGCAAACCGCTCTCTAAGAGGAAAACAGAGGAAGGACTCTGACGTTTCACTAAGTACAATGCCATAAGAGGCGTAATTTTGTATTATTTTGATTTTCAAAGAAATAAATTACACTTTCACCAATTACTTTCCTTCATATACCTAACCGAGTCATGTTCTCACATATCAAATATTAAGCGGGCCATCATCGGCTTCTTCGCTTTGGTGGCGAGATAAAGTGTAGCGTTAAGTTCTGCCACTTAACACTCAATGCCTCCGAATTCGGCAGTGCGTGGGAAATGGAATGTCTTATCACTAGGTTCCCTCTGCCTACCTTGCTGTGTGCGGGATAGAGCGTGACGCTAAAAAAATGCACTAATCGTAAGCGTGGAATAAATGCAATATTTATACTTTCTCGTCTTTTAAGCTATTTTTAAATTTAAAAAAAATGATATACTAGGCCTTTTTATATTTTTCTGTAAAACTAATCTTACTAGCCTATAAATTCAGTTAAAGTTAAACGAAAATTTAAATTTTTAAAAGCACGAACAATTATCAGTTTCATGTTAAAAGTGCATATGTTGATGAGTCAGATTGAAACACTCGACACAAGGAGGAGAATCAACGCAATTGAAACATATCGCTGCTATTTTAGTAGTTGTTTACTTTAGTTCTTAGACGCCGCTTTGAATAACGGTTTCAAGCAACACGTCTTGCAAAATCGCACATTTCTTGCATTTCCCAGTATTTTTTAATATATAACAAGAATTGCAGCTGTCTGTGTAAAATGAGAAAAATGAGTTTTGCGATTGCTACGAGAAACGGTTTATGCGTGTTTATGTTTTTGTCAGCTTCACGTTTCCATGCTTTGTCTTAAGATACCAGAGCGAAGAAATGAAAATTACTCTTAATATTCATTCTCAATAAGAGATCAATTAATTTATTTCATTCAAATTATTTTCATATACGGTATGTATAAAAAATGATATCTTTCTTTCGGCTAGAAAGTTAGATATTGCATGTTGGGGAGCGGAACGTAACGCCGCGCTTTGTCTTAAATACCCGATCGGAGAAAACAATATATAATCACTCCTGCCGAGTGGGAATCGAACCCTTAACTATAGTGTTTCTGTTGTTTGTTAAATCCAGTTTATATGCTGCAAATAATATTTCAACATAATATGCATAGTATAAGAATAACTTGATGTCGAGTCGCCCCGAGACTGGGGAAGTGCGTCTCACAGTCAATGTGTTCATCTAAGAGGATCCAAAAGTTTTTCCAAAATGTTTGAGGTTTTTTAAGCTGTATTTTGACTGGCTGTATTTTGCTCAAAAATGGTCGCATTGAACTTTAACAACGAGCATTTTAAAGCTTAAAGTTTCTAGTTTTAAGACCTTAAGATGATTCTAAAAAGTTGGATTTTTTTACCAACTTAACCACTATATGGATCGGATAATTTGTTTATTCAGCTTCAACTTGGCGTTTTTGAAAGTTCGATACGTCCACTTCTCGCTGAAATATCGACCAGCAACCGTTAATCGTACAAGAAACGTAAGGAGTATTTTGAAATCTTCAAGAAACTTCCCATTAAAATCAGCTACGGATTAGTGAAAAAAAGTCTTCTTTACATTAATTTTAAAAATCATTAATTCTTACAATTTCATTAAATCTTTATATTTTCCGCTAGTATATTAAATTAACCGCTGTGTATGTAAATATCCTAAAATAACATTTTTTTACAATTTATCTATTCCTTCTGTCTGTCTCCCTGTTAGCTGATGTATTAAAGAGTTAATTAGAATGTTTTTATGTCCGACCGAAGGTGTGGTTTCGGTTTCGGCCAGTTTCGGCAAAAAATGTAGTTTCGACCGTAGTTTCGGCGAAAAAGCTGCCGAACCTTCGGCAATGCCGAAACTCTGTAGCCATGAATTGTCACACGTCGTTTAGCTACATTTGAGTGTTTTTATAGCTTGTGTACTAATTCTCAAGATATGGTAAACGATTTTAATGAGTTATTAATATATGTTAAGAAAAATATGTGTGACATTGTGTGAATGACACTGTGTGTCACTGATACTGTGTTTGTTCTCGTAAGTGTGGCTCCTTTTAGGGGTTGACTATTAATTATGAGGGACCCTGGGCTAATTATTACATAAATAACTATACAATTGTTACACAGGATTTCTATACAATTGTTATATTGAATATAGTCAATAACTAAATATCAATAAATCTTATCACAAACTAGCACACTTAACTAGCCAAACTTACCTGCAAGAAGGACACAGTTAAGTAAGTAGTTTATATTGTGGCAATAAAATATCAATTTACCAAATGTCTATCCTTAATGGGGACTGAGGGTCTTGATAACTAACAGGTCCCTGAACTACAGCTCAAAAAGCCTCTATGTAAATCCACCACAGGTGCCTGGGCAAAGAGAACTGGCGTAGACCTGTAGTACTTACTACCTTTTTATTATTTCTATAAAGGCGCCAAACGAACAGAAGGATCATCTATCTGTTCATAAGAGCAAAGGGTAGAGAGAGTTGGC